>CM019168.2:12888364-13220566 GCA_009739505.2 Apolygus lucorum | reverse complement strand
ATGGTGTTTCAGATTCAGGTAACAAATTTATGTTATTAAACATGTATAAATTCCCAATTTACATTCATAAATTTACAACGAATAATGATTATTCTACGACGAAAAAACTTCTTGTTAATAAAAAGAAAACTAGTCGTCAAGGGTATCTACGAGTACTAAAGAAAAAAAAGTCCAAAGGAACGCTGGAGTTCGGTTTCACAAATTAAAGGCAGAGCTGAGTAGAGGAAAGGAAACCCCTCCCTTTTTCCTCTCCACTTCTTCCTCTTCCCTTCTCCATTCGCCATCCAGTGCTCGAAGAAGCTCGAAACAAGAAACGACAGGACAAAGGCTTTGTTCCACGGTCTACACCTCTCTTCATTAACTAACCCCCCTATATTACAATATCTCTGCCAAGACGCACCTTTCTTTTCATTTAATGAACCGACGGTGAGCTACAATGGCGGGTCTCCGCCGAAACAAAATGACGGAGGAGTCCTCCGTGGAAGGGAATTGTTCCCTGTGTAATGTTATCTCTGGCCGTTCCACCTACCTGACCATAAATAACGGTCATAATGGCCCACTTTGTTTCGGGGAGGTTCATTCTAAAGAGTGCTCATCTTTATACCGAAGAAAGAGGGCGATGGTAAGAGTGTATTTCAGCACGTTCAAATTGGAACGACGATTCGGATGTTTTCATACCCACGATATTCAGAAGTCTTCTTATAGGTAGGTCCTAAGGTGGACGTACCAATAGTCGACATAATGCACTTAACTACTTTAATGCATCAAAACCCTCTAGGGTACTTTGATTTTATTTATGTTGCTAACCTGCTTATCATGTGGACGGAAATCTCTCTTTTAGGAAATTGAGATTTTTCTATGAAACTACGTTCCGAATAGAGAAAACGTGGAAAATTATTACACAAAGGTTTACTATTTTTCTATATAGATCAATCGTCTGCAAAGAACACGGCTTCGCCAATGTTACCACCAACCAACAAGAAGAAAAACATCGATCGCATTTCGGTCAGCTAAAATTTGAACGGAGATTAGGCCTCTTCTGCGATTCACACTCGTGTTTCTGATTTATTGTAAGTCCAACCCTTAAGTTCTCGTAGGGAGATGATTTCAAATCTGATACAGATCTTTTTTTTTTCGATATCACGAAACTGCCATATATGGAGAATATTACTGTGGTGGGGTCACGCTACACGCCCACATCCATCTCCGGTTTCTTCCAATCATCTTAGAACCGCATAAATTAGATTCAGACCCTCCATAGCCGTGTAACGCTAAGAAATAGCCTTCAGAGTGACGCTAAGGGATAGCAGTGGGGCCACCTCCCCGTTATGGGGTTTGCATAAGGGAACCGCCACCATAAATACGGTGGTACGGAGGCGCACTTCATTTGTTAAAAGCTCGTCTAGACATGAAACTACATAGATAGAGTTTTATCTCCCTTTTTACGCCGTCCCCATAAATATTACGGGGGACGGTGAAAACCGGCGGTTATAGTTTGCGGAGGGGTAAAAAAGGCCTTCTGCAAGAAAGTCATCCATTATAATTTGTCCCTCCTGTTAAATCCGCGGACTGACGTTCTCCTAATAGGATTGAAGGGGAGCGGAAAAACTTGGTCGTTGGAACTGACGTTTTTGAAAGCCCATTTGAAGCAAGGCCAACCCTATTTGCAGAGGTGAAGGCAGTAGGGATTGGCACATTCTTGCGAACATGGTTCTTTCCGCGCAAAAAGACTTACGAATCTGGTTCTTCCTAAAAAACCCTACACTATTCCATGACTGCACACATTGAAAAGTAAACTCCCTCAAGGAGTTCTTTAGCACCGAAGAATCCCAGCCCTCACACTTCTCCAAGAACCGAGTACTCCACAATGGAACTATCATCTACTGAAGGTGGAAATTCCAGTAATAATAAAGGATATGAAATTGAATTATCACAAGAAGAACTAGAAGCTGCAAAATCAAAAAATTGAATTGAAAAAAAAAAATCCTTCCGTCCGCGGCATTAATTACCATGGACCGATTTTGATGAAATTTGGTATATGGACTCCATTTGGGGTCTAGTTGTGGCGAGAAGCTTTTGGTTGATGTCAGTCACTTCTTAGGGGGAAAAATGAGGGTTGGAATTTTTCAAAAGTGCTCTAGTTCAAAAACTCTCGAAATAAAGGTAGATATTGTTTTTTAACCAATTTGAAATAGTATTGAATTTTTAGAATCGATTGAGACCACTCGGAGGACAAACAGAAAGCTCCCTACGAGAACGTAATCAACCAGCATTCAAAGTTCCCAATGAAGGCACCCAAAACTCTTTATTCCTTCGAATTCAGTATGAAGCGTTTATTTCTTCCTAATAAACTTGATTGTGAAGTAGGTATGTAGTAGGTTGGTGTTCAGCGTTTTCGCACCTTCATGTGTAGTTCTAACTTCGATTTTGATGAATAGCCAGGTTTTCTAAGTTGAGTGTAGACGATGAAGAATCCACTTCACACTCGGTGAAACTCATCACCAAGTTGATTCCTGCAAAAGCCCATCAGGCGTACACGTATCTCACTACATTCTTAGTAATTCAAGGTGATACTATTCTAACTTCATTTAGAAAGGGAGAAGTAGTTCTAGAAGAAATTAGGTTACTTGTAACGGTCATTCCAGGAAATCAAATTACATATTCTAATGACACCATTGCTCTTCTTATTTTACGCAAAGTTTCCAAAGTTCAACTCAGTTGCAACCCATGAGTGAGGATATCACCGAACCACAAACCCTTCAGTTACCAGAAACAACATTGTCAGCTGAGGTTCAAAAAATATCGTCTCCTAAAGCTGAAGAAAGCACCACAAAAACCGAAGGAGCGACTATCCCAGTCTCTTACTGTCAACGTGGTGAAATCAAAATATATCCTATTCTCTCGTGCCAGAAACAGGGATTCCCATAATCTCAGATTAAAGCTACACTTTTGTAACTTGGAGTTCTCAAAGTCTGCTTGCAGGGAGATTGAGAGAGTGAAGAGCGCAAGGTACTTGGGTATTGTACTGGATGAAAACCTTGACTGGAAGGAGCAGGTCAATTCTCTAGTGAACAAAAGTAAGAAATTTGTAAATATTTTCTATAATATCAGGAACTGCTTTTCAAAGGCCTCGTTTATTCCACTTTATAAAGTGCTTGTACAGTCAGTGATCAGCTTTGGTATTCTTTGGTGGGGGAATGCTTGTAATACTATTCTAGATCCAATTATAGTTATGCAAAAAGCAATTCTGAAGGTTCTTCTCTAGAAATCTCTAAGATGAAAGAAATCTCTAAGATGGTGCTAAATTATTTAGCGAAGCTAACGTTTCCAAAATGAAGCAACTTTATATCAAACATGCTCTGATGTACTACCGTGGACATCCAAGTACTTTAGCCATTAATCCATCTGAATCAAATACACACGACCACATCTTGAAACCGACGACCACAGCAGTCTTGCCTATTCCTTCGATCCGTCTAGTTTCTACCTCCCGCCATCTCTATCATAATTTACCATTCATACTGCGATCCCTCCCAGCTTCCTTGTCCCGACCTATTTCTATCAGCAAATCCTCCCATAAAAAGTCTATTTTTCATACCTTATTACTATTAATTCGTCGATTGCAACTCTATGACGCCGAGCATTTACATGATTTAATAATTCTTCCTTATTGCCATATGGCAATAACATCCTTTTCATAAAATTATGTATCATGCCAAAACCAATCACTACAACCCACAGTAAGATATACAGGGAGTCCAAGTAACTACGCTCCCCTCCACTTATTTTCTTTAATTGTGTGAGAAGAAAATCGGACAAACGCTATTCTTCATAATTTTTTGCTTATAATTCAAAAACGATAAAATTGCGCAGCACGCAATTGCGCAATCGTGCACAACCATGATTAACTTTGTTTTTTCAAATGGGAACCCCCATTTTCCATTGCAGATTCGAATTTTGCGTCAAATTCTATGAACATTTTACTTCGACAAATTTTTTTGATTTGATTTCATTTTACCTCATTAACAGCCAAAAAAGTCTATTTTTGAATTGAAATCATCGAATTTCCGCGGAATTTTTTTCAAACTTGAAACGATACTTGTATCGTTTCCTTCACAAATTATTTCTTCTCTGAGACAATTTTATAAATATTACAGTTTTTTACACTTCATTGGGATGATTCATTACCCTTCATTAGAAAGTCGACGATTTCCTCCTCAAATAGTGATTTTTCCGGCTACAAATAAGGTAAAATGAAATCAAATCAAGAAAGGGATATCACCACGCGATTCAGCGTGGAAAAACAGTGCTGAGTAATGTGCCACACTTGAGGTCTACCTTCATCTCAACTATGGCGCAATCCCTGGGTTGCGCATCTTTGAGCGCTCGCTGAGCGGGTTGTGCGCGTCCAAAAAAAAAATTTGTCGAAGTAAAATGTTCATAAAATTTGACGCAAAATTCGAATCTGCAATAAAAGATGGGGGTTTCTATTTGAAAAAACAAAGTTGATCAGGTTGAGCACGATTGCGCAATTGCGTGCTGCGCAATTTTGTCATTTTTGAATTCTACGAAAAAAATATGAATAATATCGTTTGTCCGAATTTTTTTTCTCACACAATTAGAGAAAATAAGTGGGGGGAGCGTAGTTACTTGGACACCCTGTATAGTGAAGATTGCGCAAATCAAAAGAACAACCCATGTTTTGCAACATCCCGTCAAGCTTCATGATGAGACCTAATATAATGAAAAAATTGTATGAATATGATGTTTCTTGTAAACAAATGAATTTATAAAAATGTCACTTCAAAAGATAACAAGAAATACATTGAATTAATGAGTCATTTTCGACTAAAATCTTGAAATTCTAACGACAATAGATTTTGGTGAAGTTGCAAACAACTTTTTCAGCGACGGTTTTAATTGATTTCAAGGATAAGACGTGTAGGTACTGGATCATTGTGAGCAGAAAGCAATCCCCGAGTGGCTCTCGAAGTTTGAAGTGGCTTCCAGGAAATTTCCGTTATTGTTCCGGAACGCCGTTTGATTGAAATTCGGTCGTTGGAAGCCCAGATGTCGAGACTGAAAGGGGAACGGAGGAAGGATGAACAAAAGGTACCAGGAGGAAGAGGAGAAACTCCGAAGGTGAGGAAGGGAACGGAAAACAGAGCTGTGTCGGGCAAGGGGCGAAAACTTCTTGGACACGCAACATCTAACTTTGCTCACCTAACTTGCGATTTTCACCTCCCCTCGACCCCAAGCTAAGTAGACTATTACCAAATTAGAACTCTATTTCAACTCTCTACCGCCCTTATAGAGCCCTTACCTGCTTAAAAACTCTTGTCTCCTCAGTTTACCGCCTTTAGTACATCCAAGAAGGATAGGAGTTTATTCTAAGTTTTTCGTTGAGAAACCAATTCACTCTCGTTCAGTACTCAAAATGTTTAGCTAAATTCATGATAATGTAATTATCTAATTTCTACATGTAAAGAGGCCCATAGACGCTCAATATTATTGCGCAGTCTGGGTTGCAGGATATTTTCGGCGACAGTTGTACCGTATGGAGGCAGTATAGATGATTGTGTCTGTCATGAAATCCTTGTAAAGGAGCAAAACTGTACGAAGACTGCTTTACAGGTTGGCATACAGATGAAAATTGTTGCACCCGGATTGATAGTAGCCTCTGCGCATGCGCAACGCAAAAACCTAGTAACAGCCACAACTTCCACAATTTCCATCAAAATTCAATGAAATGTTCAGGAATGGTGCGAATTGGCATGTGCATGGTTTTGGTTTATTATTTTCAATAACGAACCTTTGGAATCGACCAAGAAAAAAATTTTTTTAACCCCCCCTCAAAATTTGATCGTTAACGTTTCAAGGTACGTAGAATCCAAAAATCGAATACAAATTTGGCCGTCCGTCCGCCGTACGCGGCACTTTTTCCGCTTAGCATTGACCGATTTTGATGAAATTTGGTATGTAGGCTCCAGGTCTAGTTGTGCCCCGAAGATTTTGGTTGATGTAGGTCACTTTTAAGGGTTCCAAAATCAATTTTGAAAATTTGAAAACGCCCTAACTTCGAAAATTTGGGTGTAAAGGTATTGTTTTTCCTTCAATTCAAGATTCTATAGAATTTTTAGATTTTTTTGAGACCACGCGGAGCTCTGTAGGACAAACCGTTCGCTCACTACGAGAATTTAAAGTTTGGACGTACGATAAATCAGAAACACGGGTGTGAATCGCAAAAGAGGTCTAATCTCCATTCAAATTTTATCGGACTAAAATGCGATCGCTGTTCATTTGTTCGATCTGTATACAGTTTTGCCTTCTGCGTAACCAGTAATCAAATTTCCATATGAAGCTTTCTATTTTTCCAATCGAGTGTGAAGCGTTTAGTTCTTTCTAATAAACTTGATTGTGAAGGTGTGAAGCTAGTATGGTGTGGTAGTAGTACCTAGCTGGTAGGTAAAAAAAAGTTGGTAGGTAAAAAAAATGTTGGTGGGTAAAAACCGCTGCAAATCATTGCTCAAAGGCTTCTTCACTCTTCAGATCACTGATCAGCTGAGTGATCTCCGAAGCCATTTTCAATCCTATTGAATGGAAGTGCTCTTCCAGACGTCTCCAGCATTCGAGGAGATCTTCTTCACTCCTCAGATCACTGATCAGCTGAGTGAGCTCCAAAGCCATTTTTAATCCTATTGAATGGAAGTGCTCTTCCAGGCGTCTCCAGCATTCGAGGAGATCTTCTTCACTCTTCAGATCACTGTTCAGCTGAGTGAGCTCCAAAGCCATTTTCAATTCTATTGAACGCAGCAAGCTGAAATTTGAGCGGGAAGGTCAAGGAAGAATACAGATGGTGGTAGGTGATGGAGAACTAGTGATTTATACAGAAGGGTGATCTATACAGAAAATAATAAACCTTTGAGCAATGATTTGCAGCGTTTTTTCATGTTGGATGGTTATTGGCTTTGCAGACGAGTGATCTATATAGAAAAATAAAAAATAACTCGGCGCTTCGCGCCTCGGCGGGAGGCTCCGCCCCCCTGCACCCCCCGGTTTATTTCTTTTTCCATACTCTGTATGAAATCATAGGAACACAGAATGTGTTTTTGCGATGCTAGTCATCCGTTAAATAAAAAAAAAACAACCATAATAAATGTGGAGTCTTTGGCAATAATAAAATAAATAATTGTTAGACATTTAATTTGGTCTAAAACCCTATAAATGTTATATAAATAAATATGTAACTACAAGAAAAATACTATATAAATTGAGAGCTTTCCAACGAATGGTGAACAATTTCTGTGCAATGAACACTGCGGGAGTTCTATTTCCTTACCAACGGCTTGGTTGCACGTGAAAATCATTATAAAAGGCGCGTAACGGTTTTTTCTGTCGCTTTTTCGTGACGATTTTTTTTCGGTAGGTCATCGCAAAAACACATTCTGTGTTAATAAACCATTGTTTAATAATTTGCAGCGTTTTGTATGAAGATCATCGCCCCCAGATACATTTTAGACACTGCATAAACGCCACGTAAAAACCTAGTTAATTTCTAAAATTTCCAACCAAATTCAATGAAATTTTCAGGTATAGTGCGTATTGGCATAAGGATGGTTTTTGCGTGAAGATCATCGCCCCTAGTTAGATAGTAGCTTCTGCGCATGCGCCACATAAAAACCTAGTAACAGAGAACTTCTACAATTTCCACCCTAATTCAATAAAATTTTCAGGGATTGTTAGGTTTTTAGGATTTAGGTTTTTGTATGAAGATCGTCGCCTCCAGTTACATTGTAGAAGTTGTGCATGCGCCTCGTGAAACCTGTTAGCAGCCATTTTGACGACATTTTCACGGGGTGTATGGGTTGCCACGTAGATGGTCCCTGTGAGGGTAGTGCAAGATACATAGGGATTGATATTCTGAGATTAGCTACTATCCATCAGGTCATGTATACAATCAGGTTATGGATACGAGCAAGCCATGTGCCACACCCACGTACGTTTTTGTTCTTCTTCCCTTTTATGTTCTCCTCTAGTCTCTTCTTTATCTATTCCCTTTTATTTCTCTTCTTTTTTCTGTCAAGACTGTTCGCTTTTTTGCTACCATATCACTTCCGTGTTTGCTACAATTGTGCAAATGGATAATAACTGGTTAAGTGAAAGAAGTAGGTAACAAACGAATAAATATTATATTGGTGCTGTAATTTTGAGAAGGAGTGTATTTTTGGTGTTTTTTAATCCACAGTTCAAAGGTAGATTATTGAAAGATAAGAAATGATAGGGGAATAATTATAATTGGGAGCGGAGACTTAGCAGAACTCGGGTAAATCGAGGGAGGAATTTTTCTCATATTAATTTAGAGGGATGTTGAAAATGAGTTTGCAGCTTTATTCGATTGAGTCCTTGCCCGAATTTAAAATGCAAAGTGTGTCGTTGAGGGAGGGAGCGGCCGTTCTCTACCCCCACTTCCATCTGTCTCTTCTCCGCTGTCCTCCACTGATGTCCTCCATTGTCCTCCATCGTCCCGCTTGACATAATTATTAGCTTTACTTGGTTAGCCTGGCCAAGATCCCTGAGCTCTCCCTGATTGGACACGGAAAAAGGGGAAAAAAGAGGTTGGAAAAAAATAGGAGGAAAAAGGTCCGCTCATGTTCCTCTGGAAACCACCTCATGAATTAGTGGGTTTTTTTTCGGGTCTTCTAGGTAAAAGAGGGGTGTGTGCTGCAGTGAGTGTCCTGTAGAAGGACGTGGTACAGCAGGAAGGGGTGAGACTTAACGTAATCCTCACTTCTCATCCTCTTTCGAGACCATCAATTTATTAAATGAGCAGAAAATACGGGAATGCGATGGATGGATAGAACGGGACGGAGAAAAACGAGAGCTCAAGACGAGAAAGAATGAAGAAAAATTGGTGATGAGGTACCAGGGAAATGGAATAATATTGGTTGAGAGGTTTCCGGATTGTGACGGATTCTCATTATAATGGAATATAGCACTCGGATAACATTTTCGTTCAAATCAGACGCGTGTTGGAGGGAAAATTCACCCCAATAACGAAACACTGAAGAGTAACATTCCACAATATTACTTATTTCATTAATCCACAATATTATTTATTTTCAACTTGATAGGATAGGAAGATAGCGGGGAGGGGGGAGAATAGCTTAGCTTTCCTACACCATTGCATGCAATGTGGTTGTATAAATTTTTAATTGAAAGTAGACCTCATCCTGAGAATTTCGACATCAGCCGTTCTCGTTTTGGTTGAGAAGACCTTCTTCTATGATTTACAAAATTTCGAAGTATTTTGACGTTGTGCGCCCCTCCTGCCTGGGACCTGCCCACTGTGACGTCATAATAATTCGAAAATTTGAAAAATCATGGAAAAAGGTCTTCTCACGCTAGAAGGTCTCGGTTGGTGTCAAAATTCTCCGAATAAGGTCTAGTGTATATTAAAAATAACGACAAACAGTTTTTCACCCATGCGCATACCCTATTGAACGTTCCAGGACGAAAATCTTTCGAGAAAAAACAAATCAAAAGTTTCAAGCTCTTAAAAATTACCGAAACTGAATGTAATTCACAAACAGAAAACTTAATTGGTCAAAAACATGTATTATTAAATTGAGTAAATCATGAAATTAAAACGCTGCAAATTATTACACAACGGTTTATTATTTTTATATAGATCACTCGTCTGCAAAGCCACCAACCGTACAACATGAAGAAAAACATCGATCGCATTTCGGTCAGCTAAAATTTGAACGGAGATTAGGCCACTTTTGCGATTCACACTCGTGTTTCTGATTTGTCGTACGTAAAACCTTTATATTCTCGTAGGGAGTGAACGGTTTGTCCTACAGAGCTCCGCGTGGTCTCAGAAAATTCTAAAAATTCTATAGAATCTTGAATTGAAGGAAAAACAATACCGTTATATCAATTTTTTTTGAGTTAGGGTGTTTTCAACATTTCAAAATTGATTATGGAACCCTTAGAAGAGACCTACCTCAACCAAAATCTTCGGGGCACAAATAGACCCCAAATGGAGCCCACATACCAAATCTCATCAAAATCGGTCAATGCTAAGTGGCAAAAGTGCCGCGTATGGCGTACGGCGGACGGACGGCCAAATTTTTATTCGATTTTTGGATTCTACGTAGGAACATAAACTACCAAAACATAAACCATCAAATTTTGAGGGGGTGTTAAATTTTTTTTTTCTTGGTCGATTCCAGAGGTTCATTATTGAAAATAATAAACCAAAAAAAAAATTTAGTTGCCAAAGACATTTTTTTAAAGAAAATCGGTAGTGTATTGTGTTGATGGGCACTTAGAAACCTTCACTGTATATAGTTTAGGAGACACGTTTACTTGGAGGTAAATACAAGTTAAATTTCATTCTTGTAAGCGACCGTCGTCACTTCTCATTTACTTGTATCAATAATTCTACCGCACAATGATATCATGGTATGTTTTCAAAATAATATCTCCTTGTCTATTTTATCTACCACTGGAATGAGGAGGGTTGATTACCTCATCAGAAATCGAAGTTTTGCGGAAATCTTTAGCTCCTGAGCGTATCGGGAACTGTGGTAAATGAAAGGTTAAAAATACCGAAACTCGTTGATTCATTCGAGAGAAACGACCACTTCAAAAGCTGATTTCCACCTCCAATTCTTGGAAAAATTCGAACAAGAAAGTTGAAAACTCCAAAACTGTTCGATTCACTCGAAAAGAAACGACCACTTCAAAGGCTTGTTTTCACCTTTGATTGTTTGAAAAAGTCAAGAATGTACGTTGAAATCATCGAAACTTGTTGGATTACTCGAGAGAATTGACCACTTCGGAGGCTGGTTTTCACCTCCAATTGCTGGAAAACGTAGAGCAAGAAGGATGAAAACATCTAAACTTTTTGGATTACTCGAGAGAAACGACTACTTCGAAGGCTTGTTTTCACGTTCGATTGCTGGAAAAGGTAGAGCAAGAAGGTTGAAAACATCGAAACTTCTTGGATTACTCGAGAGAAACGACTACTTCGAAGGCTTGTTTTCACGTTCGGTTGTTTGAAAAAGTGAAGAATGAACGTTGAAATCGTCGAAACTTGTTGGTTTACTCGAGAGAAATGACCACTTCAAAGGCTGGTTTTTCAATTAAAATTTGATTAACCAGCCCTCAAAATTAGTTGGTTTACGTTTCATGGTACGTAGAATCCGAAAATCGAATAAGAATTTGGCCGCCGTACGCTGCTCCTTCCTCAGTTAGCATTGACCGATTTTGATGAAATTTGATTGTAGGCTCCATTTGGGGTCTAGTTGTGCCCCGAAGACTTTTTGATGTAAGTCACTTCTAAGGGTAGACAATTGAGGGTTTAGATACAAAAATATTGTTTTCCCATCAATTTAGGAAAGTATTGGATATTTAGAATTTTTAGTGACAACGCGGAGCCCTGTAGGACAAACCATGCGCTCCCTAGGAGAATTTAAGGTTGGACTTACGATAAATATGAAACACGAGTGTGGATTTTTTTCTCCGTTCAAATTTTAGCTACCGAATGCGATCGATGTTTTTCTTCATGTTGGTATCAATGGCAAAGCCGGGTTCTTGGCAGACGAGTGATCTATATAGAAAAATAATGAACCATTGTGTAATAATTCGCAGCGTTTCAGGTTCGATTTTCGTCCAACTGCCATTCCTGGAAGATGAAAATTTATTTTGAAGATTTTTCTCGTGGCATTCCATAGCCCCACCACCCTGGGTTCGGATGTGAGGGAAGATGACCCATAAAAACGGACACATAAAAACTCATGCAGCCGGCGATGAGACTTGAACCCACGACCCTCAACAACGCTCGTCTCAGCGACCGTAGCTGCAACCGACCTCCAGCTCTCAATTGTTAAATGCTGGTGAATATTTTGATTTTGGATAATCCAAATTTTGGTCATCAACTTGAAGTTTTTCCACATTCGGCAATAAGAATGAAGAGTAAACAAGGCTCATTAGAACCTTCTGGATATTATAATATAAAATTTGTAAATATTTCCACTCTATCTATCATCTTTTCGACATTTAATGAGGATCGACACGAAACCTCTTGTGGGTTTTAATTTACTCGGCAAGGGAAAATTCCGGTGTTCCCCCTACCAAACTCATCCAAAACGTAATTTGGCTAATTAACGGAGTTATCAGATGTTCGGAGCTGTTTCACGTCAACGGTCGATGAGTGGGGGAAGGGTTGATACTTCTTTGAGTGGTGTTTTAAAGAGATCGTTTTCTCAGCTCGAAAACGGACGGAAAGGCTTTAGGAACGAGATTGGGAAGGAATGCAACTAATTAATTTGGAATTACTTCAAAACACCAAAGGGAGGAATTTCGATGGTGGTGAAGAAGGGGGAGGGCTATTAGGGGATTAGTGTAACAGAGGAATCGCGTGGTATCACGAAACGCTCCTTCCAAGGCGTGAGCTCACAAGGCTTCTTGGATTATATGCTTCGTACGCTCGATTCTTGTTCTTTGCTTTTCTCTTCTTCACTCAAATCGTTTTCTACTCCCCTTACTTCACGCGTGAAGAGTAGTGAATCGCGCAACTTGGTGTCCATGGACATAATCATACCAAATTGTATTCATTCGATCGTTGTTGAACTCTAAACTTGGCAAATGTGGCTTATCTCATTACAATAGTAGTTTTCCCTCAAAATAAAGAAGTCTATTCATCAGAATGTTTAGAATACAGCCAGGTTTTTCTGATTAAATCAACTTTTAACCGTGATATTGAACAACCGTGATATTGCTTCCGAGTCTACTAAGGTAGCGGAAGCTTTATTTTCACTTTTCAAGGTTGACAAGAAACAAAGTTCTCCGAAATCCAAATTTCCACTCGCGTTTTGCGTTTTAGACCTTACTGAATAATTTTGGTTCCGTGTCTGTATGTCTGTGTCATGAAATCCTTGCCACAGCCATAACTTTTACATTTCTCATCCAACTTCGATGGAATTTTCAGGGATTGTGTAGGTTGACGTGTAAAGTCCCTTATGAGGGTAGTGCAAGAGAGACTGCTCTTAGAGATTGATGTTTTGGGATAACCTACTATGCATCGGACCATCTTTACAATGGTGTTATGGATACGAGGATGCCACGCCCACTTGGCAGACGTTTTCTGGGTTTCTCTCTATTAGAGCTAGAAAAGCATTGTATCTAACCTAGTTTTATAGAATAGTGGAATATTCTTGTACCTAACAAGATGAAAACAGTGATTTGAAAAAACGTATTTCCATAAAATTTTCAACTTTTGATCGATATTTTTGAAAATTTTTGAAATTTTAAAATGAACGTATTTTACAATGAACTTTGACTTTACATTCTATAGAAAAAACCATGTACCTAGCATGTCAAAAGAAAAGACGTCCACCTTTAAACAATTCTGGAAATCGAATAAAAATTCTCTATTTACTTCAAAATATTCCTCAAAGAACCGATTCCTTAACAAAGTTTTTTGTTAAATTACCAATATTTTCAGAACGATACTTTTTTCCAAAATTCAGCTCCCTTGAACTATTTCCTCCATGAACCAATTCATTTGTAAACGCGATTTCTTCAATTTCTCACGATCAAATAGCATGATTACGCCCGAACTATTAGTACAGTACAAATATGCTGTACAAAAGGGCATAAGATCGGAACTATTTCGTCTAAAGTTGAAACTTGGTGGAGATGTTCCTTTGGGCACCAAATTGTGCAAAAAAAAGTCTCTAGCGATTGGAGGGGTGGAAAGGGGTTGTCATTTCGGGAGAACCGCGAAATTTTGGCCATTTTTTCACTTTTCGGCTTACAAATTCATAACGGTGCATCGGTCAGAAAAATTTGTGATATCACAAATTAAGAATCATTAAATTATGCGTCTAATGAATTACTTAAACATCAAAATCTGTTCAGCGATTCAGCCACAATCACTAGTCAAAGATCGGCATTTTTTAGGAACTTGGCTGAAAAGTGATGTGTGCTCACGTTCAAACGCTTCTTACTCAAAAACTGCTACTCCAAATGAAAATTGTCACTGAATCAAAGTGGTGTAACAACAAATTCTGCGATAGATGGGTTCCTAATATTTTTATTTCTTCGTTCCTGAGAAGAAATACAAGCAAAAATCCAAAGTAGTCATAGCGTCAAATTTTGCTAATTTTGGAGTTATCATCAGTTTCATTTGTGAACCTCGATAGTTAGGTAACTATACTATAATGATCCATTAATTTCCACTTCTATTTCTCCAATAAAGAGACATAAAGGGGAAGCCCTGAGTGACTCATCAAACAGGTAGGTAGAGTGAAGTACGGGGTAGAACACGTCATCTGGGTGACGTCAGATCCACTCTCCTTTACCTTGTTACAGGTAGTATAAAAGAACGACACAGGGCTTAACCTTCATGCATTCTAGTACAACAAATCGACTTGATCATTTCTCTCTCTCCTTTGTCACATCTTGGAAGCCCAAGTTCCTCGGAGGTATCGGTAGCTCATCGCGCTCCGATCTTACCTAGTAGTTGTCATCCCCAACTAGGTAAATGTACTGCCTCCTTCCAGTCTGCGGCTATCGCGCCGAGGAGCGCGGCTGAGCTAAATTCTCATGCACTCCTGCAAACGATAGAGCGAAAACGCGCCGGGCAGAAAGTGCATCTCCATCCTGCATTCTTGTTGAGTAGGGTCCAACAGAAATCAACAGGCCATCTCCTTCACTCGACAACACGCTGACAAAACATTTACATCCAATTTATTGCCTCAATTTATCAATTCTGAAGGTTTATAATTGAAAAAAGTGGGTGTGGCACATAGCTTCCTCGTATCCATAACCCGATTGTATAGATGATCCGATGCATAGTAGTTAATCTCAAAACATCAAAACGAGTTAATCTGTAACAACCCTGAAAATTTCATTGAAATCGTACGGAAAATGTAGAAGTTATGGCCGTTACAAGGAATTCACGTTTGCGCATGCGCAGTGGCTACTATCAGTCCGAAGGTGGTGATTTTCATAGGGGACCATCTAAATACTAATCTGTAACATCCCTGAAAATTTCTTTGAAATCGGACAGCAAATGTAGAAATTATGGCCGTTAAAAGGAAATTCACGTTTGCGCATGCGCAGTGGCTACTATCAGTCCGAAGGTGGTGATCTTCATTGGGGACCATCTACAACCTAATTCGCATAATCCCTGAAAATTTCATCGAAATCGGGTAGAAAAAGTGGAAGTTATGGCCGTTAAAAGGAAATTCACGTTTGCGCATGCGCAGTAGCTACTGTCAATCCGAAGGTGATGATTTTCATAGGGGACCATCTAAATACCAATCTGTAACATTCCTGAAAATTTCATTGAAATCGGATGGAAAATGTAGAAGTTATGGCTGTTACAAGGAATTCACGTTTGCGCATGCGCAGTCGCTTCTATCAGTTCGGGGATGATGATTTTCATAGGGGACCGTCTACACACCAACCCGCACAATCCCTGAAAATTTCATTGAAATCGGACAATAACTTCGTATAGTTATGCGCGTTACAAGGAATTCATGACAGACACACAGACAGACAGACAGACAGACACACAGACACTGAACCATAATTGTTCAGAAAGGTCTAAAACGCAAAACGCGAGTGAAAATTTTGATTTTGGAGAACTTTTTTTTTCGACCTTGAAAAGTGAAAACAAAGCTTCCGCTACCTTGGTAGACTCGGAAGCAAAATTACCTAGAGTGAAGATAAAAGTACAATTGTTTATTATGATAATGCCATCTACATTGGTACACACTTTGTTCATGAAAGGGGATTGTCTTTGTGTTTTTATCAGATGAAAATTATTTACAGAGGAAAAACGGAGGGGAAAGCTTATAGGTGTCATAAATTAGCCAAGCCGGTAAATTGTGGGATTCAGGGATCGGGAAAATCCTCATAGTTACGGTATCATTCTCGTTTGTCGGCCAATCCCGGATTCCCACCTCCCCTGGAATTCTCAATCCCCTATTCCACGACTGGAAGGTCTGAAGGGAGGTAAAAACGACATCGTTTTTCTATCTACCGGAGGAAACGCAGATGCGGGAAAGCAAAAACCCGACGGGGTCATTCCCTTTTCACGGTAGGAATAATGATAGGTGCGGACCGGATTCCCCCTCTTCTGTACACGGTTAAGACATCGAGGTAAAAAGTGGGCGAGTCAACAATAAAGAAGGGTATAAGCTTTCCAGGTGAAAATCCTCAGAGCAAACATGGGAAAAGGGGGTGCGTCGGACTGAAATGTGGGTCCTGAAGCTGCCCTTAGTATCGGGAGGCGTCATGTATTAAAAACTCTTCTTCAAGCTTTACTTGCAGCTTTTCTCTCAGCTTTACTTTCCATAGCTCTTCTCTAAGAGGACCTCCCTTGTTTCAGTTTGCTGTTAATTTAGCTTAGCGAAGCACCTGAGCCTTTTTACTCTCATTTTATGAGGGAAATAAACATCTGAACCTGCAGCGGAAGCCGGACGGGGGGATTACGGGAGATAAAATAATAAGCTTCGAGACGAAGGCCTACAGCCCTACCTACCGTTTCCCCACACAAAAGGCTATTCTTCTCTTTCTGAAGATGGCATTTCTTCTCCATGGAAGAGATGGTTAACGGGATTCCAACGTTGCAAAATAATAATACTACACCCACTACCACAACCTGATTTTCTGAATATTATACAGGGTATCCCATAAGTTATCCACCAAACTTCGGGAGTAGTTTTTACAACTAGTTTGCAACAAATAATGCCTCCTGGAGTTTTTTTACCCCCTTAAAATCCGACTTTTTTGACTTTTAAGATTATTATCGTGTTTTCGACCTTACACCATTAAAACGATCATAACTCCCATAAATTACACTCACAAATTAAAAATAAGGATACGGTTGGAAATAGCGAAAAATTTCTCAATAGGTGAGCCGTTGATCAGTCGAAAAAAACTGAACGGTTGAGTAGTATTTTGGTTTATTATTTTCAATAATGAACCTTTGGAATCGACCAAAAAAAAAAAAATTTTAACACCCCCTCAAAATTTGATGGTTTACGTTTCAAGGTACGTAGAATCCAAAAATCGAATAAAAACGCTGCAAATTATTACACAACGGTTTATTATTTTTATATAGATCACTCGTCTACAAAATCACCAACCATCCAATATAAAGAGAAAAAGAAAAAAAAAAAAATCAAAAAAAAAAAATCAAAAAAAAAAATCAAAAAAAATTAAAAAATCAAAAAAAAAATCAAAATCACAAACCATCGATCGCATTTCGGTCAGCTATAATTTGAACGGAGATTAGGCCTCTTTTGCGATTCACACTAGTGTTTTGATTTATATATATATATATTTCAATATAAACCTTTAAATTTTCGTAGGGAGCGAACGGTTTGTCCTACAGAGCTCCGCGTGGTCTCAAAAAATTCTAAAAATTCTATAGAATCATAAATTGAAGGAAAAACAATACCTTCATATCGAAATTTTTTGAGTTAGGGCGTTTTCAAAATTTCAAAATTGATTTTGGAACCCTTAGGAGTGACCTACATCAACCAAAAGCTTCGGGGCACAATTAGACCCCAAATGGAGCCTACATACCAAATTTCATCAAAATCGGTCAATGCTAAGTGGCAAAAGTGCCGCGTACGGCGTACGGCGTACGGCGGACGGACGGCCAAATTTTTATTCGATTTTTGGATTCTACGTACCTTGAAACGTAAACCATCAAATTTTGAGGGGGTGTTAGAATTTTTTTTTTTCTTGGTCGATTCCAAAGGTTCATTATTGAAAATAATAAACCAAAATTTGGCCGTCCGTCCGCCGTCCGCCGTACGCCGTACGCGGCACTTTTGCCACTTAGCATTGACCGATTTCGATGAAATTTGGTATGTAGGCTCCAATTGGGGTCTAGTTGTGCCCCGAAGATTTTGGTTGATGTAGGTCACTTCTAAGGGTTCCAAAATCAATTTTGAAATTTTGAAAACGCCCTAACTCAAAAAATTTCGATATAAAGGTATTGTTTTTCCTTCAATTTAAGATTCTATAGAATTTTTAGAATTTTTTAAGACCACGCGGAGCTCTGTAGGACAAACCGTTCACTCCCTACGAAAATTTAAGGGTTTATATTGAAATATATATAATATATTATATTAAAAATAAAAAAAATAAAAAAATAAAAAAAATAAAAAATATAATAAAAAATATAAAAAAATATAAAATATATAAAATATAAAATATATAAAATATAAAATATATAAAATATAAAAAATATAAAAAATGAATTGAAATATATTATATTATAATATATTTCAATTCATTTTTTATACTATATTATATAAATCAAAAAATCAAAACACGAGTGTGAATCGCAAAAGAGGCCTAATCTCCGTTCAAATTAGAGCTGACCGAAATGCGATCGATGGTTGGTGATTTTGATTTTTTTTTCCTTTTTTTCTTTTTTTCTTCATATTGGATGGTTGGTGATTTTGTAGACGAGTGATCTATATAGAAAAATAATAAACCATTGTGTAATAATTTGCAGCGTTTTTACCTCAAACTTAAAAATTTGTCATTTTCTGTTGTTTTGTGAAAATTTTGATAGTTTTTCAACATTAAACAAGGTTCTTGCCAGAGGGGCTCAAATTTTTAAAAACTGCTCCATTTCATCAGCTTTTGTATGATAAAAAAATATTTTACAATGGAATTTGAGGGAGAAATTTATGTTTGAACGCGGGAAAACGTGAATTTTTTTCAACTAAATCGACGGTTCGACGGGGAGACTCGGTCTTTCGGAGGATTCCCCAGAGGCCCTGGAAAAGCCAAGAGAATGACCCCTGGTTTGTTGTGGATGTGGTTAGATGACCTATGGCTTTGCTATAATTATTTAAATTATGATATAAACTGTCTTGCCTCCAAGGAATGTAGTATTTTACAAATAAACTAACGGTCCCTTTTCCTCAGGAATCAGGTCACAGTGGCCAAACACACAACGGCCAGCTTGTCCCTCCCCCGGGAGGACTAAAACCCCCGGAGTAGGGGAACTGTATGGAGTGGGAAAGAGACATACCAACCTACAAACTCACAAGCGATCTTTTCTCTTCAACAACCTATACCAAAATCTCAAACCTTAAAAAGGACTTAAAAAACTAAACCTAAGTACTAAGCCGGTTTATATGAGACCAGGGGCTACACTTCAATCTCCTCCACATTTCATTAAATTCATTTGGTAAGCCGGTTTCTATAAAGACCAGAGGCCTTTCCCTCAACAATTTAGTAAGCCGGTTTAGTGAGGACCGGGGGCAATTTAGCCCAAAGGTTTATTATTTTCTGTATAGATCACCCTTCTGTATAGATCACTGGTTCTCCATCAATAGCACCTACCACCATCTGTATTCTCCCTTGACCTTCCCTCTCAAATTTCAGCTTCCTGCGTTCAATAGGATTGAAAATAGCTTTGGAGCTCACTCAGCTGATCAGTGATCTGAGGAGTGAAGAAGATCTCCTCGAATGCTGGAGACGCCTGGAAGAGCACTTCCATTCAATAGAATTGAAAATGGCTTTGGAGCTCACTCAGCTGATCAGTGATCTGAAGAGTGAAGAAGCCTTTGAGCAATGATTTGCAGCGTTTTTTACCCACCAACATTTTTTTTACCTACCAACTTTTTTTACCAACCAGCTAGGTACTACCTACCACACCAAACTGGCTTCACACCTTCACAATCAAGTTTATTAGAAAGAACTAAACGCTTCACACTCGATTCGAAAAATATAAAGCTTCATATGGAAATTTGATTACTGGTTACGCAGAAGGCAAAACTGTATACAAATCGAAGAAATGAACAGCGATCGCATTTTAATCCGATAAAATTTGAATGGAGATTAGACCTCTTTTGCGATTCACACTCATGATTCTGTTTTATCGAAGGAAAACCTTCAAGTACTCGTAGGGACCGAACAGTTTGTCCTACAGAGCTCCGGGTGGTCTCAAAATTTTTTAAAAATTCAATACTATTTAAAATTGGTGAAAAACGATACCTTTATTTCGAGAGTTTTCGAGCTAGGGCACTCTTGAAAATTTCAACCCTTAATTTTCACCCCTTAGAAGTGACCTACATCAACCAAAAGCTTCGCTTGAACTAAGTTGTTTGAACAATTTAGTTCAAACAACTTCCCTTCAAAATTAAACATACAAACTTCTTCATCCAAATTCAGAGTATAAACTTCCCGTATTTTTCAATCATTCTATTTCAAATTCGGAGTCAGTAATTTCACAAATCACAACCGTAGTAAACCCGACTTAGCAAAAACATAACATAAGAAAATAGTGGTACTCCACAATGGCTAAATACTATGCGCTAGTAGCCAAACATGGAAGGTACTCTGCTGCCATTTAAGTCAAAAATGAAGCTTTATTATCGGTAACTATTGTAGCGCTAAGGAACAGTACAGAGCTGATGTTATGAGATGAATCTTCAATCAGCAGTAAAATTGTCTTATGAGAAGACAATTCAATCAGCAGTAAAACTGGCAACCAATTCACGACTGAAGCAGGTCTGGTCTGGTTTCGCCGAAATCTGCTTTTCAGAATTCTCTAAACGAGAGAGAGAAAAAATGTCCAATTCCTTACACTTGGATGGAAAATTTAAAGGGCAATTTGTGAATTACACAAAATTGCTGGTATGCGCCACAAAAATCAACTTGAGGAGCCGTTTTTCAATGGGCATAAATGGAACAGTGACTCTGTAAGTCTCACTAAAAGAACCCACATTTTATATTGTTCCTCTATCTATTAATTGATCAAAAATCTTCTTTTGTGATTGGTGGGCATCGATTACACTTTCTAAAAAGAAAGTTCTAACCCAACCGGTGGGCGCAGGAGGGATCGATAGGTACCAAGCAAATAGCGATTAACCGAAAGGAAGGAAAAAAGAAAACAAAAACGATTGATAGTCGAAGGGAAGGAGAAACCTCAAGAGAAAAAAGAAAACCAATTAAAAGTTACGGTGTAGCACAATCTACAAGGCAGTAAAAGTTGTCGAAAGTATCCCGGGCGGATTGAGGCCTTGGAGTGGAGTGCGCCCTCTCGAAAAAAGGGGTTTCCTATCATTACGGCCCAACATGCACGAACATGCACTCGGTTAACGGCTTCCGACTTTTAGTTGTTGGAAGTCCTTGAAAGTTTGGGTGGGAGCTACACATCGTCATAATTCCCTTACCCACATCACATCCACCTCCTTCATCCCACTTCTCGAGGAGAGAAGTTTAATCAATATCCCTTGGAAAAAAAAAATAATCATTGATTCTCATCTTACTCATGATATTTTTGTAGGTTAGGGCAAACGAAATAACTTTATTCAATTTATGCTTTTGTATTTGTTCGCCGGTAAAAACTCAGTCAACAATTTAGGTATGTTTGTTCGCTCTGATATTCCACACTTTATCCATTTTATGTTAGCATCCATGTTTCGCAATACTTCCACTCAAACGTCATCAAATTTCTTTGATTCTGAGTCTACCGAGGTAGACTTTTCAAAGTTTAAAAAAGATTCTGCCAAACGGGTGTGTCCTTCCTGAGGACTTTATCCATTACCCAATAATAAAGATGTTCCGATGCAAAGGTAGTGGATAATTTCAAAACATTAATCTCTAAATCTTAGTATATTGCACACCTCTCATAGTAGACCTCAACACCCCAAATCGTAGAATCCTTAACTTCACTTCTTCCTTACTATCACTCCGGAGGAGTTGATTTTCAAATGGAACCATCTACGCCCCAATCCGCCTAACCTGAAAATGTCATCAAAATCGGACTGTAACTTCATATAGTTTTGCCCGTTACAAGGATTTCATGACAAGGACAAACAGGGAACCAAATTGTTCAGAAAGGCCTGAAACGTAAAACGCGTGTGGAAATTTTGATTGTGGAGTCAATTGTTTTGAACCTTGAAAAGAGAAAAAAAATCCTTCCACTATCTTGGTAGACTCGGAAGCAAAATGTTCTTTTAAACTGTTTAACTTGGGAATGAGAAATAAATAAACCACATTGGTTGAGAACTAAAATGTTTCGATTAATTGATTTGAACGAGAAATATGAGCGCAGAGTCAAATTGATAATACAGAACGATGGAGATAATGGCTGAGGCATCCTTAATTATGATCGTTCTTGCTCTATTAGTTCATTATTCTTATGGATCTAATACTGGCCTATTAGTTCTGAATGCAATGACCCATTGATTGTACGAAAATATCTAGTTAGGTTCATTCTTTGCTTGATCCCCTAGCGGCGGAAGCCGGAACTAGAGGGACTCTACCCCCCCCCCCCACTATCGGCCCTACTTTGTCAATAAAGGGTTTCATACCTGTTTGTAGATGGTTTGGTGAAGTACCCATGTGTATTACAATCCCAAAAACATCGCCCTTCTTCTACCTACCACTCAAGCCAGGAAAAATGAGACCGAGGGTTGTTGACTACCGACCAATGATAAAGTGAAAGGATAGATTTATTACAGGCAAAAAAAAAAAAAAAATAAAAAATAAAACAGGTTCCTTATCCTTAGGAAAGTCTTATAAAATAAGAAATTCGTTCATTCATTCAAAAATAAAATCTTTGCTTCCAGTAAAGGATGATGCTTCTTTCAAATGTTAAAGGCGACTGAAAGGTAAACAGAAGGGCAAGTGAACTCACATTCGAGATAAACATTCTTCCTAACAACTGACAGAGTAGAGAGGCTCTCTACTTTCTTATTTTATTTATTCATTTATTCGTTTTTTTTCTTTTTTAGCATTCCTACTAACTAACACCCCACTCCATCTGCTTAGGACTCACCCCGGAACCACTTGTACAGTATTACTTCAGGGGCTCTCTACCTTATTATGACTCGATTACTGAGGCTTGGCCTTTTCCCAGCCTGACTCAACAGGCTTCCTAAGATTTAGGAACAGGTAGTCGTCTATGTTAGCAGCTATACCCTTCGGGAAATCGGCCAGCAGCATTCTTTCTATCAGCGAACGGTAACTTTCTCTTTGAGCCGACTGTCCATTCTTATGGGTGGGAAGGTCCAGACATAAACCTTGCTAAACAATTTTTGTTTCGTGTCTATATGTGTGTCTCTCATGAAATCCTTGTGACGGGCAAAACTGTAGAAAGATTTATTGTCCGATTTTGATGACATTGTGAGAGATTCTGAGAGATTAGCTACTATGCCTCAGATTATCAACACAACCGGACAATTTTACAAGAGTGAAGCGAACTGTTGGCAAAAAGTCATCAACGAAATAAATGTGGATACATGGGGTCGTGGCAACAAAATAGTGACTAGACCGTGCAAGAGACGCCTAATGATGACAGTCGTGCAGTCAATTCTCTTGTATGGAGCGGAAGTATGGGCAGATGCATTGAGTGTGGCATATCTCCGACAGAGATTAATAGCTGTGCAGCGAAGAGGAGCCCTACGAATCGCCTGTGCTTTCCGAACAGTATCAGAACCCGCTATCTTTGTCCTCACGAGTGTCATACCCATTCAGCTGATGGCTTCAGAGAGGAAATGAATCTTTGAGAGAAGGGATGAAGAAAACAGGGCCTGCATAGCCAAGGAAGAAAGGGAGCGCACAATGGCAAACTGGTAGGATGTATTGACGGAAGAACATAGAGGGAGGTGGACTGCACGGTTCTTTACAGGACATGGACTGTTTTATGCATATTTGCCCCAACATGTTTACACTGCCAGAACAAAGAAGACGATGATGTGCTCCAAACCTTCAGTAAATACACCAAATGGGCGCCTAAAAGAAATCAGCTGATGGCAGACCTGGAGTTAGCTCTCCAGAGTTCAACACCAGAGGCTGTTGTCAGCAGGATGCTGGAAGATGAAAGGAGCTAGACTGCTGTGGCAGAGTACACAGAAAGCATCCTGATAAGTAAAATACTCTTAGAACGAGAAAGAGAGGGGAGAGAGCATCTGATCCGCCTCCTCACCCAGAACTAATAAAACGCCCCAGGACTCAGCCCAAATTAATGTGTTAAACGGTTCCGGGCTGAGTTCCAAAGTGGGTGAAAAGGAGGTTTTTTTTTTAGTTGGTTTGAATCTCACAAAACCTTGCCTCACTCATTTTGCTGACGTTTTTGATCGGCGTTCATCCGCCATATTTCCCAATAATTTTCTTTGAAGGAAAGTATGACAACGTGTTATCATCGATAACTGGATAGATACCAAAATATGCAAGATTATAATCTTCAATATTTCTTCTCTATCAGCTTTAATGTTACAGTTCATGTTGCTTTAATTATCGCTTCTTTCATAAGTCCACCTAAAGATGATCTATTCAAAAACGATGCGAAGCAGAAACACTCGGTAGGGGTTTTTTAACAACTTTAAATAATTGCTATCAGTTAACTTAGGTGAATGGTTTACACGTAAATAATAGAGTTAATACCGGAAATGTTAGCCATTCTTTCTTTCCACTTCATCATTCGTGATGATGGAAATATTTATATTCCAGAAAGAATTGGGTGAGAGCCAGGAGCGAAAGGGGAAGGGGCCTTGCCGATTTTTCATAGCCATTTCCTCCGAGTTTGTCACTAATGTAGCTTACTCCTATTACGACACTCGACATTCTAGGGGTTCATATTTTAAACGTTACGAGAAAACATTTAGGTATCGACTTTCATGCTGTATCAGAAATGTAGATGGCGACGATGTTTGACTGTAATGGTAAAGATGAGAAGTGAGTGCAATCAATAAATGAGTACGATGACAAGGAGCACAATTTCTACCGTTTCGGCAAGGCTTCATTCATACCTTTTCGATAAGTATTTACTTCCATCCAGGAGGTTAAGAGTGCCTCCGGAGGATAATCCCATCTTACCGAAGAATGTATTTAAAATTTGTTTTTTCTTACCTAGTTCAATTCAGATGACTTTTCAATTGCACATTACGTCACCAGAGAGTCAAAATTCGCATGGGGTGGGGACGATTGGGGAAGGGGGTATACATTTCACAAAATATACGGATTTTGAATGGATGTTATTACTAATTAATTCAATGTCGATTAATACTAAGGCTTACTTATTACATCATCAACATACCCTCATGAATGAACGTACATCAATATACCTCTGGATATTCATAAGCTATCCTTTGGGTCACCATAGAACATTTCAGTGGTGTCACCATGGTGCCAAAAAACCAGGAACCGCGAAGGTATTTTGTGTTTGTTGTGCCTCCCTTGAACATTGATATGATTTTCTAAGGAATACCTACCAAAATCAACAGATGAAAGTTCAACGTTACTATTTACGTATCACCTGAAAGGGGACGTTGGTGGTGAAGAGTGGGAGGGTACCCGAGCTCGTATGTTAGGTGTCGTACATCATGGATTGTAAAATGCTGATCAAATTCGAGGCTCGCATGTCCCCTGAAATTATATGATGGCTAAGGGTGAGGTGAGTCCACTATTTCTGACTCAAAATACCAACTAAATCACATTGAATGGAACAGTTATGTGCAGCAGAAATGTAAGTAAAAATGTATGCTTTGCACTGACTGGTTGACATTAAACTAATCATGCAATGGGACGCCGTCTGGAATGCATGCATTACTTGACAACATGTTTTGAACAGGATTGATATTTCAGGTAAAATTGATATCGCTGTACAAGAAGTTGGTTCATAATGATGTCCCAACCGCTTTAACTGACGAAATGATGCTAGCAAAAAATACTGCGAATTATTACACAGAGGTTCATGGTTTTCTATGTATAGATGTATAGATGTATAGATCACTCGTCTGCAAAGAACTCGGCTTTGACATTGTTACAACCACTAACATGAAGAAAAACATCGATCGATCTTCGGTCAGCTAAAATTTGAACGGAGATTAGGCCTCTCTTGCGATTCACACTCGTGTTCCTGATTTATCGTATGTACAACCCCTAAGTTCTCGTAGGGAGCGAACGGTTTGTCCTACAGGGCTCCGCGTGGTCTCTGAAAATTGATGGAAAAACAATACCTTTATATCAACATTTTTTGAGTTAGAGCGTTTTCAATATGTCAACCCTTATTTTTCGAAGTGATTTACATTGACCAAAACTGCCGTCCTTAGCAAGAAGGGCGTATCTCGGATTTTGGCGATTTTCAGGTTTTTGCATATCTAGAATCTTTGGAGTCTTCTGCACCTTATGATACCTCATTCATGTACCTATGGGTACGAAAAGGTACACAAAAACGCTAGTGAAAAAGGGCGTATCCCTGAAATTTCCAGAAATCCTTAGGCGATTTGGCGTATGTCGTTTTTCCTAAGCCTAAAAGGCGGATATGATGCCGAATACCTTTCTCTACTAAGCAAGAAAGCCGCATCTCCTGAGATACGGCTTTTGTGCTTAGCAAAAATTCGAAATTTGTTCTTGACAACCAAAATGCTTAGCGGAAAAGCCGGATCTCGTAGGGTGCTCGCTTATTAATGATAAGTCACCAAACAAACTGGGCTTGAGGCTCGTCACCGAACTTTTTCATATGATTAAACTTAATAATCTCCGTAAAAAAAGAAGTAGTGTAAAACAACTAACGAATCATGTTAAAAACCCCGGCTAAAATCTGCCAGCAAACCGCTTGAAGTGCTTGGAGTGCTTAACAAAAAAGGCGTGTATCTTGAATATCACCCTCATTTACTAAGCGGAAAGGGCGTATCTCCTCTAAATTGGTTATGACGTGGATTTCCATGAAAAAAAAGACGTAGTAAGTTGGAGAATGATTGGACCTACCGTATGATGTCCGGAAAATGGGGTAAAAGTAAAATTAACTGGACCCGAAACTTAAAAAACTAAAAGTGCTTCTACTGAAAATCTTGATTTTCGGAGATGCGCCCTTCTTGCTAAGGATTTTCGGCATATTATGCCAAATCTGAACCAAAACGGTCCAGGGTTGCTAGGTAAAGTGCCGCGTACTGCGGACGGACGGCCACATTTTTATAAGATTCTTGAAATCTACGTACCTTGAAACGTAAACCAACAAATTTTGAGGGGAATTAAAAAAAATCTTCTTGGTCGATTCCAAAGGTTAATTATTGAAAATAATATACCAAAATGAGCGAGCATACTAATTTGGTATTATTGATTTGAACGCGATTGAATATATAACAGCCCTTTCAAGGTGCAAAGATTAAATCATTCAGATATAAAATCACATTTAGAAATATATGAAATCCGAGAAAATTGCGGATTTTGTTTAAATATTCCGTTGATCAATTTTGTAGACGTTTTCCCAAAGGATAGATGCACTATCGTGGGAGCTGTCGGGTGAATGCTATTAAGAGAAAATAGTGTGAGAAGAAGTTGGGTTATTTGGGGGTGTTCACCCTCAAGAGACATATATCAATTCCAAACGCTACGGGGAAACTCTAGTAGTGATTAGTCTTTGGAGGAAACTGCTGAAAAACAGCAAAAGGAGTGAAGGAGGAAGGAGGGAATGACGGAGGAGCCGCGAAGGTTGTTGTGTTAAGGCAAAACTTTGTTTAATGAACTGCTAGTTTATCCAGCCCCCGTCCCACGAGCTTTCAGCTCAACAACTTCCCCTTTCCAAAGGAGTCGAAGGCAGTTTGAAAAGAGGTCCCGAGAGTTGTTCGAGAGCTTTTAAAAGGTTCCAGAAGAATGCCTCGTCTCCCCTTGCGAAGGGAAACGCCGTCCTCGCCAGCGCCTAATGAAAATACGGTCGCGCGGAGTTGGGTTGCCTGGAAGGGGGGACCCCATGCGACGTCGGAAAAGTGAGGCCTCTTGTTAGGAATAAGTGCTTGCTGGTAGGAAACCGTCGGTGAGGGAACGAGAAGAGCTGTATGGCGCTTTTGTTCTCCCTGCGGACTTCGGAACCGCCGGCCGCTTATGGCACTCCTGCTAAGATTACTCCCTCGGCGTCTATCGAGTGAGAGTGACCGAGTAATGATTCTCAAGTTGCTCTTTGTTTACGAGTCACTGTTCATCCGGACTAATGGTATTAATTGCCGCGTGACCTTCGGATTTGAACTTGAAGGACGTCGACTACATCGTGACAGGCTGCTGATATTGCGGGAGTTCAATCAATCATTAGAAAACGCTGAAAAATATTGAACAAAAGATTTTTTTTTTGTCTATACAGGGTGTAACGGTTAAGGTCGTACCACCGGCCAGGGTTCGATTCTACAACTAATTTGTGACTTTTTTTGTCTCATGACTTTTTTTCCTTACCCCCCTTAAAATCGAACTTTATCCACTTTTAAGATTTTTTTCATATTTTCGACCTTACGCCATTAAAACAGCCATTACTCCCTTGTTTTTCAATCAAAATTCAAATGTTTTTCAATTTATCTACTCCACAATCAAGTTTATTTTGGAACAAATAAATGCTTCACAATTCGAAGAAACAGGGAATTAAGGTTACCCTAATTACCCTAATTACTGTATTATGATATTACTACCGTTATTACTGGTTGCTAAGGACGCAAAACTGAGTACTACTCGAAGAAACGAACAACGATCGCATTTTGGTCAGCTAAAATTTTAACGGAGATTAGGCCTCTCATGCGATTTACACTTGTGTTTCTGATTTATCGTAAGTCCGACCCTCAAGATCTCGTAGGGAGCGAACGGTTTGTACTACGGAGCAATTCATATTTCCTTGTTACAGCCATAACTTCCACATTTTCCAACAATATTCAGAGATTGTGTCGGTTGACGTGTGGAGTTCCCTATGAGGGTAGTGGAAGGTGCTTAGGTATTGATGTTTTGAAATCAACCACTATGCATCAGATCATTTATACAATCGGGTTATGGATACGAGGAAGCAATGTGACACGCCCACTTGTTTTTTTTCCTTATTTTTATGAAGTTTTTTCTTTATAATTTGTACATACTCTGTGAATTTGAACTACTATATTTACTAATTAATAATAATGTTGGGCGCAACTCCTTGCTATGATTTTTTATGCAAATAAACGTATTGAATTGAATTGAAATTGAAGTTTATACGTTATATTCGTGAAGTATCTAACAGAATCTTTATAGCGCTTCGTTGCAGGGGTCGACAAAAAATGAGGCTCGAGGTATCTTTTAATAGCTTCATTACGGAAATGGGGTGGATAGGAAAAAATAACCTGCTACAGTCGAGGGGGAAAAAAATATCCAGGGGACTTGGCTAATCGACCGACTATGGGCGTCCATTGTATGGGGCCGGGAGGAAATCTATAGTCGGGGGAGCTGAGCGCCAGATGGCGTCCTCACTAGCAGTACAGACAATGTAATTAGTCCCGCTTTGAGATGCCGGGCGGAGAGGAGAGCTGAGGTGGCTAACTAGCTTCTTCCCCCTGTGCCAGCTCCACCATCACTGCTTGACTCCACTACGAAGCAAGTTGCTCGATATTTGAAACGAGCGCAGAAGAGCACTTCGTTGGTTTCTGTCGTCTCTTCATACCAACATTATCCCCGTAGTTTTCCTTTCTATGATATGATCGGAATCATTCGAATTAATGACCTCAAATCACATCGATAGTTTCAAATAAGTGTTGAAAGGTATTGTTAAAAACACCAAATCCGAACTGACACGAAAATCTAACGAATTAATAATAACTCACGACAATCTTCTTCAGAAATTATATTGCCAAGAGAGACTTACTTAGAGAGATTCTAAAACGCTGCAAATTATTACACAAAGGTTTTCTATATAGATCACTCGTCTGCGAAGAACACGGCTTTGCCATTGTTACCACCAACCAACATGAAGAAAAACATCGATAGCATTTCGGTCAGCTAACATGTGAACGGATATTAGGCCTCTTTTGCGATTCTCAGTCGTGTTTCTAATTGATCATAAGTAAAACCCTTGAATTCTCGTAGGGAACGATCGGTTTGTCCTAAAGAGCTCCGCGTGGTCTCAAAAAATTAAAAAAATTCGATACTATACCTAAGAAAAAACAATACCTTTATGTCAAATTTTTTTTTTTTTTTAGGACGTTTTCAAAATTTCAAACCTCATTTTTCAACCCTTAGAAGTGACCTACATCAACCAAAATCTTCGGGGCACAACTAGACCCCAAATGGAGCCTACATACCGAATTTCATCAAAATCGGCCAATGCTAAGTTGGGCAAAGTGCCGCGGACGGCGGACGGACGGCCAAATTTTTATTCGATTTATGGATTCACGTACCTTGAAACGTAAACCATCAAATTTTGAGGGGGTGTTAAACATTTTTTTTTCTTGGTCGGTTCCAAAGGTTCATTATTGAAAATGATAAACCAAAAATGAATGAAACTGGGCTCTTCAGGCATCGCCCGGGGGCAAGCCCCCTGGGGCCCCCGGATGGTTACTGCTTAGAGCCTTCGGCCGAAATTCAAGAACCGTGGAACATGCTTAGCCGTGTTTTGGTTGTTTGCTGTTTCCCTTCCTAGGAATTTGTTGTCTGTTGTTTTAATTTAGCTCTTGATGGGCCTGCTTTTCAAATTGCAAAGAAATTTAAAACATCTAAAGCGCCGAATACATCACAACTAAAAGCCCGTGTTCGTAACAAAATCTCGCGTAATTTTCAAGGTCATTTGATTACATTCGTAAAAACCAAGCCGACCAACAACATCCATATAATCCACATAATATGTGGATTATATTATAATCCATAAAATCAATGTTGGTTTTTACCGCGAAGTTGTTTACAGTTCTTATTAGAGGTATATCTTAGCTTCGTCCATATTTTCTACTGTTTTGGCGGTATATAATTAACGCTATAAATTGAGGGCTTTTCAACGAGTGGCGAACGATTTTCGTGGGATGAAAACTAACGACGATACAATTCCCCGTGAGTAAAAATCATTACAAAATCCCGCACCACTTTCGTTCCACGGTTTCGTCACGTTTTTGCCCTTTTAGGTGATGGCTAATGCATGTTCCATGCTGATATAAAAATCCACTATCTATGCACCATTATGTGTGCTTCAAATATTCGCTCGAGTTCCAGTTACAGGTAAACACGAAGTGAAGTTGATATTCGCAACGGGTATGAATAAACGACGTTGTGCCTCCAGGAATTGGTGAGATTTCAACCAAGACATTTGACTCTCCTACTCTGGAACGCTGTAACTTATTTTGTGAATTCGGTTTATAACATTGTTCTATTATTGTCGGACACGTGACGCCTCTTTTCCAAACTGAGAGGAGCAAATTATCCATCAGAGGTTGATAAAAACAGAAATTGTTAAGTTTTTCCTTTCTCGATTCAACCATCTAGGATATTTCACATCTTTTCATCACAAAAATTTACATCTAAAACTCCATTACAAATTTCATGTGAGAGAAAGAAAGAAATTATATTAATATAATATTGATATATTATATTAAAGGAATGATTGATATATTATTATTAGAGAAATTATATTGAGTAGTATGTGGGTCACTTGAGTCAACAGTACTGCCAACACACTAACACAAAAATGTCAAGATTGTATTGTGGGTGTGATGTTGGTAGCCCTGATTTGTCCCATAGTTGGTGCTCACGGTGAAGTTATCTGACCACATACCTCTTTTCTGATGACGTAATGGGGTGGATCAAGTGTTAAATGTTGGTTGATACTCTAAATGCAAGAATGGTAGGTAATGATTTTTTCGGCCAACCATGTGCATGTCACCCACATTTAACCCTCCAGTGGTAGACCTAATCTCATCTCGCAAAAGGTAGACCCAGGAGCGCGGCGCTCTTTCGGTATTTCCTCCCGAAAAAATCAATATTTATCATATATTTTTAATGTTTTTGGTCAGAGTGTGATACTCAACTCATCTACTGGTGTATCTAAAAGTGTTCAATGAAAAACATATTGGTAAAAAAAAGTTTTTTTTAAAAATTGAACTCAGGAATACGTATTGGTAAAAATAGGTTCCTTTTGCTCAACTCTGAAATACAAATAACTGAGCAATTAAAATGTGACTAATCAAAGCCGTTTCAGTCAGATGCACGTTCTGCCTTTTCGACAGAATCTTCCTGCAGCCACTTCTTGGGGTCAGAAGAGCGCTCAGACTTATCTGACACATTCACGTTTTAGTGCAAGAAACCAATCCATAATAACCCTGAGGGGGTTTGGGGACTGAGAGGAGGGTACGGTCCTGCGTAGAGGTGGTTTCTAGGAGGGAACTGTGAATCATAGCCCTCAGGATAGCCACTGTGAACCACAGTATTCGAAAAATGGGCTGAAGGAGCGCCGCGCTCCGGGGTCTACCACTGAAGGGTTAAAAGAAAATGTGTACCTAGATTATTACTACTACAGGATTTAGACCTTTCGGAGTGGGGGGGGGGGGTTAACTAATCTCAATAACAAGTACTGATTTAATACGTTATATAATGTCACAAACACATTAACACCTACTTATTGAGGTTCCTACTTCTCACTTACCCAATGGCCGAAAAAATCATTACCTACCATTCTTGCATTTAGAGTACCAACCAACATTTAACACTTGATCCACCCCATTACGTCATCAGAAAAGAGGTATGTGGTCAGATAACTTCACCATGAGCACCAACTATGGGACAAATCAGGGCTACCAACATCACACCCACAATACAATCTTGACATTTTTGTGTTAATGTGTTGGCAGTACTGTTGACTCAAGTGACCCATATACTACTATATTGATATAATATATCAATTGTTAAAAATTTCATGTGAGAGAGAAAGAAATTATATTACAATTTCCTGCCAACCTCACCTCCCATCCCACGTGAACTTCAACGCATGTGGGATGCGAGGCGTCCAGAAAGAATAAAAATCCATTTAACCAAAAATTACATTTTCATATTTTTCAAACAAATATTGTTTGAACCTCCCGCCCGTTCCCAAGCGGCTCCGTTCAAAGTTACCGCCCCCCGCTAGAGGCTAGCGCCACCGTTCAATTCAGGCTCACCCCGATTACCGATACAAATGAAGTTCAATGCATAGAATAATTAAGAACCAGTACGAGCAACTAAAGTTCTATTAGATAATGTTCATAAGTACAATAAACAAGTTCAAGTACTTCACAATGACTCCGCAAGTTCAGATCAGAGTGGCCAAGATCTCGCAACACCCCGGGACCCAATCCACCGTCCGCCATCCGCCATTCTAGCTTATGATGTACTACGGTTTTACTCTGCGCTATACTTAATAATATTAACCCCGTCTTCTATACAATACAGGCCCCTTCAATTTCACTATTGTTCAGATCATTTAACGCCCTTTCCCGAGGTAAAAAACAGTATTGACCATGGATACATACCGTCAACTGGTACAACTTTGTGCCAATTTTGAGGTTTTTTACGTGTAAATACTTTACTTTTCCCAAAAAATTTACCCAACGTACCCCTACTTTTCTCGTATCAAATGCCACCATGAAAAAAATTCCATCTCTTATGCAAGAATAGAGAGAAATGTTTTTTTCGTGGCACATTCTTGTACCCCATAAGGGTACAACAATGTACCACAATTTTTTTTTAGCTTGAAAATACACGAATATCGAGCAGTGGACACTTCTTGCCCTGGTTTCTTTGTTACTCATCATGTTAACTTTGAAAAGTAACCAAAAACAAGCTTATTTCTAAAAAAATTTCAATATTTTTCATTTTTTTAGGGAGTGTGTGGTCACAAAAAAACTCGAAACCTTATCTTCTTCATTTCTTAATAAAATGCAGTAAGCATAACACAGAAAATATATTTTTTATAACAAAAGTATAACCCTGATTCATATGGCTCAATTCAAAAGTAATTCCAAAACCATGGATGAACGGATGAACCGAAAATTTTGAGATTTTTAGGTAACCATCAGGAGGTTAGTTTTAACAAATCGGAGTGAAGATATTTGGAGTATTTGAATTTTTCAAATGTATGATACCAACAAAAATATATGACAACATTTAAAAATCTAAAATGTAAGCTCATTGCTCTATTTTTTGACTAAAAATGTGAAGAATTACGAAAAATAGTCCCTGTAGGCCTATCTGATGCGGAGATCTATGGGGGAAATGGTTGAGATCTTCCCCCTTAAGGTTTGGGTTCCGTAATTTGGTTTGATTCGTGAACTGTGACATTTGGATCGTCCACGTGATCAAAAAATAGAACAGAACACTGTATAGGTACCTATCAATGTATAAACGGGAAAAAGTTGGTGGCACAAAGTTGTACCCTGTTTGTCCCATTTTTTACTTTCCTGTAAATATCAAAGGAAATAACACACTCATGAAAAAGGCAAATATGGCAATTCGTTGCTGATATTATAGGTTTGAAAATATAAACTTACCAGAAACGTGAATCAAACGCTAGTGGGGTACCCAAAGGAGAATTTTTGGACAAATTCAACTTACGAAAAAAACCGGGATCAGATACAATTTTATCGCTGTCGCTGATGTCCACTGATAAGCTTGTTGAGTTGGTTAATCTGTGCCTATACTATTGCCCTGCCCCTGTGATTTTTCCTGAATTGATAGCTTCATCCCAGGAATCGCTAGGTAGCGCTGACTGTGAAAAACGTTTGTGGCACATTGTTGAAAGGGGTGGCGAAAGTTGTACCAGTTGACGGTACCATAACACGACTGAATATATTATAAAAAATATTAACTCACCTATATGTCAAAAATAATACTCAATTTATGGAGTAATTCATCACGAGATACCTACTTATTAGTATAGGTACTTATTTTGAAGATGTTTCGATTTTAATATAACCTAACTTTGATAACCAATCAAATTTTCCTCCATCTGCTAAAATTGCACATTAGTGACCAATCAGAGCCGCCACTGAATCCATCCCTAATTATGGGCCGCCGTGAGATGGGCTTCGTGCGGTTAAAACCCTTCCATGGAAAGGAAAATGAACCGACGAAACTAGTTTTGCCGAGGGAACTGAATGACGGGAGAGAGCCGCCACCATCAATCACTCCTCTCTTAATTAAACCTGGGGAGTTTTGATATCCTAGTTGATACTCTATCTCTCGGTTTCCGTCGAGGCGACTTGCCGCAAATTAGACAGCTGGGAAAAACGCTGACCGCGGAACCGCGACGGCCGGGCTGTGAAAATGTGGACGGACAATCCCATAACGCTGTGAAATCCGATTACTTTTTGTAGATTCAACAGTAGTATTCCCATTCTAAAGTGAACCAATGTTTTCCGTCTCTCAATTTATATTTGAGGACAATTTCGGCGCCCTCTTTCAACATTTTACGTTAGTAACCACTAGAAAGCGCTTTTAAAGCTCTCATATTTTATTGGGTGTTTGGATAATCACAAAAAGTTAAAATTTCTTACTCAGGTTTGCCTGTTGTTCCTGGAAAAAATAAGTCACAGTGTATGAATGATGATTTCATGAAAAGTGAATGTTCGGTGTGACAATCGTTGGCCATGATAAGAGCAGATAGTTGTTATGAATTATGATTAGATAGATAGATATGTAGATTTATTGACACGTTTAAATATACAAAACAGAAATAAAGTCTGCCAAGTGGGTGTAGCACATAGCTTCATCGTATCCATAACCCGATTGTATAGATAATCCGATGCATAGTAGGTAATCTCAAAACATAAATCTCCGAGTACCATGCACTATCCTCATAAGGGACTATCTATAGGCTAATCTGAACAATCCTGAGAAATTTCGTCGAAATCGGATGGAAAATGTAGAAGTTACGGCTGTTACAAGTAATTCACGTTTGCGCATGCGCAGCATCTACTATTAGTCTTGGGGAGATGATTTTAATAGGTGACCATCTACACGCTAATCTGAACAATCCTAGAGAATTTCATCAAATTCGGATGAAAAATGTAAGTATTATGTGTGTTACAAGGGTTTCACGTTCGCGCATGCGAAGAGACTAGTGTCAATTCTAAGGCCTTTATTTTCATTGAGGATCATTTAAAACCTAATCCGCATAATCCCTGAAAATTTCATCAGGATCCGATATAAAATGTGGAAGTTATAGCTGTTACAAGGAATTATCGTTTGCGCATGCGCAGCGGCTACTATCAGTCCGAGGTGATGATTTTCATAGGGGACCGTCCACAAGCCAACCCGCACAATCCCTGAAAATTTCATCGAAATCGGACAATAACTTCGTATAGTTACGCCAGTTACAAGGATTTCATGACTGACACACAGACAGACAGACACGGAACCAAAATTGTACAGAACGTTTTGAACTTTTTTCACTAAAACGCGAGTGGAAATTTCGATTTTGGAGAACGTTTTTGTTTCAACATTGAAAAGTGAAAAAAACCTTCCGCTATCTTGGTAGACTCGGAAGCAAGAACATGGAAAACGGTGAATTTAAAGTTACTCGCGCATTTATATCAAATAATTGAAAAAGCAGCATCAAAAGTTCAATAGTCAATGAAAAAAAAGTGCCCACGGAATGATAAGTTCTTGGTGAACTCGTGTTATTCCGTGGAGATCTCCATCTTAACTGAACTGAAGTTTCATCCCAATCATCTAATAACAGTAGTAAACCGTTTGAGAGAAAAAAGGCATTCCTCAGAGCATATTTTTACGATCAACACGGTGAATATCCTTCTTAAAATGAGAAATAGGTTTTTAGTTGCGCTAATTTACGCTACTCCTATAAAAAAGTTTAAAGCAACATAGGCACTCCCTCTGAAAAGTTGCAAATTAATCTTCGATAATCTTATAAGAACTAGCTGCTGTTCTTGTGCTGTATTCGCTATCGCTAATATGACACGCATCGATTCCCCTAATAAACGAAATGAAACATGCTTGTTTAATAAATATAGCTTTTACATTAGGCACATTAAACTACCTTTACAATTCTTCGGTACTGAACTGGAATGATTTATGAAGTAAAATTTTAATTATAGCATTTTGCGTAGTTTGTAATTTCTTTAAATTTGGTAAATAAAATGGACAAGACCGAAATAAATCATTTTCAGCAATTTGATGCTTATAAAACCCGATACAAACTACTCTTCACTCAACAAATTCATATGAATGCCAAAATTCAATCTTCCATCAAACTGGACTCCCTAATATTTACAGCGGTGAGTGAATGGCAATGACCTACACAAACATGACGAATTGCTATAACAATTGTAATAATGAAATTTAACCTCTCATTTCCATGAAGATTGAAAATTTTCCAGTTGCTGGCCATGGCAAGAACAAAGTTGATTATTCGTATTTGATATCCCTCCCAAATGATTTTTTTCCTACTACTTGCCAACCCTTTTTATTTTTCAATATGTGGGATTTCATTATTTTAATAAGGCGGTCAGTGGTATTCAATTCATGATTTAAATTCAGGATTCAATACTTGAAACACCTTTCGAGTTTGAAACGGAGTTGAGATTCTGTCCAAGATACTGATTAACAAGTGCCTCAATTCTTTCATATATTGCAAAATTAAAATTCTTGTGATCGAATTTTCAACATTCAAGAGATTCGCACAAAGAGAAAACTAGCGTGTTTTGGGTGAGAAAACTTGTGTGGAAGAAACCACTGGAGCTGAATTCTCCGCTTGACTTAGTACAGTGTAGTTTCCAGCTAGTAACATTATATATAACACCCTTTTATCCTCCACACCCCTCTCAGCGCTCTTCTTAACCACCCTCATCCACCTCTGTACGTCCTTATATACTCCCGTCTTTTCCAATTGGATTTTTTTCCCTCTACTAAGTCCGGCACCGACCACACATACTGAGGTACCCTGTGAAATAAAGACACTTCGGCTTCGTGGAAATGGGGGCAATTAAACGAAACCATTATTCGACCTCTACAACGACCACCAAAGTATTATCTCAGCGACTTCACGTTTCCTTTCTTCTTTGTTAGAGAACGGTGCAAAAAGAAACAGAAAACTTGTATTGTCCCTTCAGATACTTCCACATGTATGTGGTCGAAGTAGATGAGTCGTAATTATGTTTCTACTTATTTCTATCACGATTATATTGTAAATAGGGTAAGTTCACGGTTATGGAGGGATCCGAAATTACTCCTAGAAAGTTTTGATTGAAACTTTTATTGGTTGAACCACAAAATCTCAATCATGGAGTTTTGATCTTTATATTAGTATAAAAACATTACGATACGATGATGGAGACTTACTTCTCAGAAGGAATTTTGATCACATCTCTGCTGAGAGCGGCGTGCTAACGCCTCTGTATATAAATTTATGATTCCTTCATGGTCTCACTTCAATCTACCTGATGTAATCCGAGGTGTGGACTATAAGCAACAGAATAGGTACCTGTTGTTATGTTTGCGTGTTGTCAAGTAAAGGAGATGACCTTCTCGATGCGGCGTTTGTGTTTTCTTTAACCCCTACTCAACGAAGAGAGAATTGTCCCTTAACCTAGTGACTACACTGTCGCACCGGCGGCTTATTAGCCCGACCGACTTGCGGAGTGCAAGGAAGATAGGCTAGCCAGGCAACCCGACGTTTCATCAGAAACCGACCGACGGGATGCGGGAGATTTACCTATTGAGCCTAGCACTTTGAGAAAGTTCCTTATTGGAGGAGAAGGTAGAGAGTGAAATGAGTAAGACGGTGGACTGAACTAGATTGGCATAAGGGAGCATCCCTGAGTGGGCTTATATACTCGTATAGTTGGAAGGAGTCCATGAGAAATGAGAGAAGATAGTGAGATCGGCTATATTAAAAGTGATTGGAAGGAACCCTTGGAGAATGAGAGAGGAAAGTCAGAACAGTTGTGTAAGAGGATTGGGATTTTGTAATAATTTGAGCTATCACACTGTGGGGTGAAACGCAAAAATGCTCCTATGATTCAAAATTAACTGTCTAAATCGATATCCGAAAAAAAACTTATTGGGTAGTGATAAGTATTTTTCATTGCAAAATCCGAAGAAACCATTTTTGGATCGGTTTGACGTCTTCTTTGGGTTGAAAATTCAAAAACCAGGGCAATATCGTGAAATATTCGCAAAAAAAAAAATGACTTATTTATAGGTAAACGATGAAATTCAAATAACAAAATATTAATTCCTTAACTAATATTCATGTAACCTGCTATCAGTTCCAGTGGCAGTCCTGCCCTGGAACTCAGGGGGTGCACAGAGATCAGTAGAAGCTATGGAGAAGGGACAGAATAGGTGCTTTTCTCTGCCAAATAGAAATTTCAACGATATGCAAATGGAATAAATCTTGGTAACTTTGTCATCTTAAAATTGCAAATGATACTAAATACGTAGTACCTACAATAAACACGAAAAATAATGTTCTCTAGTGCTTAACAGAAATTCTGAAATACTCAATCATCAAAGGTCTAAACCCAAGAAATGCATCCATATAATTGCAATAGCTGAAATGTATATTTGCCCGTGACGATTCAAAACATCCTCCAACTCGGAAGAAAAATTAACGAGCCCCTTTAAGACTCCTTGATTCGAAGAATCTTCCCTCTCATCATGTCCACGCATGGCTAGCTCGAAAACACCACAGAACTTGATAGAATCAATAATTCGAGATAGAATGTACCTATTTTTCTAAACCGTTTCGGTTTTTGCATCAGACTGTCTAGTTGTTGCATTTTTGACGGCCCAGTATACGCATTTCAACCAGAGCGTTTTTTATGGGAGACAGCCAATGCGTTTTTAAATTTTTTGGCTAAATGGGCCAGATCACTTATGCCGTCTTTAACCCTCATTTCAGTTAGTATAACAAAATGTGAGTGGCTCGGCTATGCGAGTGGATTGCAATTTCGTAATAATTTGGGCCCGCTCCCAGGCTGAAGAGACCCCATTTTTCTGGTTTTTCCTCTGTTCGAGAAATGATTAGGAAGACCCCAAGGGGAGTGAGAGAAAAAAGTCAGAAATTGAAATTTTGTAATAATTTGTAACAAAAACTCTCCAATTTGAAAATGGAAATTCGATTTTGGAGAGAAATTTTGTCACCTCAGAATTCAAATAATTCATCTCCGTCCCATGAAATAGCTCCTTATTTCGACTTCTGTGTTATTTTGCAAAGTACAACTGCTAGTTCGATGCCACAATAAATTTCATTATGTAGTCTTGACACCCCATAAATCGATTTTGTCAACATTGGCTGTGATTTGTTTGTAAGTATCACTGTAGGTTGTTTTAGTATGGTTTCAGATACCTAACTACTTTATTATTTGGCTGCTTGCAATTCATAGAGTGATGGAACACATCAGTCTCAAACGGTTCGGAACTTCTCTGCAAACCCCTTAGAAAGAAGCATAGATCAGATTGGAGCAAAGAAGCTATTGATACAGCAACTGCAATTGAACGAAAAAGTTGGTCTCAGTCTAGTAAAAGTAGAAGTCTGTCGGAGAATGCCAGAGTACGACTCTGAGGAATAACACTTCTAACGCAAAGGATTAAAGGAGGAAGAATATTTGAGTGCTCTGGGTTCCCCTGGTGCTTCCTTCCTCCTCACCTCATCCGTCAACCTCCGAGTCCGCAACCCATCATTTACTCCTGATCAAAAGGAGTCGGGAGGTACAGTGGAGATACAGTTGGAGATACACCTTTGTCCCGCTAGTGTCCTTTGAAGGGCTGTTTCAACTCTCAAGGGCTCTGCTGGGTGGTGGAGGGGGCGACGCCGACGGCATTTTAATAGGGCGAACCAACCACTATTGAACCTAGAATGAGCCTTGTAGTTATGTAAGAAGTGAACTCTTCATCAGGAAACACAAACGGCCTTTTTTGGGGCTCTGGATCTGATTACACCAAAAACCCACATTAGGGAAACCAACCCTTATAATTCATATTTCTTGAATTTGTTTCATACTTATTGGTATGAAATACATTTTTGTTAATCCCAATTTGAGGTGTGCGAATGTACTGTTTCAATAAATTAAAATTGAGATTTCTTTTCTCGTTTGTTTGTTTTTATATACCATATTTCAAACAAATTCATTTTTGGCTATTTGAAAGAGGACTTCCTACAGATTTTGAATATATATTTTGTTTGGTCTTCTACATTGCTCTGTCTCCAAGAATTGGATGAATTTATTCGAGACATTATTGCTCTTTTCCTACTCTGGAACGTTTTGAGTTAAAGGGGTCTCAGTCGGTCGCCACTGAATAAATGGTTTTTCCCTTATTTCTCTGGAAATTATTGTTAGATTTTGATGATTCCAGCGGAAATGTTTTAGTTTTTCAATTCCCTACGTCCATGCACTAATGAATTTTGAAAATACTTGAACATTTCAAATTCAGGTACAACTTTTAAAGTTCGAGCCCCCTTAATTTAGGGAAATACTGACGCGGAACAGGGAACGAACGGCGACCGACTGAGATCCCCTTAAGGCATGAATTTAGTTGATACCATTGTTATAGTAATGACGGTTACGTGGCGTCTCTATTCTGAATTTAGGGGAGCAGATCAACCATCAGATGTTGATATGGATACTTAAAGGCGTTTTCCTTTCGAGCTTACATCTCGGATATATATAAGTTAGAATTCAGTCATATTGTTCCAGAGAAATTATAGAGGGAACACATAGATAAGTCAGGTTCTTGGGTTTAGGAATATCGTCAGAGAGTGGGTCTAAGTAGAGAGTTAGCTTTTATTGGTAGAAAACTTATTATCGCAAATTGGACCAGGACAGTTCCAATCCTCCAATTCCCATAGCTCTCATGGGAATTTTTTATTCAAAATGTTCACTAATTTCTACGGCATAACATGTAATGATACACATGTCGACACACCGTTTCCCAGAGTCCCCCAAAGGGGACCACAAAATTACAAAGCCTCCCACAACCACATACCACACCTAATTCCCACGAAAATGCATTGAACATTCAGAGAAAATATTCAATTACATTAGAGAACATTGAAAAATTCGTGAAACTTACAGTTACTGGTCATTTTATTAAGTTATTGTGAAGTGTCAACAAAAGCACGTTTTTAACTAGGAGCCCAACTTTGAAACCAAACTTGGAGGTTATTCTAGGTGCTGGTGTTAGGACTATTGTTGCTTTTACAAACTAAAGGTTTCTGAGATTCAATAGAGGAAGAACTAGAAGTTTACCTTATCTCTGGTAGTCAGGAATCAAAACTAAAGTGAGATCCTCCAGAGGGGACTATGGGAATGCGAGGTCCAAAGAAGGAGGCCTGTCCCCCCTTGGATCACTCCTACATTCTTCTCTGGGCGGGTCCAGGAAATAGCCTTAGATCCTACTAGGGCCCTCCTAGGGACTTGTACTTACAAAGGAAAAAATCTACTACTATTACTTACAAACGTCAAATCCTTCTAAGAGCAATAACTATATTATCCACCGTGATTAGATGAAATTTTGAGAAATTGTGCGGGTTGACGTGTTAACTGTCCCCTATGATGAGATTGATGTTTTGAGATTAGCTACAGTGCATCGGATCGTCGATAAAATCGGGTTATGGATACGAGGAAGCTATGTGCCACCCGCTTGGTAGACTTTCTTCCATTAATTTGAAATATCGTGGTTTTTTGGATTTTTGGACACCACTCTGAGCTCTGTAGTACCAAATGTTCGCTACCTATGAGGATACTTTTAATTAGGTAGGTATTAGTTAGTGGATAAATTGTTATAATTGATGTTTTTCATAAAATTAGGGTTGTGTTCAAGTCCTAGAAACGTATGAAACCACCCAGTGCTCTGAACGAGAGTTGAGAAATGAGAGTTGATCGTAAAATTAATCGAGATTACACGTAGCCTGCCTAGGAGCTTCTCGACCGAGAGTCTCTCAACCACTACATTTCCAAGGTCCCTAGAAGGGTCGGAAGAAGTCGTGTTCTTTGCAGACTGATGATCTTTATAGAAAAATAATGGACCGTTGGGTAATTATTTGTAGCTTTTCTTCTTATTGCTTAATCCTTAAGGTTCATTATTGAAAATAATAAACCAAACTGGGTTAGAGCTGTGACATGTTGAATGGCCAAAATGTACTTTTTTCTCTTTTAAACGTGCATTCAACTCTTGAAATCGTAGTTTACTTATTCAGAGCAGCTAGAGTTGTTCTTGTTCGACTTTTATTCTATTTTCTTCGATCGACAAAGGTTCAAGTGCTTCATAGGAGCCGATATCTAGGTAAACACGATGAAGATATGTACAAACATATAAACAACGTACAGATCGTTGATAAGAACCTACTATAAACCGAAGAGGTCATGGCTTTTAAAACCACTGGTCGACCTAATCTAATATTAGTATGCAAAAACAGACTAGCAGTGGAGCTGTAGAATGAAACCATTATATCAGGCTGTGGGAAGTAAGGAGGGAAGGTATTCGAAAGAATTTCAACGTCATAAAAAGGAAAAAGCTACAAGCGTAATAGCTGAGTTGAGGGAACGAGGAAAGGGGGGTTTTGAAGGTATTGGTGGGGGCTCAAATTATTTTTCCTTGAGAAGAAAAAAAAAGTCGGCTGAAAAGAGGCTTTCAGAGGTTAAGCCCGCGGAAGGCTGAACCGTCCGACCGTGCTGGTTTTAATCACCTGAAGCCCACCTCAACGCAGACCCCTCTCATCCACCACTTCCTCGACATTCATCATTCCAGGATGAGGATTGGTAGGGAGTTTTGAGAGGCATCGGCTAAAGTGTTCCAGAGATGGTGGTAACTGGGATAGGACCAGTTCCCTCGCGAAGCACAGTACTCCATCCAATGAACAAAACTCGATATTTATAAATAGTGTGCCAACACAATTGTTAAGTTACGTACTATTTTGCTGGAAGTTGTTTGATTGAAATTTCCCGTTGCCAGATGTGTTGCACAATTATAGTTGCAATTGTTGTTTTGGTCAAATTTTGTTATTCTTCGATGATTTGTTACCTACAATATTGTGTGCATTTTTATCCGGTTCACCAATATTTCTTATGCTTTCTTTAAGGTAAAATTATTTCCAAATAAAGTTGGGAATATCATACCCAATTGACTTTGAATTTGATTTTTTGGGTTTAAGGGGGTAAAAACCTGAAAATTAACGTATATTCTGGAATAACCCAACATTTTAACAAGAGGGCACATTTGGGTATTGAACATTTATTGAGAGCGATCAAAGCATTCAAAATATCAATCAATAAGTACCTTGTACAACCATCACAGGGGGCCATCTACTCGCCAATCCACACAATCTCTGAAAACTTTATCGAAATCTGACAATAACTTTGTAAAGTTCCACCCGTTCCATGAATTTAAGAACAGAGAAAGAGACAGACAGACGGACACGGAATCAAATATGTTCAGCAAGGTTTACAACGTAAAACGCGGGATGGAAATTTAAATTTTGGAGAACTTTTTTTCAACCTTGAAATGTGAAAACAATCCACTGCTTTGGTAGACCCGGGAGCAAAATGTACATAAAGTGCAGCAAATTATTACACAATGGTTTATTGTTTTTCAGCAAAGATCACCCGTCTGCGAAGAACACGGTTTCTTGCGACCTCTCTGGTGGAGGAGGGGGTTGAAGAACGGTCGGTTGTGAAACTCCGAGGCAGGTCACGCGTAATCTCGATTAATTTCACGAACTACTCTCATTTAACCATGGTTCATCGTTGAGAGCTTTGGATAGTTTCATTTGTTGTTTAAACTTGAACTCTATCCCAAATTAATTTTATTTAATCTCTGTGAAAATGTATTCACTAATTAAATAATTTATTGACTGGGGGGGGGGGAGACCAGGTAAGTACAAAAAATGGAATTTTACAGGATTTTGAAAATGAAATGTTATTCCTCATTCAGGAATCCACAATAATACTTTACCCTGCAATTTTTTCACGGAAGTATCCTGAAACCGAAATGATAGATCGAACTTCCCCTCAAATTAGGTACATCTTATTGGTAAATTCAATAGTTTTTTTTAAAATTGTCGAGTCACCTGGTTACATGCAGTCTAATTTCCATACTTGGTTACGAGCAACCAAATTTTCAGACTTACCTCCTCATCCACCGTAAAAAAAACCTACTTGCCTGATTAAGCATAATTTAGTACGCTGGGACAAAATAGGTAAATTCGGTTACCAATCTGTTCTCGAAACAGATATTTCGGGAATAAGAGTTAACCGAATAATGACTAACGCCCCAGCCAATAGGAAGCATATTAGACTTACGCTGATACTCGTAAACGAAAGCTGACACAAAATAACGACTTACCCGGTTTTCCCCTGTCATCCAATTATCCTCATGGTGAGCAAAAATTCGGTCCCACAAAGATCTTAGGGGTTCAAAGTTCTTAAAATTCGTTGCTATTTTAAATTAATGAAAAACCATAACAGTGCATTAAATGTTTCCAAGCTACGTTTGAAAATGTTTTACCCCACTCTTTTCCCCTTAGAAGTGGCTGACAACGCAAAACCTTCGGGCCACAACGGGACACCAAACAGCGCCGGTATCCCAAATTCCATCAAAACTCGTCCATGGGAACTAGGCAAAGTGCCGCGTACGGCGAACCGAAAGGAAAATTTGTATTGATTTTTGGATTCTACGTAATATTAAGTAGATACGGAAATCATAAAATTTCGAGGTGGGTTACTTTTTGTTCCTTGTTCGATTCCAAAGGTTCATTATTGAAAATAATAAACCAAAAGGCAATGCAAAAGGAAATTAGGGACCCTCAATACTATACGGTATGTATCCACTAACGACCGTATTGAGAACCTACAAAACATTTTAACAAAAACGCTGCAAATTATTACACAATGGTTTATTATTTTTCTATATATCACTCGTCTGCAAAGCCACCAACCATCCAACATGAAGAAAAACATTGATCGTATTTCGGTCAGCTATAATTTGAACGGGGATTAGGCCTCTTTTGCGATTCACACTCGTGTTTCTTATTTATCATACGTCCAAACCTTATATTCTCGTAGTGAGCAAACGGTTTGTCCTACAGAGCTCCGGGTGATCTCAAAAAATTCTAAAAATTCTGTAGAATCTTAAATTGAAGGAAACTTTTATATCGAAATTTTTTGAGTTAGGGCGTTTTCAAAATGTCAAACCTTAATTTTCAACCCTTAGAGGTGACCTACAGCAACCAAAATCTTCGGGACACAACTAGACTCCAAATGGAGCCCACATACCAAATTTCATCAAAATCAGTCAATGCTAAGTGGGGAAAGTGCCGCGTACGGCGGACGGATGGCCAAATTTTTATTCGATTTTTGGATTCTACGTACCTTGAAACGTAAACCATCAAATTTTGAGGGGGTTAAAAATTATTTCTTTCTTGGTCGATTCCGAACGATCATTATTGAAAATAATAAACCAAAATTGACCGACCTTAAAATTGATGTCGGTAAACACCAAAAAGAGAAAAATAATACCTAATCATAGCAAATCCAGATAGGTCCTAGGTATTTTGGTAGGTGAAAACGCATTGAAGTCGCCGCCGTGCCCATCTGTAGACACTCGTAATTCAGTATCTTCTACTTACGTATTCTTTTCTTCACGAATATACACACCCATACTGCAGATTCTTCGACACCGAGTACCTACGAACGTAAATCTCTGTTCGTTTAAAATTGTGGACAGATGTGGTAGAGTCTGAACGTTAATTTGGTAACAATGCTTGTTACATGTACATCGATATAATGAACAATCATAACACAAAGTAATTCCACTATTTCCTGTAGATCAGTTTTGAATCCCTTTGGTTCTTGGATCTGTTTTCTCAGAGATATTGAACAATTTCAATTTCGAACCAAAGTTGTTTTGAAGTCAGTAAAAAAGTGAACAATGGCGAAGACAAACTGGTTGGATACTATCGTGGAAACATTACGTTTGCCACAATCATGACTGCAGTGTTACGATCTGACTTGCTGCCGTTTTGAACGGGATTCTCCCAGCTCCGAATAGGACAGTTGCCTGGTGTTATCATGATTGTAGAAGTAGGATCCACAACGAGGGGAGCACGGTCGATTTCAGAACCAATATGGTTTATAAAAAGAATGAAGACCTCAGGGGTGAAGGGAGACGAGTCCAGTGGGTCGGTGAATGGATTAGAGGTCTGCGGGGCGGACCCCCCCAGTCGCATTCTACCAACTTTTCCCCTCCAGAGACCATCCCCCGTACGGGATATCCTCTTCCTTTTTTTTCTCGTTTTTCCCCATATTTTTCGTTCTTTTTTCCATCAAATATGAGAAGACCAGAAAGCCAAATACAATTTTCAGCTCCAGCAGGGGAGGGTGTCGCCTTCGAACTCGGGATTCGAAGGGACAGAAAGAGGCCTCAACCATCCACATCCCTCAGTATTTGGTCTATCATGGTCACTGCCTGAATATCTGTATACCGATTCCCATTCTCAACCATTTTTTTCATACCTCTGCCAACCCCATCTTATACATTCCATATCTAATAATCCATCGAAAATTCGCAAATGCTACCCTCACGAAGTGGGAAATATACAGGGTGTGTACACTCAAGATGGGCTTCAAAGGCTTCAAGGACCTTGAAAGATGGACTTCAAGGTTCGATTCTACAAGGTATTTCCAACAAAAAATGTCTATTAGAAATTTTCCTTTAACCCACTTAAAATTCCTTTTTTTCACTTTAAAGTTTTTTTTTTTGCGTTTTCGACCTTACGGCACTGATATGGTCATAACTTCCTGATTTCTCCTGAAAATTCAAATTTGACTACACCGTTAGAAAGAGCGTTAAATTCCTAAGCTACCTAATGCAAAAACAAAATCTTTCAGCAGTAAAATAGTTTCAAAAAATCAAGTCAAAAAGCAAACTTTAAAATTTTTCTGAAACTTGATTTTTTTCGACCAAAGTTTTCACTCTAAATCCCTGCCCATTTCGATGAGCCCTCTTCAGAGAAAACATGCTCAAACTGTCAGCTTTTCAACGGTCTATCATTTTTTTTTTTTTTTAACATCTCGAACTCTTTTGAATCAATTTTTTAAATCTCATTTTTTAACTACTCAATAAAAACACCGAAATTCTAGCTGATTGAATTTTTTTTTTGAGTAGAAAGGTGTTACTTTATGCTCACTTCCATATCTACGAATAATGCGTATTTTATGTACGAAAAACGAAGGTTTTCTTCGAAAAATTCACTTTCTAGCAGTCGTAATCATTCGGAAGTATCACTATTGGATTCAGCTAAAAAATTACATGAAAATGATACCAAACTCGCCAGCCGTCTTGAGATCGAGGGAGACCATAAACCGCTTGAAACACTGGATTTTCATGTAAAACACACGTTTTTTTTACATTCAAACATCATTTACTCTTCCAATTTGAATGTTAGAAAGAAAAATTGATAAACCGTTAGAAAGCTGACAATTTGAGCATGTTTTCTCCGAAGAGCGCTCATCGAAATAGGCAGGGATTCACAGTAAAAACTTTGGTCGAAGAAAGTCAAGTTTCGAAAAAAGTTCAAAGTTTGCTATTTTATTGATGAAAGATTTTGATTTTGCACTAGGTAGCTTGGGAATTTAACGTTCTTTCTAACGGTGTAGTCAGATTTGAATTTTCACGAGAAATAAAGAAGTTATGACCAAATCAGTGCCGTGAGGTCGAAAACGCGAAAAAAACTTTAAAGTGAAAAAAAAAGGAATTTTAAGTGGGTGAAAAGAAAATTGCTACAAGACATTTTTTGTTGGAAATACTTTTTAAAATCGAACCCTGAAGTTATGCCAATCTTGAGTGTAGACACCCTGTATACTCGGACCTTCCTCTCTCGAGCACGTTTCATAACTTGATAACCTGTCTGTTTTAAATATCATCTTATATCAACCCAGGATCGATCAAAGAAAATTCTCACCGCTCCCAAAAAATCAAAGAATGAAAAACTACTATCTTCAAAGTCAATGCTGTGGGTGTTTGTTTATTATCGATTTTTATTGCATTGGCGAATTAATTAATTAATCCACAGGTCAAAATTGATGGTTATGAGGGTCGAAGGTTTTCATCCCTTTTCTGCCAAACTTTCGATAATATATTATTTCCTTCTTCATGGCTCAAGTATGAATTAATTAGAGAGCCCAGAAAAAGAAAATAATATATTACCGAAAGCTTGACAGAAATTGAGTGAACACCTGTTTGACCCTCATCCCAATCAATTTTGACCACTGAAATCTTACGAGCCGAGTTTCTATTGGGAAACGTGAAACGAATAAAAACCAATATATATCTCATACCTTGCTTGCATTGCAATGTACGAGCATACCTTAAATATTTGATATGAGACGTGACTTCAATATCAAGGTTTTGGTTATCTACATTGAGGAGCATCAACACGATTGAGAATAATTACGGATTTACGTCGGATCCCTAGAATATTTTGTTATACTTACGGATGTTTCTAGCAGGATTTATAACAGATTTATTTATATTTTAAATTCCAACTACCCATAAAATCCTGAGAAATCGACGTTTTAGGATTATCAAATTTTTCATTTAGAGGTGTGAGTTAAATGTAAGCAGAGATGGCGCAGCTTTCACGGCAACGGTGAAGGAATATAATTATATAATTAGGACCATCTAGGGACAAATACATGAAAAATCTAGAGGGTTTTTATGGACGGGCGTTGTTTTTATAATATAAAAACATATTATGTTTACACAAGGGAGTTTTGGAAACAAAGGGTGTGCACTATTATAAGTTCTGGCCAGGACGAGGAGTTTGAAGTTTTTTTCCGAAATGATCTGATTTCCCTCTCAATATGATGAACAACTGCCACTAGACGTGTGCCTACCAAATCCTCTCTCTAGTACAGCTGACCTGACTCCCACCTAGTCACTTTATATTGCCTTTAAGAGGAGAGTGTACGCCTACTACGGTTTACGAAAGTGTGTTTCTCTTATTCATCTCATGTTATCTTATTCATAACAGACGTCATTCCTGGCTGGAATCCATAGCTGTTAGTTCTCCCACGTTTGATTATCACTATTACTTCAAACTGAGATACAGTCAACTTCCAGATTCATTTGGTTCCTTTGGTGAATTTCAAAGTGGCACCTCTGGGTGGTGGTATTCAATCTAAACGAAACAATACGTTTAGTAATTTCCCCTTTTGACCATTCTAGAGGTAATGGGGTATTTCAGTCAATTTATTATTATTATTATTTTATTTTTTTTTTTCCAAAAGAGCATGGGTCAGGAATAACGGTAATCGAGTCTGTTCGTCGAGAAAATGTTCAGAAGAAATTAGGGAAGTTAATGGAAGTTGAAGATTTGATTGGTGTGACGTAGTAAGTTGTTGTGACGCACTTTCGCTGCGTATCTGAAATCGTGACCTACCCCCGCAGGCGTCAAAATATTTCTGGAGGGAAATTGATATCGATCTCGGTTTTTGGTATCCTGGGAACTAGTATAGAAGTGTAGAAAAAAACTTTCATTTTTTCAATGTTTTAAGTAACGACTCCACTGTGGAGTAGTACGCTATTTGAGTGGAGGGGAACTATTTGAGTATGCAAACCCGCAACATTCATTCCTTCCGCGGCTTGAAAGAATAGGTACTTCAAATAAATCAATTTATCGAGATGAACGATGACTAAACTGTTTTTAAGGGTGTTGAGTGACAATGTTTATGAATGTGAGAAAGTCGGGTGTTTCGGTGACCAAATCATATTTCTGACGAGATATTTCAAAACCTCTTCAAGAGTTACACTACGTGTCTTATCTTTGAAGAGTTACCATGATTGACAGTCATTATGGACCGATTAGGAAGGGTATTCTAGGAGCATGTATTGTATCAGTTTCAATTACTAAATGATGAACATACTCAAAAAAATAAGGGATTGGCGCATAAAGGCGGAGTGCATCAAGGACGGAGAAATTATAAGATGAGATAGAAGTTGAACTCAAGTCAAATGACGGAAAAATGTTATGTTTGAGACACACTAAATATTTTTGAGAAGGTAGCGAAAGAAGATGAAATCGTTCGATTTTCCTGAATCCAAATTTGAGGTCAAAAACCTGAATTTCCGACCCTCCGAAATACCCCATTATGAACTAAACCCCAACCCTTGGAGGTCCTTATAGCCCTTAGAGGTCGTAAAGTCCTTAATTGAAAGATTCATATAACAATCTCTTGGTGGATTTAGCTTCCGAGTCTACCAAAAAGCAAAAGCATTGTTTTCACTTTTCAAGGTTAGATAAAATCCTCCAAAATAAAAATTTTCACTCAATAAAAATCATTGCCCGAGGATTGATAGTAGCCTCTAAGCATTGGCAAATGGGGAATCCTCAATAAGCATAAATTCTAGAATATTCATTCAATTTCCAAGAGATTTTCAAAAGATGTGTCGTTGATACTCTAAAATGGTTCTCTATAAATTTCATTGTGACGAGATCATTATATTGGTAGGTGCTTGGAGATTGAAGTTTTGAGATTTAGCTTCCGAGTCTACAAAAAAGCAAAAGCGTTGTTTTCACTTTTCAAGGTTAGATAAAATCCTCCAAAATCAAAATTTCCTCTCAATGAAAATCATTGCCCCATGATTGATAAGCATAAGGATAGAAATTTATTCAATTTCTATGGTATTTCCAAGAGATGTGTTGTAAATACTCTAAAATGGTTTCCTATAAATTTCATTGTCACGTGATCATCAAATTTGTAGGTGCTTAGAGATTGAAGTTTTGAGACTATCTCTTATTCGTCGGATCATCATACAATCGTGTCATGGATACAAGGAAGGTATGTGTGCCGAATATTTAGACGACGTTTTAGAATGTACATATTGTAAAAGCCAACAAATTTTCAAAGTCAACACTTTATGTATTTTCCGGAATTAACTTTGTCAAAGACCAAAAAACACAACAACAAGATTTTTCATTCATGTCAACAAAACATCAACCAAAATAAACACATGATTTTCCTGATCCTAGAGTGGATTCTTACACTGCCTCCCACTCTTCTTAAGGCCTGCCCTCAGGCCTGATTTCAGCTCTTGTCAACCTATTTGCATGTAGTAAGCGAGTAGTGCGTTCCATCTTGACTTGGAAAAGGACATCGTTTTTCTTTGCCACTATCTTGTATGGTCCCGTCCATGCTGCCTGCAGTTTAGGACATTTTCCAACTGTTCTTCGGGGATTGTAAACCCAGACCAAATCTCCGACAGTTAGTTGAGGTATTTTGGCCCGACGGTCGTGCACTTCCTTCTGCGTTTTCATCTGGATTTGAGCTTCATTTTGCGCGAATTCTCTTACAGTCTCTAGGTGAGATCTCAGTTGAACTGCGTACAATGTCTCGAGCGGTTGTTGTAGTAAAGCAGGTCTCATCAATGTCCCTGGTAAATGCAGTTCTCGGCCATACACAAGTTGAACTGGGGATAATCCTGTAGTTCGTTGTGGTGCAGAGCGATATGCCAACAAGAAGAAAGGAACTTTCTCATCCCAGTCTCGTTGGTGGGTACTTGCGAAAATTGCCAAATTTTTGCTCAGTGTGCGGTTCAACCGCTCTACCAATCCTGCTGATTGGGGATGAAGAGGTGAGGATCGAGTTCTATGGTATCCCATTAGCTTTGCTACATCTTGCATCAGTTTAGCCTCAAAATTTCGACCTTGATCGGTATGAATTGACAACGGGACTCCAGTTCTAGGGAAAACTTGCTCTACTAACGCTGTTGCCACTGTATGAGCTTCCTGATTTTGTAATGGAATGGCTTCAGGCCACTTGGAAAAATAATCAGCGATAACTAGGATGTACCTATTACCTCTACTTGTTTTGGGGAACGGACCAAGAATGTCCACACCCAGTCGTTCAAAAGGGGCTCCTACAGCCAACTGTTGGAGCGGTGCAGGTTTAATTGGGCCTGGGCCTTTCACTTTTCTACATTCTAAACATGTTCGGCACCATGATCGTACATCAGACGACATCCCTAACCAGAAATACATTTGTCGAACCTTACCTAGAGTCTTCCAGAAACCGAAATGACCTCCCTCCGGGCTGTCATGGCACTGACGGAGTATTTCTGGAATAATTTTGGTTGGTACCACCCATTGCAACCAAGTTTGGCCCATTTTCGTCTCCCAACGATGAAACAACTGTCCGTTTTGCAATTCCAGTGAGTCCCACCGGTTCACTAGCCTTCTGGCCGATGGGCTCCAACTAGTCATTTCTTCAACAGAGGGTTTTTCTCCTTTTTGCTTCCAGGATACAATTTTTGTTATAGCTTCATCATCTTGGTTTCGATTTCCCCCAAATTCAAGCTGGATTGCACAAACTTCATGTGAGGCCTCTTCTCTTTCTCTTTCCTCCCGTCGTGCACAGTATCGGCAATAACTTTCACATGGACGCCGAGAAAGAGAATCCGCATTTCCGTGACGACGACCTTTTCTATGTTGGATCTGGAAATTGTAGCCCTGTAAGGTTTCGATCCACCTAGCCAACTGTCCCTCGGGCTTTTTGAAGGTTTTGAGCCATGTTAGCGCAGAATGGTCAGTTCGAAGCTTAAATTCTGTTCCATATAGATAATGATGGAAATGAAGAATGCTTTTGACAACTGCTAGTAGTTCTCGTCTAGTCACACAATAGTTTTGTTCTGCTCTTGAAAGTGTGTAACTGTAGTATGCAATGGCATGTTCTTCCCCTTCAACTTGTTGAGACAGCACAGCTCCTATAGCGTGGCCACTAGCATCACAGTCTAGAACAAATGGGGCTTTAAAATCAGGATAAGCTAATACTGGACTTGATGTCATCAAGTTCTTAAGCTTTGAAAAGCTATCCTGGCACCTTTTATCCCAAAGGAATGGAATTCCTGTTGCTGTAAGACGTGTGAGTGGTTGCGCAATTTCTGAAAAGTTTTTCACGAACCGTCGGTAATAAGAACAAAGTCCCAGGAATGATCTTACCTGCTTCCTCGATTGTGGTTGAGGCCAATTTTGAACTGCTTGAGTTTTTGCTGGATCTGTAGCTACTCCAGAGGCCGATATAATGTGTCCCAAGTACTTGATTTCTTTTTTGAAGAAAGTACATTTATCAGGATGAATTTGCAATCCTGCCTCCCCGAGTCGTTTCAGTACCCCATCGAGTTTCCTTACCACTGTAGGTACGTCGTCCCCATAAATAATGATGTCATCGAGATAGACAAGCCCTAGTTCTTTCGGTATAACTGCCTCCATCAATCGCTGGAATGTGGCTGGTGCATTAGCAAGCCCAAAGGGTAGAACACGGAATTGCCATAGGCCTTGTTGATACAGGCTGAACGCAGTTTTTTCTTTGTCTTCTGGCTTCATAGCAATTTGCCAATATCCGCTTTTAAGATCTAAACCACAGAACCATTTGGCTCCATGAAGAGTATCCAATAAATCTTGTACACACGGAAGAGCATAGGAATCCTTTTTGGTAACCCCATTGAGACGCCTGTAGTCTATACAGAAACGAGTGGTACCATCTTTTTTTGGTACCAAAACAATTGGCGATGCCCATGGACTATTTGATGGCTCGACAACGCCTTGATTGATCATGTCTTGTAACAGTTTGTCCACATCTTTCAGCTGACTGTAGGGAATTCGGCGTGGGGGTTGTTTGATAGGAATTGCATCTCCCGTGTTGATCGCATGCTGGACCACTTCTGTCCGCCCCAATGGTTTACCTTCTTCAGCGAATGAGGATTTGTGCTGTAAAAGTAACGATCTCACATTATCATAATGAGCAGACTTTGGGCATAAATCAGACGCTTTCATCGCATTTGTTACCCATTGTGGATCTCCATGTCGTTGTTCTGGCTCCACCTGTTTCAAAGCCACTTAAAGAACTCTTTCTACACAGTTCCAGCGTTTTACGAGGGGTACCTCCCTATCACAAATTCGTAGCACAGTCCGTTTGAAATCAACGCATGCCCCAAATGTTTGTAAGAAGTCAGCTCCTAAAATGGCTTTATCTCTAATAGGAGCGATCAAAAAAGTGTGCCTTTGTGAGAATTCGTCGCCTATTGCTATTTCAACGGTGCACTCACCCAGAACTTCCATCTTTCCACCTGAAGCTGTGTGCAAATGTTGAAATGCCGTTTGTTTCTTCAGATTCTGTTGTCTTTCTCTGATTATATCTGGGCGCAGAATGGATACAGACGCCCCGGTGTCCACTAGTAGAAAGTAAACTTTCCCCCATAATTTGGCTTCAACAAAACAAGCCCTTTTTCCTAATCTGGTGGAACAAATAATTGCTAAGTGGCCAGGATTATTCCGAGTCAGGCCCTGACCATTGCTCCTGGCTCGAATCAGTTTTCCGGCTGGCTCTTTGAATACACATTTCCCCTTCCTTCTACTTTCTCGGGCTTATTCGGACATTGTGCTTTTCGGTGGCCTGAACGGTTGCAGCCCCAGCATTGAGTGCTTGTTCCATCTCTTCTCTCCCCTTGTTCGTTAAGAGCGGCCTTCTCAACTGAAGCTTCTAACATTTGAGCCTTGGTCAATGCATCCTGCACAGTTAGAAAAGGTCCTCCAAGTGTCAACATACGACTCAATTCTGGATTCTTCAAGGACCGAAGAAATGATCTCACTGCAATAGTTTCTCTGTATGAATTTGGCCAACCTGGGTAAGCACTTCTGGTCATTCGCTCTATGTCAGTGGCTAGTTGAATAAGTGACTCTGTGTCACCCTGCTTGCGAGTGTCTAAAACTGCCTGCCACCTAGGAGCGAGCTGCTCCTGCCCAAATCTAGCTGCTATTGCCCGTGATAGAGAACTGTACTGTTGCTGTTCTGTGAGTGGAAGGTTATTCAAAACCGTCAGCGCTGCACCTCTCAACACACTCGCTAGCTGTTGTCCTTTCCTGATATCACTCCAACCATTCACACTGGAGAGTGCTTCGAAATGTCCTCTATACTCTTCCCACGCTACTGTGCCATCGTAAGGCATAGGCTTACTTTCTGTGGTGACACAAAAAGTTGGTTGGGTTGGGCAAGTTGTATTGTGCACACTTTGCATTTGAGGTTGAGAAGAGCATGCTGAAGATGGCATACAAGGATTATCTAGACTTGTATGTGGCTCACTCTGCATCATTTGCCTCCCCACATTTTGAGGCCTTATAGCGTCTCGTATGAGCTCTTCAAGATGCTGTGCAGACGTAGTAATTTGGTCTTGCATTTTAGTAAGAGCAGTCTCCATTGCTAGTACCCGACCCTCAAGATTTCTATCCCCTTCAGTCAGCAGAGAAGGATTCGGGGATGAAATAGCAGGAACTGGGCACTGGCGAGTCGATATGGTTCGTCGAGTTGGCGTTCTTTTCGTAGACGTTCGAGGCATCGTGGTCTCTCAAAAATTCTCTTTTTCAAGATCAATTCTTGAACTTCTCCCTTCCTTTAAACCTTTGTTTGTTTTAGACGGGCCCCCAAATGTAAAAGCCAACAAATTTTCAAAGTCAACACTTTATGTATTTTCCGGAATTAACTTTGTCAAAGACCAAAAAACACAACAACAAGATTTTTCATTCATGTCAACAAAACATCAACCAAAATAAACACATGATTTTCCTGATCCTAGAGTGGATTCTTACAATATTATTAAATATTGTGTATTCAACAAGTTTTGTTGAATACAAGTATTGACAGGTACTTCTGAGTCCAGTGCGGCAAAACCATCTGCATCCATCTTCTTCCTACTTGAGGATGACCGCCATATCCTCCAGAGATTGGTTTTGTTCCCTGAGTACCAGAGAGGGATTCTCCCAAATCTCTTTTAACTACTCACTGCAAAGCGAATATGATGGAAATAGGGGAAACTAATGAATTCAAATGCTCAACAGAGCTCAATTCTCACGGGAAGAATCTCTACCGGACCTCCAGGTAACTCGGTAACCCGTCATATTCCCTGGAGAACGTTAGGCAAGAATACCTAAAGCGAGCGAGTTGGGTCAGAATAGGTTAAGCCGGAATCGCTTACTGCGGTGCCATCTGAGAAAAGAAAACCCGAGTTTCCCTTCCCGTCCAGCTATCTCTCGTATTATTGATTCACCCGAGCGTCTCCCACAGGAAATTAACTCCTGTGGATCCCGAGGATTTAATCAGCCTCACTTTCCGTCCTCCAGCGTCACCTGCGTCCTTTTCATTTCAGTCAGTAACCGCTCACTGAAGAACACGGAAGAGGAGTTCGTTCACCTCAAACCTCTTTAAACCTAATGAGTATCCTTTTCTTGTCAAATTAGTTTATTACTCAATGAACTAATTACTTAATCGTATATAATATACATTGAGTATGTCATGGAAATTAAGGATTTTCTTCCACAGCGAATGGCTTTATGGAACCAAAATTATTGAAAGCTTGAATTAAAATTCTTGACCATGCGTTCTTCCAGGACTATTTGAACGTTAAATATTAATAAAAAGTGAGACCAGGCAGAGGAAAAGAAGATCCACTGGTTACAGTCATTGGAAAGATCAGGATTTCACCACTGGAAAGACGAGCTTAAAATTGACGGAATGCGCGAAAATTCCGTTTTCAGAAATAATTTCTGAGAGCCAAAACGACTCAACTTGATAATTATTATCAAGTTGAGTCGTTTTGGCTCTTTATGGCAGAATAGGAAGGGGAGCTTTGTGCTCATGCAGCACATCTTACGTTAGGCGGAGTTTTAAACATAAAATGTTTGCAGCAAACTCTATTTTGAATATACAGGAATCGATCGTGGACAATCGGAGGTAAAAAAGCGAGTTTAGAGAAATTGAATATCGATCACCATCCCTACCGCTACTAGTGATAGTGTCGCGCGTTCTATCAGAGCAGGCGCCAATCACTTCTGTTACTAGTTAGTACATCAATGAACAGAAATGAGAAAAATTTTGATGATTGGATTCGTTCTGCGCACATGGGAGAGTGTACCTGCATACGAAGACAGAATGGGATGATGTACACCTGTTATAGGTGTACATATAACATGTAACGACGATCAATGAGGTAGCAAACAACTGAAGACAGCGCTTGGGAGAGAGAGCGGACAAGAGGGTAACTAAAGGATTTCTCTTCGTCTGGACTCTTGATGGTATACTTGATGCGGTTACGACATTTCAAAAGGTGCATCTCCAAGACTGTAGAGTTCGATTGACAAAATTTACTCCTCCCAGATCAACTGAGTGACCTAAAGTAGGTTTGAGAGGATCAGTGGCTAAAGGATGTTCCATGTCAACTTTTAGCCGTCAGTCAACCGAGCTGGGGTCGACCCCTCGACGAGATGCGGAGCGCCGAGTTTTTCTCACTTTTTTGGGTTTGGATAGAGAGGGAGTTGGAGCTTTTGAAAACAAATTGTAGACTAAAACAACTGAAGTGTTCTTCTCCATAGGTTCACTATGGCGTCAAAAAAAGTTTGACACCAATGGTCCCAGAGGTATAAATAGTAACCAACCAATGTCCTATTATATTCATGTGCATAGATTACTTCATTCCTGCAATTAAAATGTTTGTACCAAATTAGAGCCAAAAATAGACAATAAAGTTTTAGTTTGCAGTTTCAAAAGTTCGGTTTAGTTGTAAGAGATTGAAAACTTTTATAAGTTTTGAGTTTCATAACTTTCACTGTTTGTGAGCTGTGAATTAGGTACCTGCAAAATTTGCAATCATTAAATTTACAATATTTAATTTGTGATATTTTCGATATTTTTCATCGAATAAAGATGTTTGTTACATTAAATGTAACAAACATGCAAATTTTGCATATATTTATTGATTCATTTGAACCTTTCCCTCCAAACAATTCGAAATATCTACCAATAAATATGAAGAGCAGATTCAGCATATCACAAACTACACGAGCTTTAATGCAGATTTTTCTGACGCGAGCAATGGAGAGTTGATCAAAATCTCTTGTCAAAAGTTGGCTTAAATTTAAAGGAGCTGATCTCTAATTGCTCAGGTACACGTGAAAAATGATCTCGATACTGTTAATCTTTATGTACTATCAGTAATCATATGTCGTCCTTGTTTTACGAGTATTAGCAACGCTCTTAAGTATTCGTTTCCATGGTGATCGGTGGGATTTAATTATAAATCCTAGTACGCACTGGGATTCTTTGAGTCGACTCTTTGTGTCTCCGGAGAATCGGTACGGGCTACATCTAGGTACGCTGCGTAGACTCATTGTTGCAAATGAATCGTGTGTTGCGGGCTAGTATTTCCGGATTATTTTGAATCTTATCGAAAATAGGATTGTTTGACTCGAGTTGCGCAGCATTGAGTCCGCACTGACAGTCCGTCATTTGTCAGGGCGGACGTGAATCTCAGCCACCAAACCTGTTGTTTACTCTAGTCCTCAATCCACTCGTGATTTGTCAAGTGTGTTTTCGGTAATTCCGACCTGGTTTTTTTAAAGAAATGTTATGGAGTATGGAGTTGACTCTCAAATTTATTGAAGATATGCGTTCCAACCGCTGTTTGTTGAATGCTTTGTACTCGGAGTACAAAAATCATAACTTAAAATGCAAACCGTAAATAGTTCAGCTCAAATGTACAAAGTTTCTGACGCTAAAATTGGGAAAAACGCTGCAAATTATTACACAATGGTTTATTATTTTTCTATATAGATCACTCGTCTACAAAATCACCAACCATCCAATATGAAGAAAAAAGAAAAAAAAGAAAAAAATAAATCAAAAAAAAAAAAATCAAAATCACCAACTATTGATCGCATTTTGGTCAGCTCTAATTTGAACGGAGATTAGGCTTCTTTTGCGATTCACACTCGTGTTTTGATTTATTTATATATATATATATTTCAATATAAACCCTTAAATTTTCGTAGGGAGCGAACGGTTTGTCCTACAGAGCTCCGCGTGGTCTCAAAAAATTCTAAAAATTATATAGAATCCTAAATTGAAGGAAAAACAATACCTTTATATCAAAATTTTTTGAGTTAGGGCGTTTTCAAAATTTCAAAATTGATTTTAGAACCCTTAGAAGTGACCTACATCAACCAAAAGCTTCGGGGCACAACTAGACCCCAAATGGAGCCTACATACCAAATTTCATCAAAATCGGTCAATGCTAAGTGGCAAAAGTGCCGCGTACGGCGGACGGCGGACGGCGTACGGCGTACGGCGGACGGCGGACGGACGGCCAAATTTTTATTCGATTTTTGGATTCTACGTACCTTGAAACGTAAACCATCAAATTTTGAGGGGGTGTTAAAAATTTTTTTTTCTTGGTCGATTCCAAAGGTTCATTATTGAAAATAATAAACCAAAATGCATACATTGAAGGGAAAGTTTTATGCACTACGTGCGTCAAAAAAAAAGAGATAGATATCCCCAAAAGACCTATTTCCTCCGACATCATGACGCGGACTGAATCTTAGTGTGGACACAATTCTATGTCGCGGAGCAGATAAGGAGCTGCCCGGATGCAGCATCGCAACATGAATCGACTCAATGAGTGCCTCAATTTGATTGTGAGGCATTGAATTGAAAACTGAATTTAACTGTAAAAAATGCAATTTAATAAAGAATTTAATTGTTTGAATAACGAATTTAATTGTATGGAATTCAATAAAGAAAAACAACAATTGGTGTTACATGATTTTAATTTAATTATAATTGAATACTTGAAGTATTAGAATATAATTAGAATAAAATCATGGAACACCAAATATTTCTTATCTAATCTCAGAACAAAGTCCTTTCTTTATTCTTCACAATGGGGTGTGCGTTCGGGTCGGAAAAACTGTTTGATGTTATTTTTGTTCTAAACAAGACCTCATTCTGAGAATTTTGACACCAACTGCGACCTTTTATCGTGAGAAGATCTTTTTCTATGAATTTCTATGAATGAAATGAAATGAGTTTCGAAAGTTTATGACGTCACAGTGGGCTGGGGGATCCCGCGTAGGCGGGAGGGGCGCGTGACGTCATAAACATTCGAAACTTTAAAAAATCACAGAGAAAGGTCTACTCATCCAAAAAGAGAACGGCTGGTGTCAAAATTATCAAGACGAGGTCTCATTTTGATTAAAAATTTTAAAAAAAATCATTGAATCTCACCGGGTACCATGGAAACAAATACCGGATAATATGTTAAATACTCATGTTTTTAAATTCGGAAAACATAATCGAGGATATCAAATTACCCAACTACTGGAACCTCCTAACAACTGTAAGATAATTAAAAACAGATTCAATGTGTGTAAGGTGTAAAAAACAAGCGCGGCATCAACATTTATTTTATGTGTTTTACTGGGGAACAGCGAGTATACATTCAGGAAACAGGAAGAGAGGCAAAAGCTCATTCAACTCCGTGTGATTATATGACCGTATGATTCGTATTTCCCCCACCCTTCCGCATTGGGTCACCTCAAAAATGAAAGCTCGGGGACGGAGGGGCGTTAGGCCGTTAATTTCTTGTTTATGTTAGCTCTAATTGTTATTTTAGGGGCTGATGAGGTAGTGACCTCCCCGAGCGAGTACCCGCTTATTTCTTCTCAAATACTCCGCCGTGGCGCTTAATTATCAAAACACTGTAGGAATACTTGCTAGCTATCAGTCAGAGTAAACATTGCCTTTTCGGGAGCTGCTGATGGTTTTACCCGAACAAATACGGATTTGGATGTAATCTGAGCGACGATCCGTGTTTTTCCACTTTTAAGAGAGACCGACAGCATTTCGGGATCCTTTTGATCCCGATGGATTCGACATCAAGTAATATTAACCCCATTGAAAATTGGTGCATCGAACTGGAAGTTGGGTGACTTGGACCGGTACCCATCGCTGCACCAGTTATCGACACTACCAACGTCTGGTAGTAGGTACCTATGTAAGACATCTCTCAGCCGACAACTTTAAAAAAAATCCCATTCTAATGAGTGAATTATCGAATTTTGGTTTATTATTTTTGTAAGATTTTTACGATTATTATTATATTATTGAGGGTAGATTATGAAGATAGTCGCACAATTAGAAACATTAGGAAGATGGCGGTCTGCCTTTAAACTTTCCACAATGAAAAGTAAACAAGGATAGTACTTCCATATACAATGATGAATAATTTTCGATCCTATCATAGTATCAAGGTACGTAGAATCCGAAAATCGAACAAAAACTTTTCCGTCCGTCCACCGTAAGCGGCACTTTTCTTAGCAACCCTGGACCGATTGGGTTCAAATTTGAACTAATATATCAAACTTGATATATTATGGGACTCAATCCCAAAATCCCATATTAATCCCATATTATGGGATCCATGTTATATTATGGGATCCATTCGGGGTCTAGTTGTGCCGCGAAGCTTTTGGTTGATGTTAGTCACTTCTAAGGGGTGAAAATTGAGGGTTGAAATTTTCAAAAGCTAGCTCGAAAAGCCCCAGCTCGGAAACTCTCGAAATAAAGGTATCGTTTTTTTCATCAATTTAAGATAGTATTGAATTTTTAGAATACTAAAAAGTAGTTAGTAAAAGTAGTTGTAGTAGTAAAAGTAGTTAGTTTTTTGATTTTTCAGAGGTCTAAATTAGACCTCTTTGTATTAAATATCCTTGATGTTAAATATCCGTTCAAATTTTATCTGACTAAAATGCGATTGCTCATTGTTTCTTCGAGTTGTATGCTGGTTTTCTTCCTTAGCAACCAGTAATCAAATTTCCAAATGAAGCTCCCTATTTTTTGAATCGAGTGTGAAGCATTTAGTTCTTTCTAGTACACTTGATTGTGAAGGTGCGAAGGCAGTATGGTGAGGTAGGTAGTACCTACCAATGGTTGGTAGGTAAAAAGAGAAAACGCTGCAAATTATTTCACATTGGTTTATTATTTTCTTGTATAGATCACTCTTCTGCAAAGATCGCAGCTTTGCCGTAGTCACTATTTATTTATTTTTTTTTTACCTACCAACCATAGGTACCCACTAACTACGAGAGTTTTAGAGCTAGGGCATTATTGAAAATTTCAACCCAAAGCTTCGCGGCACAAATTGAAATTAATGGTTGAAATTTTCAAAAATGCCCTAGCTCTAAAACTCTCGTAGTTGGTAGGTAAAAACATAAATAAGTAAATAGTGACTACGGCAAAGCTGCGATCTATGCAGACCAGTGATCTATACAGGAAAATAATAAACCTTTGTAAAATAATTTGCAGCGTTTTAGTTACTTCCGAAACCTCAAAAATTACTATCCTCGGCACCCCCAACTAATGGAGGATCCAACACGTACATCGTTGTTCATACCGTATCCACAGGGGTTGTTTTGAAAGTTGTATTACTTCATTTGCTAAATTTTCTACTTCCTCGTCTACACGAAATCATAGTTAATACCCACTAGTGGATATTAATGAGTAATTTTGTGATTTTTGGTAAGAAAAATAATATAATGATATGAATATTAATATGATGACCCCCCAATATAAGAAATTTCAACCACTTCTGGACAATTTTTGGTAGCTTCGTCAAAAATCATGCGCTGATTTCTAATGACAATATATTATTTTCCGCAAAAAGAAAAAAAAACACGTATTTTACCGTATAGGTAGGTACCTATTATTCTTTTTGACATTTTGACACTTTCGGAGTTGTCCAAAATTAGTAGCTAAAGAACTCGTCTCTTTGTTTGATATTATGAACTATTCGGTTCAAACTTGAAAATTTTGAAAAATAATTTTTTGTTCTTAATTTTTTTGAAAATTTGTTAGAAACTAACGTCTTAAATCGCCCTTGGTGGTTTTACGTTCGAGCATTAGTTGTAAATTATACAGCACTCACCTACTTGTTTACATGTCTGAACCAGTAGGAAGAGATATTTGAAGGAACGTACCTGCAACAAAATCCAGTGCATTAGTAATACACACAGTAAAATTATTTTCATAATGGTGAGATTTTGTTGTTTGAAGTAAAGAAAAATCTTTATATCAAACAATCATCAGTTATTACATAAAAATAATAATAAATTTAAAAAAATTTTCTTAATTTATGTAAAATTAATTCTAAATTCTCGATGCCACTCATCATCCCCCACCTCCTCTCTACAAAAAAATCTTTGCCAACTGAATTTAAACTTTTGGCAACTCAATTTATAAATCCCACAAATTTCTTGCGCTTTGTCAATTACGAGAGTCCTCGTTTGACTTTTTCACTCCTATTAGTATAAATATATTCAATAATGGTTTTCAAGTTGTTTGAACCCAAAACAACCCTGAAGAAGCTTGTCAAGCCTGAACTCAAATAATCGACACGTTCTGATTTTTTGGTTCGTTGTTAAAGATGGTAACAGTAGTCTATGTGCTACAAGATGGGAGTTTCGAATGACCTGTGGTAAATGCGTGGTAACGGGATGCGTTATAACTCTGAAAATGTACGCCCTACTTGAAAATCAAAGTAGGTACTTTTTTATGGTGGACAAGATTGTATACATTTTGCAGCTTTGTAAGTTCAATAGGTACTACTCTTTCCATCCCTAAAAGCAAACCAAATAATCGGAAAGTTTCTGGCCTACAAGCGATAGTACAATTTTTTTTAGGAATGCAATTGAAAATGTGATCTCGTGGCAAGACGACGGTGGATTAAGGCTGCCTGGCTATCAGAGTTTCCTCTCTAGTCAACACATCAACCATCCAAGTAATACTTAATAGTATGAAAGAAAACTGATGAAGGCTAGTTGGAAAGATGAATATAATGATTTTTTTGTGACAAAACGATGGGAGAGTTCCCTGCAAGGTTATGAATAAAATCATTCTCCCACATTGCCTCGAACTACTTAAAGGCCATTACAGTCCTCTCGATAACATCAAGGATAACCTGGGATTGTCTATACTCCCTTAGGACTGCGGCTCGGGGTAGTAAAGGTGGGAACACAGCTCTCACGTCACTTGTGGATAAACACATTGGTATCACGGACAATCATCAGTTGTATGTTGACGGGCTCTATAGCGCACTCATTGGTTTTTTGTTCCAAACAGTAACTGTTTGACAACTGTTGTCAAATCTCAACTCACTCTGCCGAAATGTGGTTGTCCAGACTTCATCTCACGTGAGGTGACGCTTGTTCCCGACTGCATGAGCCTGAGCCCGTGAGGTCACGTGAGCTACCGTCAGTGTGGCTCTTGCGAAAGAATTGTAATTACCTGGTACTCTAATTGGAGAACGGTGAACCGCACTTTACCGACGTGAGCTCACGTGAGGAGAGTAGAGATGGGCAAAACGGCTCACCAAGAAGTACGGCTCTGAGCGCTCCGCTCATTTAAAAGAGCAGGATCTTTTGAACGGATCAGTGGCTCTTTTGCGCCCGTATTTATTGTAGAGGTGAACATGCGATGAAAAAAAACTGCAAATTATTACACAACGCTCTATTTTATTTGTACCCGGAAATTTTTATGCGATTATTGGATTCTACATAACCTTGATTCGTAAACCATGAAATTTTGTGGGCGTGAGGGGATAATTATTCTGTTGCTCGATTCCAATGGTTCATTATTGAAAATATTAACCCAAAAAGCGCAGTTGTTCAATAAAAATGTTCAATAAATCCTTTAAAAAACCATGGAAAAACAATATATTGAACACGAATAAAGAAATGAATGAATAAGACATAAAAATATAGTTTTTTGGTTAAAAAAAAAATGTTTGTTTATGAAGTCTGCATTTTTTATGCTTCCTATGACTAAACCACAATTTAAAAAAAAAATCTCAGTATAACATTTTTATAATATAACCAATTTGAAAGATAATAAACAAACCAATATGTAAACTTCAATATTAATAATAATGGTAAGATAAGGATGTGCTTTTGCTTGCCTTTTGAACTTGTATCAGAAAGCTCCTCACAAAAAATCATGATGTAAAAATCAAACAGGGAGAAACAACAACGGAAAGAATCAGAAAGTGGATCACAGAGAAAATACGGTTAAGTTTACGACCAAATACAATACCTTATGCATAAGTGGTGGTACGATACAACTCTGCAAAATTGTATTACTTGATCGACTTATATCGTATTTTCCCTCTGAATTATCGTACGGGTTGACAACAGTGAGCTGAAGAAAAGGAAGACCGAATTTTCCCGAACACTACCAATCTCAAAAAAACCGAAGATCGAAGAGCCGCCGTTCATTTATTACGGTACTGGATCTCAAAAGATCTAAAGATTGAGGAACCGCGATTCATTTATCATTCTTACTGATCCGCAGTTCACTCGCTCTTTTGAAAAACCGATCTTCACCGAACACTACCAACACTGATCTCAAAAGATCCGAAGAGCCGCGGTTCATTTTTACTGACCCGTGGTTCACTCGCTCTTCTGAAAGAGTCGGCTCAAAGAGCCAGTTCTTTGTTGAGCGACCCATCCCTAGAGGAGAGTTTGTTTCCAGCTATAGATTACTTCGCTCTAATTCCCTGACCATGAGGGGGTTGACGTCAATGAAGAAGCCGATCGCCTTGCCAGACAATGATCGGAGTCCCAATGTTTCAACCATGATAAGAGGCAACCCAAGCAGCTGATCACCAGCTAAAAGTTGAACGGAGATTAGGCCTCTTTGTGTTTCTGATTTAACGTAAGTCCGACCCTCTCGTAGGGAGGAAACGGGAGCTAACGGTTTGTCCTACAGTGTTCCACAGAGTACTGGAGACAAGTGGACTGACATCAACCAAAAGCTTTGCGGCACGACTAGACCCCAGATGGAGCCCATATACCAAGCTTCATCAAAATCGGTCCTTGGGAACAAAGATAAGTGCCGAGGACGGCGTACGGCGGACGGACGGAAATTTTCTATTAGATTTTCGGATTCTACGTACCTTGAAACGTAAGCCAACAAATTTTGAGAGGGGATAAATTTGTTTTATTGCTCGGTTCCGAAGGTTTATTATTGGAAATAATAAAACAAAAGCAAAAGTGTAGTAAATATACGACCTCTAGTTTTCGAGAAAAATCGATTTTAATATTTAAAACAAGTATCTACAATGCATGCAGATACATCTGTACATGGATATGTCTTATGATGGCAATTTAAATGATGAGCTCACTCAGCTGATCAATGAACACTCAGGCGCCTTCAGCATTCTCCATTGACCCGCCCTCTCAAATTTTAGGTTCCTGCGTTCAACAGGAGAGGAAATGGCCTTGGAGCTCACTCAGCTGATCAGTGATCATCAACTTTGATGATGTATAGAAGTATGTATCGATTGACCCTGCCTCTCAAATTTCAGCTTCCTGCGTTCAACAGCATCAGAAAAAAAACGTTGCATTGTTTTGTGTGTCGAAAATTTTGGAATGACCCCCAGAACTAAGACATATTCATGTCAAAAGCTGGTACCTATCTAGTTGAAGAAGGATTTTTGCCACATTAAACATTGTTTGAGTAATAAGATCTCATTAAAAAAAATCCCTACCATCAAAACTGGATTGCAATGTGCAATAAAACCATTGTACCAGTCATAAAATAATTCAGGTAAATTAATTAATCATCTAGGCAGAGTGAGCTCATCAAGCATCATCATCAAGTTGACATTGCGGGATGAATGCCGAAGACGCTTTACGGGCCACCTAACTTGGCAGCCCATTCTTTACGTTCTTACGTTCTTCGATTCGCAGAGTTCCGACCCCAACCATTCTAGAGCCCTCACTTGGCTCGATTGCATATCGAAAACAACGGTCATTCGCCTGAAATATCGCTCGCTTTGTATTCATAACGGTATCGGGCGAGTACGATTCGAGCCTCCTCAATCCCTCGTGATATCATCTTCACGAATGACCGTCTGAATACGCTATTACGCAAACGTTCTTGGCGAGTAACGTAGCTTATGCTCAAAGCTGCCTTCAAACCCGTAGAATGATCTTTGTGTATTCCAAACGCCAAATTGACGCCGACGAGGTGCCTATCGACGGATAACTGAGAGAGAACTAAGTAATAATGAACTGAATAACGGAGAACTAATAATGCTGATACCGAGTGCATATGCATAACTTCAAGATGAGGCTGAATTTCTTCTTTTATTGGAAAACCATTTTGAATTTTCAATTCCTAAACTGTAGGATTCTAATAAAAACGGAGTTGAGTAGAATGTTGTCTATTTCCACGAAAATAATGAGTTACAAGTTAAATCGATTTCGACGGTTAGGTCATCATCAGTAACAAACAATATACTGATGATGACCTAACCGTCGAAATCGATTTAACTCGTAACTCATTATTTTCGTGGAAATAGACAACATTCTACTCAACTCCGTTTTGATTAGGACGTCCCACAGTAAGACTTGGGCGTCCTTATGCGATCGATCTGGGGTGAAGTTGGACAACACTCAATAGAAAAAAAAAATAACCACACAGTAATCCGTTTTAGACCATTCTGAATCCAAATCCGCGAAAAAAAACCATAGGTGTATGTCTGTGTGTGTGTGTGTGTGTGTGTGTGTGTAACAAAATCTTGTGTACTCTGCACAGGCCTTAGTTCTCAACCGATTTTCCTGGTTCTTTTTTTGTTCGACGCGGAAAACTATCTAGTTGTGCACTACGTCGCCGGAATTTCGAATTTTGCCTTTTAAGGGAGGGAAAGGGGGGGTTAATGCTCAAAAAACGTGCGTTTTTGGGCATAATCTTGTGTACTCTGCACAGCCCTTAGTTCTCAACCGATTTTTGTGGTTCTTTTTTTCATCGACGCGGAAAACTATCTAGTTGTGCACTACGGCGCCGGAATTTTGAATTTTGCTTTTTACGGGGGGGGGAAAGGGGGGGTTAATGCTTAAAAAACGTGCGTTTGCGGGCGTAATCTTGTAAACTCTGCCCAGGCCTCAATTTCCAACCGATTTGCGTGTTTCTTTTTTTGTTTGACTCAAATAACTTCCGAGTTGTACATAATTTCACCCGAGTACCAAAATTCGCAAGGGGAGGGGGCGAGTGGGGGGATAATATTCACAAAATATCCGATTTTTCAATATTTCGGTTCCTTTACTGCTTACTAACTGTCCCCAAGCTTTGAAATTAAGGAAAAATTCTCATTATACCTCCGGATTTTCATGAATTATTCTCTGTACGACCATGGAACTAATAGTGGTGCCACCGTGGTGCCAGGACACCATAAACCGCATATTTCGTGTTTTGCTTCCGAGTCTACCAAGGTAGCGGAAGCTTTGTTTTCACTTTTCAAGGACGAAAAAAAAAAGTTCTCCAAAATCAAAATTTCCACTCGCGTTTTGCGTTTTAGACCTTTCTGAACAATTTTGGTTCCGTGTCTGTGTGTCTGTCTGTCTGTCTGTCTGCCTGTCTGTCCGTCTGTCTGTCTGTCATGAATTCCTTTTAACGCGCATAACTATACGAAGTTATTGTCCGATTTCGATGAAATTTTCAGGGATTGTGCGGGTTGGTGTGTAGACGGTCCCCTATGAAAATCATCATCTCCGGACTGATAGAAGCGACTGCGCATGCGCAAACGTGAATTCCTTGTAACGGCCTTAACTTCTACATTTTCCATCCGATTTCGATGAAATTTTCAGGGATGTTACAGACTAGTATTTAGATGGTCCCCTATGAAAATCATCCTCTTCGAACTGATAGTAGCCACTGCGCATGCGCAAACGTGAATTTCCTTGTAACGGCCATAACTTCCACTTTTTCTACCCGATTTCGATGAAATTTTCAGGGATGTTACAGATTAGTATTTAGATGGTCCCCTATGAAAATCATCATCCCCGGACTGACAGAAGCGACTGCGCATGCGCAAACGTGAATTCCTTGTAACGGCCATAACTTCTACATTTTCAATCCGATTTCAATGAAATTTTCAGGGATGTTACAAATTAGTATTTAGATGGTCCTCTATGGAAATCATCACCTTCGGACTGACAGTAGCCACTGCGCATGCGCAAACGTGAATCTCCTCGTGAACGGCCATAACTTCCACATTTTTCACCCGATTTCGATGAAATTTTCAGGGATTATGTGGATTAGGTTGTGGATAGTCCCCTGTGAAAATCATCATCCCGGGACTGATAGAAGCGACTGCGCATGCGCAAACGTGAATTACTTGTAACAGCCGTAACTTCAACTGTCCCCCAGGGGTCGCGGATTCGAATCCCAGGCGAGGCTTAGTATTGCTTCCGAGTCTACCAAGGTAGCGTAAGCTTTGTTTTCACTTTTCAAGGATGAAAAAAAAAAGTTCTCCAAAATCAAAATTTTCACTCGCGTTTTGCGTTTTAGACCTTTCTGAACAATTTTGGTTCCGTGTCTGTGTGTCTGTCTGTCTGTGTGTCTGTCCGTCTGTCATGATTTCCTTGTAACGCGCATAACTATACGAAGTTATTGTCCGATTTCGATGAAATTTTCAGGGATTGTGCGGGTTGGTGTGTAGACGGTCCCCTATGAAAATCATCATCCCCGGACTGATAGAAGCGACTGCGCAAGCGCAAACGTGAATTCCTTGTAACGGCCATAACTTCTACATTTTCCATCCGATTTCAATGAAAATTTTAGAGATGTTACAGATTAGTATTTAAATGGTCCCCTATGAAAATCATCATCCCCGGACTGATAGAAGCGACTGCGCATGCGCAAACGTGAATTTCCTTGAAACGGCCATAACTTCTACATTTTCCATCCGATTTCAATGAAATTCTCAGGGATTATGCGGATTAGATTGTAAATGGTCCCCTATGAAAATCATCACCCCCGGACTTATAGTAGCCGATGCGCATGCGCGAACGTAAAATCCGTGTAACAGCCGTGCGTACGTCACAACCTCAAATTCTACACTACCTACTGTCTGGCGCCCGTAGCACATGTACCGCGAGTCATTTTGACAGGGGAGAGGTCACGGGTACGAATCCCAGCCGTGCTAAGATATTTTTGGATTTTTTGAGTAGTGACTCACTTACATTTTTCATCCGAATTTGATGAAATTTTCTAGGATTATCTAGAGTAGCGTGTAGATTGTCCCCTATAAGGGTAGTGAAAGGTACTTAGAGATTGGTGTTTTGAGATTAACTACTATGCATCGGATCATCTATATAATCGGGTTATGGATACGAGGAAGCTATGTGCCACACCCACTTGGCAGACTTTTTTTTTTGTGTCTCACCTTGAATACGGATGTGAACCTCGACGGACCGCCTACTAAAACTAAAAGATGAAAGTTCAATGTTACGACGTATTTCCGCTTTGGTGCCTGACTGGCACCATTGTTGGCGTTGGGGAGGTGGTGGTGGGGGGGGGGGTGAACTCGAATTAGCATGTTGGGTGTCGTAGATCACGGATTTTTAAATGCTCTTCAGATTCGAGGCTCCCATGCCGCTAGAAATGTTAAGGTGGATAATGGTTGGGGGGGGGGGGGGGTCAGTATTTCTTGCCTAAAGTTATAAATAAATTACATCGAGTGAAACAGTTTTATCACTTAACAACTGGTTAAACTGATCCAATGCTTATCCAATGGGACGTCCCCTGGAATGCATGCATTACTAAACAATATGTTTAAAATGGTTTTCCACAATCTCATTGCGAGTGATTTTATTCTGTAGGATTCCTTCTACCTAATCTCGAACAAATTCACTGAGAACGACGGAACCCCTAATATATTTTATTTTTCAATTGCAGGATTTAAAAAGATCACACTTTTTTTTGGTCGATTTCAAAATCCTTAAGGGATCGTTGTATCAATATCGTTATGAACGGACATCACTACACCTGTTAAGGGGGCGCGGGACTCGAAGCTCAGATCAGCGCCAACCGAGAGATGTCGCTGACTTTCGTGATTGCTGAGGCGAGTTTTTTTTTTTTTTCAATTTTCCGCACTTGTTATCCGCAAAAGCGCTAGCATCGCTCGGTCCTCTGGACGTTTTTCTCGTCCAGAATTTTGTTGTGTCTGTAACCTCCCCCTCCCGTGTCGGATAACGGAAGGTGTTATCAAATCCAGGTTTTGATTTCGCGAAGGCGTTTTTGTGAAGTGCCTACCTACCTGGACTACCATCCCGTTTATGATCTCTCTCCGTGTTGTTCCGAGTTTGAATAGTTGATTTGTTGAGCAATGATCCACCAAGGAAGGACAGGAGTTCGAATGAATACACATGGACGGAAGTAGTTACAGGAAAACAAAACGCCCTTGGAAAGTAAAACGTTTGCAAGTAAGTATAATTATGTTATCTACTTCTTCCTAGTACTTAGGTGTCTTTTCGCAGCTAGGTACCTATTATTTGAGTAGTCATCAATAATATTCCATCGAAAACTTCTAGTTGTTGAACTTGAAACTGAAACTTTATTTTCGTACAGCTTCTCATTACCGTACTTATGAAATACGTAATTATAAGATTGCATAAAACAATGGTAGGTAGGTTAGTAAGTAGAAAGAATTACCTAATTCGTCCTGCTTTTTGCAAGATAATTTTTTTTGAAGAGGCATGACCATTTCGCGGGATAGTCCCACAAAATTGTCATGCTCCCCCAACAAACATTACGCATAGGTAGTTTTTTGTGGAAATTAACATATCAATTAGGTAGTGAGGATAACGGAAAGAATAGGTACATAGAGTTGAGAATCAAACCATTTCTTCTAGAAAACCTTACCGAAATTACTATAAATTGTATAAATGGCTCTAAATTAGTCATTTAACGGGTAACTTAGATTATGGATTTTTGAATCCTCTTCAAATTAGGACCTTTCATAATGCTAGGATTAATTTGGTGGCCCTGGGCAGAGATGGGCGAATTCTTATTCATGAATACGAATATAATCGTATTCACATTTTGAATAGGATTTCCCTCGTATTGGTATTTTGAATACGATTTTATGATTTCCCTAAAAATCGATTGTTTTAAACGATTTTCCCTGAAGATCATAATTTTTAAAATGATTTTCTCCCGAACTCTGGGGATATTTTGTGCAAAAAAAACGTACGATTTTCTTCAAAAATTTCGTCGAAATTTCTATATGAATGGTTGTAGGGACTTGGGAGGGGTCTCATTCGATTCGTCGTGAAAAATCCTATAAGAATATGTCAGCGTTTTGAATTTTGATTGATTGCCTATTTTGACAATGTTAGACCATAAATATGTCCAGAGTTCGAGAGAAAATCATTTTAAAAAAGTATGATGTTCAACCTATTAAAAAAGATTATTACCTACTGGCTAAACATACCATACCAGATGAAATTGTACGTAGGGTGAAACAGATTTGTGTAGCAAACAATGTCTGTAGGTACTAAATATTCTCGAAACTATCACACTCCCTCCAAAAGTCATGACTGATGGAGTTGAATTTCTTTAAATTTTAATTATCAGGGACATGAGTATTCTTCTTTGACGTTAGTGTTGGATTGAATCCTGCAGCTGCCTACTTGGCTAATAATATAGGAACATCGTTTTATTCTTAGTACTTATTTCGAACTCGCAAATAAAAATCCTGATTATTCATAATTTTGTTTGTTTGTTGTTTGTATCTCTTCCTACATGTTCATAGTGAAATTATCAATAGAAACCTAAATTTGTTTTGTTTTTGTTTTTTTTTCAGGAGTGATTTTACTCAGAATTGTATTTGACTGGAGACTTTTCTGGAGCAAGTCAAGTCATTGAACCAGCACTAGGACCGTTTGAAAGCAACTTGTCCATCATATTGATAAGACAATGAAAAGCTGCTCTGTCTAGCAAGCATCCTCACCTTCAGATGTAAAATTAAATTAATTTTTTAAGAATTCAAATGGTTGGTAATAAACAAGATTTATTGTTTCTGCAGTTTGAGGTTACCTAATGGTCAATAAATCATTTATACTACAAATCGATAATGTTTCTATAATACTTCCTATGCACTTTACTATGGTAGGTAGTTACCGTGGATTTAATAGTCCCATAATTAGTGGTTTACTGTAGCAATAAATAATGGCGTACTATTTAATTTTCAAAATTACTCATTTCAAGTTCACCTAACACTTTGTATGGTATGGGAGAGTAAAAAATTAAAGTTTCATGCATTAGTACTGCTGGGCAGTCCGTCGAAGTTCACATACCAATTCAAGGTGAAAAACACGAAATAAGCTGTATATGGTGTCCTGGCTCCATGGTGGCACCACTATTAGTTCCATAGTGATACAGAGAATAATTCATGAAAATCCGGAAGTATAATGAGAGTTTTTCCTCAATTTCAAAGCTTGGGTACAATTAGTAAGCTCTAAAGGAACCGAAATTTTGAAAAATCGGATATTTTGTCAATATTATCCCCGGTGCTAAATTTGACACCTACTCTAGATTCTTCTTTCTACTAGATATATTTCCGCGTCGAACAAAAAAAGAACCACGAAAATCAGTTGAGAACTATGGGCAGGGCAGAGTACACACGATTTTGTCACATACACTTATGGTTTTTTTCTCGCGGATTTGGATTCAGAATGTTCTAAAACAAATTAGTGTGTGGTTATTTTTCAATTCTGTTGAGTGTTGTCCAACTTCACCCCAGATCAATCGCATAAGGACGCCCAAGTCTTACTGTGGGGCGTCCTAGAAAGGATTTACCAACTATTTAGGTTGAAGTCTTATTTTCAGCCTACTTAACAGAGTGAAGGTAAACAAAATTAAATTACATATTTTGAATCACTACTTCGCCCTCTTTCCAAAAAGTGTAGGTCTGTTGAAATTATATGGTTTTCAGCATACCTACTGACGTACTGTAAGGTAAATTATGCAATAGTACCAGAATATGAATTTCCCCATCGCCCTGATTCCGAAAAGTACACACCTAGATGTAGGTCGAGGTTAAATTTTAGGCATACCAACTGAAGGTATGGTCATTGTGGGGGGTTAAATAAATAATAGTACCAGTTTATGAATTTCTACATCGCCCTGATCCCGAAAATTACTAATTATTTGACATTGTATAGGTACATTTTTAATTTAATTTTTTTGTACACATACTTACCTTTTAATTTAATAATATCAAAATAATAGAAAAGTACCTACATAAACCATAAATTTTACATAAAAGTAAAAAAAATTAATGAAAAAAATCAGTCTTTTTGATGGTTATGGTCGAATTGTTGAGATAGATATTTGAAGGTTGAAACTTTAATCAAGTACTACGCACAGTATCATCCTTACAATGTTTTTATGAATTCGAGAAAGCTATGTGCCGCACCCTCACGGGAGACGCGATTCAGAGGACAAGCACAAGACTCAGTGAGGTCGTACGGTACGACGTTGCCAGATCCACGCTAATGTTTGCATGGCGATGGGTGGTGAAAGGGGTGGAGGCCCGGTCCAGGGATACAGGTCCAAGTCCATGAATGTTTGCTACGATATTGAGATTGAAGGGGTAGAAAAACAATCACCTCCTTGGTCACCCGTTTCTCGGAGGGTCGGAGGTGCACTGTAGTTTCTCCTCTCGCCTGCAGGTAGCGCATGAAACCAGGGCCTCTTTTAACGCACTTCTTTCAAAATCACGGAACTTTGTCTTCACGTAATCTCCGTGATTTTACAAGTTAGAATTGTCCTCTTTGAATTTTCAGAGGTTTTAGTCTCCCAAAAAGTTCCCTACGAAGAGTTTTTATCAAAAACAAATTTTATTTAAAAAATAAATTTTCTATTTTTTTCAATTTTCAATGTTTTTGACATTTTGGCCCGTATGTATGAAGTATTAATTATTTAATGAATTTAGAAATTTTTTTTGAGAGGAAAAACTGAACACTCACAGAGAAAACGTGAAGATAAGGGAAACCACTGAGTCCCGCGCCCCCTTAAAGAAAAAAAACATGGTTGTTGTATGAATAATATGCATCGATACCTTAAAGCACAAAGGCGCTATTTCTAAAAACGGAGTTTTGAGAAGAACGCAAAAGGAAGTATCACCAGTGCACAATTCCTAAAATAATGGCTTTTTCCACATAACTCTTTAATTTCTTTAATAAATTGTCAAGCTATAATCGTCAAGAAGGTCAATAATAGTTTTGTTGAATTTGGGGTTTTCTGAAATTCAAAGAAAATAAAAAATGTGGAAGATGGATGGATGTCGATACCTCAAAACACAAAGGCGCTATCTTTGTGTTTTGAGGTATCGACATGCTCCGATGCAAATCCCATTGTTACATCCAAACGGAATCTACTGTATGTGGTTTCAAGCACGCAAATCCATTCAGTTGTTTCCTATAATAAGTGTAACTTGAGCAGTCAGGTATGCAGTCAGTAGATGCAGTAGGCGTAACAGCCTCTGGTTTGCTGTTATGCTCAGTCTTAAAGGAGGGGTAGAACTCAACGCTGTACCTACCACTTCCCAGATGAACACTCCAGGAGTGGGTTTTGTACGGAGCATAATACACGGCGATAATGCTGTTATAAGGGGGATGAGGAAGTTGATATTTGTTTGACATGGAGAAGGAAAAAGGAATTCCGCGGTCGAGTCGGGCGAACGGAACTCATTATCGTGCGGGCTGGGAAAGTTTGCCACGGATTCGAGTGTCATCCACCAGGTTAGCGAACATGTCGGTTAGGTTACATGCGAGGAAGTCGGGAGAACACACATGGATGGCGAGGTCGAGGGTGGGGGGATCATGAGGCAGGAGGGACTTATGACGAGGAAGCAGGGCTAGAAGGGCTAGCGACCTCCAGGATAGCTATAATTTGTATTCCGAAACACCCCTTTCACTGAGGGTGGGAAGCCCCACCTGTCTCTCCTGTATTAACTTTCATCAGAATTAAGCCAGAACTTACCCCCTCCCCCATCCACTTTGCCTTTCTCTTTACCATCTCCTCTTCGCCCATCCAACTTCCTTCCTCTTTCTCTTCAAGTTGGATGCTGAGAATTAATCCATTTGCATACTTGTATTCTAGCAGTTCCTGCTCTCCCCTGCTCGTCCTTTCACTACTTCCCTTTCTCAACCACCAGTGACATCTAGAGGAATACATTAAAGTCGCCCTATGCAGTCATCAGTTCGTCTACCTCCTAAAGCCCTTCAGTCCTTTGAACCGCTAAAAGTGGTTGAACCCAACACTCATTAGGCATTCCACCCCTGTTAGCAAGTATCTCAGTATCGAAAACTCACTATCTCCTTCTCTCAGTTCATACGATTGTCATCCGATTCAACCCAAATTTAGTCATGACATAAAAACTGTTTCTACGTATTTTTTGGCTACATGTAACAAGAAATTCTCTAATAATACTATAAAGGTTGGACTATCATTAAAAAAAAAATTTTGTTTTCATCATGCAAGAATTTTATAATGTGTCCTTTTTTTAAAATATCAGACTCAAAAATCCAACTAAAATATCCAAAATATCAATAACACTAGGGCGAGGGTGAGTTTTATAATAATTCACGAGTCTCAGAAAAACTTCAGTATGACGATGTTTTAAATTACGTATGTAGGAGTAATTGTTTACAAAAAGTTCTTTTATTTACACTTTTGCAAACACCGGTGAAAGAACCATTTAAATTTGATTTGCTTTTTTGAAAAGCAGGAGGATTTCAAGAGGAAATGCCTCAGGTTGAATACAAATCTGATTTACCGAAGAATGATTTTTCGAGTAAGATACAAATTTCCGCTTCACTTATATCATTCACTTTTATCAATATTAATACTTTATAAAAAAGTCCATTCGTGTAGCGTGAATTAATGAGCGCATTTTCAAAGAAATCTTTCAGTTGAAGGTATGGTTAAGAAAAGGAACAGTGGTGTTGAAATTTCTTTTAGAAAGTTTTTTTACACGATTCTTGGTTTTTCCGCAATTATATATCAACACCGCACTATATATCAACATAATGCATGCACTGGGTATGCTTTGAAGATGTTAGGAGTCCATATTCATGTTCTACTCGTCTCTACGAACTCATAGAGTACCCACACAGCTACTGCATTTCTGGTTACAACAAATATACGCACGTTTTCATTATATAAATGTGAATATATACATACTTTTCTTACTTTTTGGACAATTTTCTTTTTTGAAAAACGCATTGGTATCAGAAATTTTTTGCTGAATCCGAATATACCATATTTATATTACCATTATATAAATCACCATGATTGTGAAGGTAATAACCACAAAAAACGGAAAAAACCCTTTTTTGGACTTTTTTGAAATTTGGACCACTTTGGATTGTTCAAAATTTTTGGCTAACAAACTTGATCTTTTGTTTGGAAAAAATGTTCCAAAACGGATTTCAGTGAAACAAATTTTCGAAAAAGTCCATTCTATAAATTTTGAGGCCATTGGAATAGCTTTATTTTCCTTGAAAATGCGCTAAAATTCTCTAAAACTGTGAGAGGATCTTTTCATTGCCAAACCCTTGAAAATCACGTGAATTTAGACAACGTTGGACCATTTTCTGTCTATTCATGAAAAAAAGTTGCAAAAGTCGCGGGAAATTGCATTGCGCTATTCTTGCTATCTTAATGGACCTGAAGAATAGTTCTAGATGAGATATACATCTTGCCATAGTCTAGATGATTTTTTAGAACGGAATGGTAAATAATACAGTTTACTTTTGGGTGCAATAAAAGTAGCTTATAATTCACCAGAACCGGAAATGTGCAGAATAAAGTGTTGAAACTCATTTTCAAGGGATTTTGTTTTAAAAGAAAACTTTATCAGAAAACTATTACTGATAGGTTCTATTGATAAGGAAACAATAACAAATTTTCAACGTAAAGTGGCCCAGAAATTACGAAAAGCTGAAAAAAGTTATTCTTATTCAATGAGGATCAATGAATTAGGAATAAGATGTCTTAATCTATAATACTTAAAACCTGCAAATCTTTTTTTGTGGACCAACCCAACAGCCAGCGAATATGAAATTATTCCAGAAATCTGCTGTTTGTATAATATTTGATGTAGAATAAAAAGGAACGATTTGATGTAAAAACCCTCTCGAGGAAAAGAGGGGAATGAACTGTTAAGGAGGTGATAAAATGTTCATAGTCCGAAAGAACCATATAAAAGGGGAAAGGATTCCGATAAATAAAAAGAGAATAGGAAGAAGAAGGAATACAAAAGTTTATCTTAATAGACATGGTACTTAAAGTGGGATGCATCAAGAGAGGAAAGCAGTCAGTATAACAGAGCGCATATAGAAAGTTAAATTGGGTGTAAGGGAGTAGATATAGAAGGAATGTTGGGGAAAGTATGAAAAGGAGGTGGATGACAGTTCCCCAAAGACCGCCATCATCTCAGCGAAGCTACGAACTGTATTTCCCTTCTCTTTCTCACCCTTTCCCGCTCCCAGCTCCCATTTATTGATGTTCTGATCAATTGCCAACCAACTGAATAGGGGAAACTCTAAAAGTTTAAGTGCTTTTCTTCCCCTTAGCCTCTGCCAATGCCACAGTATTTCAATGCAGAATTATCTTTTCGCCTTGAGACCATTCCAAGAAATCTAGAGGGGTTTTTTCCGCACAGTGTACTTTTTCTCTCGCCTTTTGAATGTTTATCAGGAAACATTTTTTTTCGGTGATTTAACTTCATCATGGTGAAATTATGTTAAAAAACTAAAGAATTTATCTCCATTATTGAGATATGTTGAGACTAAAGTAGCTCGACTCTTAGGTGGAGACTCGATCTCGAAAAAGCCGTGTAATTCCTCCATTTTGGTTGGCTGAGAGGGAGCGTAATGAAGTGTACAAATTGTCCTAAATAATTCGACATGTTTCACCATCTCATTATCGTCTGCTATCTTCTGCCATCTTATTATCTTCTACCATATCATTTTCTTCTACATCTTCTACCATCTCATTATCTTCTACATCTTCTACCATCTCAATAATATTGATAGAAAAGATATTATGGAGATATTGATAGAGAAGACATTATCTTCTACATCTTCTATCATCTTATTATATTCTACATCTTCTACCATATCATTTTCTTCTACATCTTCTACCATCTCATTATCTTCTACATCTTCTACCATCTCAATAATATTGATAGGAAAGATATTATGGAGATATTGATAGAGAAGACATTATCTTCTACATCTTCTACCATCTTATTATCTTCTACATCTTCTACCATATCATTTGTTTCTACATCTTCTACCATCTCATTATCTTCTACATCTTTTACCATATCATTTTCTTCTAAATCTTCTACCATCTCATCATCTTCTACTATCTTCTAACATCTCATTATCTTCTACATCTTCTACCATCTCATCATCTCCTATTATCTTCTAACATCTCATTATCTTCTACATCTTCTATCATCTCATCATCTTCTATTATCTTCTACCATCTCATTATCTTCTACTATTTTCTACCATCTTATTATCTTCTACATCTTCTACCATATCATTTTCTTCTACATCTTCTACCATCTTATTATCTTCTACATCTTCTACCATATCATTTTCTTCTACCATCTCATCATCTTCTATTATCTTCTGCCATCTCATTATCTTCTACATCTTCTACCATCTCATCATCTTCTATTATCTTCTACCATCTCATTATCTTCCACTATTTTCTACCATCTTATTATCTTCTACATCTTTTACCTCTCAGTATCTTCTACATCTTCTACCATATCATTTTCTTCTACCATCTCATCATCTTCTATTATCTTCTACCATCTTATCATCTTCTACATCTTCTACCATCTTATTATCTTCTACATCTTCTACCATATCATTTTCTTCTACCATCTCATCATCTTCTATTATTTTCTACCATCTCATTATTTTCTACATCTTCTACCATCTCATTATCTTCTACCATTTTCAACCATATCATTATTTTCTGCTATCTTCTGCCATCTCACCTCGTAGGAGTGACTGACATCAACCTAAAGCTTCAGGGCGAATTTCAACCAAATTGGTCCATGGGAACTAAGGAAGTGCCGCGTACGGAGTACAGCGGAAGGACGGGAAAATTGTTTTTGATTTTCGGATTCTACTTACTTTGAAACGTGAACAATCGAAGGGGTAGGTTTTTCTTGCTCGGTTCTAATACTTCATTATTGAAAATAATAAACCAGAAAAGGATGGCAGGACGGTGAAAACATATAGAATACCTTGTGGCCCAAAATCTGTCTTTAAAAAAATACCAGTAATGTAGGTTGATACTCAGAAAAATACGAATAAAACAAAATAACTTCGTTAAAATAATAAAAGATATATTGTAAGATACTTCAGTGCCTAGTTTTTCTTGTTAGTTATTAACTATTGTACTATAAAGGAACTAACCTAGGTAGATACTTCAAAGGCAAGTTGAATTTTCGGTGAAGAATGCATGAACATTCATCAACCCCGAAGGAACAATAGTGTGATCTACTCGCACAAACAATCAAAACTATCGATGTTCCACTCACTTTTATCACCACAATTGATTCCTGAGATTTTAGGCGAGCCGACACCATCTTGCTTTGACTCATCGCTTGAAATGATTAATGCTCAATCAATTGAGTTTCTTTGGAAAGTTATAATTTACCCTGCTGAATTAATGCCTGAAACTCTAACGCTAGTGTTGGAGTACCTAACTCACTATAGGTTCAAATATCTTGATAGACCACCCCCTCTTGTAAGAGCACTCTAGCTACTGAAACAAGATGGGATCTGTAAGAAGACGGGTAGAAGGGTGATAGCGCATTGTCTTCAACAAGATATTACTCCACTTTTCGGATGCTCTTTCTAAACCTCCCCTTTTGTTTTTCAACAGTTGAGAAAGTGCTGGCGAGATTACGCTCCACAAACGATAGCGTTTATTCCTGGGAACATCCAACAGCGGTACTTTTCAAAAGACGTTTTTCTTGGAGATGATAAGGGAGGTTTTGTAGCGAAACGGTTCCGATGGAATTATGTTGCAAGAATACAGACAACGAGTTTTGCTACTCTCTTTGGGGTGCTTTTTCAAATACTAAAGTTTAAAACAACGGCCTAATTAGGTGCGCAATATGGATTACTCACAAAGAGTAGCATGGACATAACTTGCCCTTCAATATCTATCCACTAACAATGACCTGTTACTCTAAAAGGTGTTCCAGAATCTTGAGTGAAGTCCGTCATTAACATGAAACCGCAACTCCTTGTCAGACCCGCTGATTTGAACCTCACACCGCGCTCACCCATCGAAGGTTGTTGACACTGGGACAAATTAAATTGCAACCAATTACCGGGTTAGCAAACACCCTGTCAGATCCCTGATTGCCTCTCCTCGCTGCAACAGACGCCCCAGGAAGCAACGCGGAAGCCTTCTATTGCCCATATTATTACTCTTCATACTTAAATATTTACAGCTGCATACAATATAGCCGACTACGTTTCATTCGTTCACTACCTCGCAATGTTATTCAAATTTTGGTTAATTCAATTCATACTTTTCTTAGTCATATTGCATTTGTTTGAAGGCTTGTTACCTCGGCTGTACTGAGTTGGTGGTCCAAGTTTCAAAGCTCCAAAGATATTCAATATTGAATTCTTAGTAAATTTTCAACCGCACGGCCTTGAAAAATTTGGGAATTTGCACTTAAGCCGGTCTTGAATAAACCACATACGATAAAGGTCCCATTTGCTTCTCCACTGTAGCTTCTGAAAACGTTTTGTCCTCTCTTCTACGTTGTATTCACACCGTTTCCCCCTCCAGAAATTCCTTGAGTGGAATTCGATCGTGCTGCAGCTCTTGTTTCACCATTTCTTCGTCCAATCTTCTGCCCAGATCTGGCTTTAACAGTGTGATCCTGGTTTGCAGCTGTCTCCCTAACAACAATTCTGTAGGCATAGGCGAAACTTGTTAAGACGTGTGACGATCCTACTTTTACAGAAGGGACAAACCGATTTGGTTTGTTCCCGATTTGTTGGAGCTACGCCTAGGGGGATATTTGATTCATAGAGATATGAATCGATATTCTCTTCAGGCCGGCTGATTAATCTAATCACTGGTTTGAAGGGGTAGGGTCGTCACCCTCCTCTGTCTCATATAAGGGCAATTAGGTGTATTTCTCATTTGTTGTACAGATGGAAATTCAACCTATATTGTTACATGGTAGCAGAGCGTGGTTCGGTGGAAATGCACTGAATTTATTTCATCATTTCCCCTCCACTTTTTCTTGGGTATTCCAGAAGGAATCACTCAAAGAGATATCCAGAAGGAATCTTTATATTAAATTCATTCCTTTCTTAAACTTCGCCAATCCGGCAATTAAATTCATTCATTAAACTTCGCCAATCCGGCAATTAAATTCAGTCTCTTGTTAGGCTTTGCCAATCTGGCATTTTATTAATTTCAATTACGTTTTTCTTTTATATAAGCCTTTTCTGCATTTGCCTTTTCAATCATTACACTTGAATGTTTCGTCGTTCGTATTCTTTATTTAGTTTGCTTTCTCCTCAGTTCCATTGATTTATTCTTTTATGTATAATTGGCCCATTCGTGGCAAAATGACCCTTTCGTGGCCTTCTTCTTCTTCATCTTCTTCTTTTGCAATAGTACCATTACGATGGAGGAATTCTCTTGAAGCTTCCAGACGTCCTTTCCTGGGCTTCATGCTATTTTCAGTCCCTTTGACTTGTTTTCAAACATACTTCTGTTTGAAACCCAGAAGTATGTTTTAGGGAGGGAAGTGTGACGATCCTACTTTTACAGAAGGGACAAACGGATTCGGTTTGTTCCCGATTTGTTGGAGCTACGCCTAGGGGGATATTTGATTCATAGAGATATGAATCGATATTCTCTTCAGGCCGGCTGATTAATCTAATCACTGGTTTGAAGGGGTAGGGTCGTCACCCTCCTCTGTCTCATATATGGGCAATTAGGTGTATTTCTCAATTGTTGTACAGATGGAAATTCAACCTATATTGTTACAGACGAGTCCGCATGTCTTGTTCACTACTCCTAGTTGACCCATACCGGTGCTTGAAGGTTCTGACCATTCTTTCTGCTAACCCGTTGGATCTAGGATGGTAAGGTGTGGTCAGTACGTGCCTGACATTGTTGTGCCTACAAAATGCCTTGAAGTTTTCGGAAGTCCTCTGTGGCCCATTGTCTGAAACTACAACCTGAGGTACCCCAAACCTCGTAAAAATATCATCTAAAACGACCATGGTTTTTTCGGTCTTAATCGTTTTCATAGGGACAATCTCCACCCATTTTGACATTGCATCCACCATTATGAGCCAATTATGACCCTCAAACGATTCCGCAAAGTCGACATGCAACCGTGACCAAGGTTCTTTTGGCACATTCCAGGAATATAAAGGCGATTCCGGGTCCCATGGCCTGTTTTCTTGGCAGGGCTTACACGTCCTCAGGAATTCCTCAATTGGCTTATCAACTGATGGCCACCAATTATGCAATCTGGCAATTGACCTCATGGCAGAAACTCCAGGATGCCCTTCGTGTAAAATGTGCGGAACATCATATTCAAGGGTCGCATGTACCACAATTGGACAACTATAACTTATGATGCAACAGAAAGAGTCATTGAATCCAGAATGGCATTAAGTATCTGTTTCTCAAAAAAAAAAAAAACTACACGAGCCACCAGTTTTGATTGAAAAGGGTTTTGTGGTTATAACTGAACGAAGTTATTGTATTACTTAGATAAAATGTTCACAGATTGTGAGGATTGGGGTGTTGATTGATTGAGCACATTGTGCTTACGTCCTCCCTCCATCCTTGCAAGCAAAGAGGAGAATCCCTGGTAAAAACACCGTAGGAGACTGTTATCCCCACAGTCAAGGGGCCCCGCAGACTACAGTGCGAGTACCTGTTTGCAAAGCACTACAGGTAAAGTTGAGTGTTCTAGCACACCCTACCAACTACGCGGGTTGGTGAGGTAACAATAACTTATATGCCGGCACTATTTACCAAGGAAGTGCGACCCTCAACTTTCAGGCTTGGCCTTCTAGCCGGGTATGGACACGAGGAAGCTAAGTGCCACATCCACTCGGCAGACTTTTAAAAATGTTTTATTCCATGTTTGGCCATGGAAACGCATATTTACTTGGCCAAACATACAAATTAATTATACCTCTTCGTCATGAAACTGATTGTTCTGGGAAGTTGATACTTTTTTAGGACGTCCCACAATAAGACTTGGGCGTCCTTATGCGATCGATCTGGGGTGAAGTTGGACAACACTCAACAGAAAAAAAAATAACCACACAGTAATCCGTTTTAGACCATTCTGAATCCAAATCCGCGAAAAAACCCATAGGTGTATGTCTGTGTGTGTGTGTATGTGTGTGTGTAGGTGTGTGTGTATGTGTGTGTGTAACAAAATCTTGTGCACTCTGCCCAGGCATTAGTTTTCAACCGATTTTCATGGTTCGTTTTTTGTTCGTCGCGAAAAACTATCTAGTTGTGCACTCCGTCGCCGGAATTTCGAATTTTGCCTTTGAAGGGGGGAAAGGGGGGGTTAATGCTCGAAAAACGTGCGTTTTTGGGCATAATCTTGTGTACTCTGCCCAGGCCTTAGTTCTCAAACGATTTTCGTGGTTCTTTTTTCGTTTGACTCAAATAACTTCCGAGTTGTACATGATTTTACCAGAGTACCAAAATTTGCAAGGGGAGGGGGTGAGTGGGGGGATAATATTCACAAAATATCCGATTTTTCAATATTTTGGTTCCTTTACTGCTTACTAATTGTACCCAAGCTTTGAAATTGAGGAAAAATTCTCATTATACGTCCGGATTTTCATGAATTATTCTCTGTACCACCATGGAACTAATAGTGGTGCCACCATGGTGCCAGGACATGATGCCATAAACCGCTTATTTCGTGTTTTTTTTTTTTGTGGTTCACCTTGAATACGGATGTGAACTCCGACGGACTACCTACCAAAACTAACAGATGAAAGTTCAATGTTACGAAGTATTTCCGCTTTGGTGCCAGACTGGCACCATTGTTGGCGTTGGGGAGGTGGTGGTGGGGGGGGGGGGAACCCGAATTCGCATGTTGGGTATCGTAGATCATGGATTTTAAAATGCTCCTCAGATTCGAGGCTCCCATGCCGCTAGAAATGTTAATGTGGATAATGGTGGGGGGGGGGGTCAGTATTTCTTGCCTAAACTAATAAATAAATTACATCGAGTGAAACAGTTTTATCACTTAACAACTGGTTAAACTGATCTAATGCTTATCCAATGGGACGTCCCCTGGAATGCATGCATTACTAAACAATATGTTTTGGAAACTGTTACTATTATTTACAGTTACAATTATTTTGAATTATTTCTGAATAATCAATACTGCAAGAATGTAACTCCTTGAAGCAACCTAACATGTTCCATCTAAAATTGTTCATAACATTTTGAATCACAGACGTTCACGATGTTGGATTGTGTTGTCAATGGGGTGTGCGCAGGGGTCGGAAAAACTGTTTATTATTATGTTAATCTAAACTAGACCTCATTCTGAGAATTTTGACACCAATCGCGACCTTCTAGCGTGAGAGGACCTCTTTCTATGATTTTTTAAAGTTTCGAATTATTATGACGTCACAGTAGGAAAGGGCCCGGCAGTGGTCGTCAAAATAATTCGAAATTTTGGAAAATCATAGAAAAAGCTCTACTCACGCTACAAGGTTACGGTTGGTGTCAAAACTCTCAGAATGAGGTCTAATTTTGATTAAAAATCTGAAAAAAAAAAAAAAAATTGGCGCACCCCCATTCGTCTTTTGTGGCCTGCAAAGAGGATTTATGGTCTTTAGTGGACATGAAGGGGACAGTGCAAGTTATCACGGTCATTGATTGGTTTGTGTTTTTTTAATTTTTAGTGTTACCACAGGTAACACTAAAAACTGGTGGGAACTGAATATAATGGACCAAAATACATCTCGTCAGATCTCTCGTATCATATGAAAAAAAAAAAAAAAAAAAAAAAAAAAAACGAAAAAAACACGCCCAGTTGGGAAGCCAAACTACCCCTCTCAAGCACTCTCTCCCTGGAACTACTGTTGGTCATCGTCGAGTGTCCCTTCAATGGCTTCTCCCCGCCCAACGCCAACCTTTGCCAGCTCATTTCATTCACAACTGACCGCAAACTGACCGATAAAACAGTTCCCGTTTGCCCCCTTTACGGCCTCGGGACTCTGATTACCCCGCAGATAATGCACATTGCATGTAACTCCCACCACAGTTTTCCACCCGCAGCAGCCCGTCTGAGTAATGGTTATGACCTCGGCTTCAGATAGCTAAAGTGGACTGTATGTTTTTTCTTCTTTTTTCAGTTTTTTTCTTCTTTTAAGCCCCATCTCGTATTTATAACGACCAGGTAATATCCCCTCATGCACGAGGCAGGAGGGGTTTTGGTGGAGTATGGAAATGTGGGAAACGGAGTTGGGATCCTTCGGGGAGGCGTTTTCACTATATCTACCACCACGCTCTAAAAACCTCCCCTCTTTTCCCCAGTATCCTGTTACACACACATTCACCCACACAAATGTACACGCGCACATTAAACACCCCCTTTTGGAAAATCCATCCGGAACCCTGGTTCAATTCCTCTCTTTCGCAATCTGAGAATGAAATCCCACCTTCCCGTCAGCCATTCGTGAGTGAATTTCGAGTATTTCATAAGCCGATCAGCTGTGTGGTTGAGAAATATTTTTGATAGTAATCTGCTCTTAATATGGATATTATGTTTGTGTATGCGAAGGTGGGATTTTCTTAATGAACTTAATCAATATCACCAATTACCCATGGCAAAATGTTTCATTAAGATTGGTGCAGTTTTCAATTTGGAGGAAATAAAAATATTGAAACATATTTGAAGACCTTTACGTCCAAAGGGCCTCAGTACCGAAAACTTTTAAAAAAATTATCGCAATTTTAAGATTTCAAATGTTCAAAATGTTGTCACTATGTATTCAAAATTCCTGAAAATTTTCTTACACAACCTTTTCTGTAATTACTTCGATTTCCCGCAGCTAGCACCTTCCTAGGCATTTTTTGTTTATTGATAAAAAATATTATTGTTTTTGAAAAGCTCATAAGGCCTATGTGCCACCCCAGTCTCCCCAAGAGTAACCTTATGTTGAAAATATTGTGGTTCAGGTACTATTTTTAGGTTCCTTTATGTAAACAACAGTAACCTACTAAATAAACAGGGGAAAACACAATGAAAATCCTATCTGGACTTAGGCCCTCCTCTTAAAAAGAGGAGGTGAAGGTTGGCATCCCTGCTTTTTGCCGGTCGATTTCAAAACGAATAAAAAAAAAGTCTGCCAAGTGGGTGTGGCACATAGCTTCCTCGTATCCATAACCCGATTATATAGATGATCCGATGCAGAGTGGTTAATCTCGAAGCACCAATCTCTAAGTACCTATCACTACCCTCATAGGGGACCATCTACACTCTAGTCTGGATAATCCTAGGAAATTTAATCAAATTCGGATGAAAAATGTGAGAGAGTCACTACTCACAAAATCAAAAAATTTCTAGGTATGGCTGGGTGTCGTACCCGTGACCCCTTGGTTAGTAGTATGACTCGCTACGAATGTGCTACGGGCGCCTGACAATAGACAGTGTAGAATTCGAGATCGTGACGTAGGCACGGCCGTTACAAGGATTTTACGTTCGCGCATGCGCATCGGCTACTATCAGTCCGGGGGTGATGATTTTCATAGGGGGCCATTTACAATCTAATCCGCATAATCCCTGACAATTTCATTGAAATCGTATGGAAAATGTAGAAGTTATGGCTGTTACAAGGAAATTCACGTTTGCGCATGCTCAGTGGCTACTATCAGTCCGAAGGTGATGATATTCATAGGGGACCATCTAAATACTAATCTGTAACATCTCTGAAATTTTCATTGAAATCGGATGGAGAATCTAGAAGTTATGGCCGTTACAAGGAATTCACGTTTGCACATGCGCAGTCGCTTCTATCAGTCTGGGGATGATGATTTTCATAGGGGACCGTCTACACACCAACCCGCACAATCCCTGAAAATTTCATCGAAATCGGACAATAACTTCGTATAGTTATGCGCGTTACAAGGAATTCATGACAGACAGACAGACAGACAGACACACAGACAGACACACAGACACGGAACCAAAATTGTTCAGAAAGGTCTATAACGCAAAACGCGAGTGAAAATTTTGATTTTGGAGAACTTTTTTTTTTTTTCATCCTTGAAAAGTGAAAACAAAGCTTCCGCTACCTTGATAGACTCGGAAGCAATAGTTGTAACGTAGGACCTTCCTAGATAATATCTTATCTAGATAATATATTAATATAGTACATTAATTCCCGTTGGCACATAGGTAGATACCGAAAAAAATAAAATAAAAAAACTCCCGAGATGGCTTTTAGGCCTTTTGAACCTGAAGGTCTTCTATTGTCATAGACTAACAATCATTATTCTCTCTCGCTGTGATACACCTTTATATTTGTCTAATTGTTTAGTTTTAAAAGCTGGTGTCTGATTCATTATTACATTTAATATTAATATTTTGCAATATTAATATTTGAATAATTTGACAACAATTCCTTAGGTAAGTACAGGGAATATTATAATATAATATTCATAAACTGTAATATTATTACTGTTTTATCCTCCCCCCAGTAGGGCTGTGACATCGATTTCGATGTTTTTCTCGGAACATCGATGTTTTTAGCATCGATGTTTTGTGTTCGATGTTTTACTTGCGATTCTATTGATGTTTCTTCTTTTCCTCTTGTTTGGTCGTGACCATGGGAGCTGCTTCACATGTCGCTTCTAGGGGGGTGAATGCAATGGGGTTCTTCCAGCCAACATTGCGAGGGCGTCAGAGCAACACCCCACAACGTCATTTTGACAACTTTTCAGGAGAGCCAAAAAACCACTTCCCAATGATTTGCTGCTCTCAATTTCACGCAATATAATTATACCTGAGCTCTCTAGATTCAGAGAACCTTCCTCTATGGACTTACAAGAGAATATTAAGAAAAAACCTTGTTTTTCTAAAAAATGAGACGTTATGGGGTATTGACCGTCAGAGCTGTGACAATATGGGGTGTTGCTCAATTGAAATTTTGCAGCATTTAATTTACTGAAATATTTCAGAATGTCCGTAAGGACTGTTCTTGCTGCAGAAATATTAAATTTTTCTATTTTTTTAGTTACAATGATTACCAAGGAGTACTTTTTTTTTTTATAGAGTAGGAGGTCTTAAATGAGCTAATATACAAACTCTTTCCACTGCGACCAACAAGACCTAATGTGGAGCGCCTCCAGGCTGTGTTAACCCTTTACTGTTTACTGAACACCCCTTCTCCCCACTTTTTGGCAAAGCAGAGAAGATCGGTGTATGCCACCTTAGAGATGGTGTCAGGAGCTAAGACATCACTTCCGAAGATTGTGTATCTAGCTCGACCCTGTGCTTCACAGTGCCAGATGATGTGTTCGGCATCTCCCGTTTCCATGTCACAGAAGCGGCAGATGTCCGTAGTTAGTTTGCCTATCTTCTTCAGGTGATAGCGAAGTGGGCAGTGACCTGTTAGCAGACTCACAAGTATTCTGAAATCCTTCTTAGGCATAGCTATAAGTTCTTTAGCCCGTTTCTTAGAGAACGTCACAAATAGTTTTGCCTGTCTCAGGCCTGGGAGGTTCTGCCAGTATTCTACTCGCTCATTCCTTTCCCAGTTGTTAACCACATTCCTTAAGCAGCTTTTGGTGGTTCCCAGGAATGGTTCCGGCCCAATTGGCAGGGACTCTGAGCCTCTCTTCGCAAGACGATCAGCAGTTTCATTACCCTCATGTCCAGGAATCCAGAGTAGGGTGACGTGGTTGTCCTGGGCCACAGTTTTAAGGGTATTCAGACATTCCCAGACCAGCTTTGAGGTTATAGTGTATGAAGCAATGGCCTTCAGGGCAGCCTGACTGTCTGACAAAATGTGCACTTTGGATCTGTTGATATGCTTGTTCAGCATTTCTTCAGTGCACAGTTGAATTTCATGGACCTCTGCCTGAAAGATTGTGGCATTCGTCCCGAGAGACTATGTAAGGCTGGCCGAAGGACCTTTAATGCCTATGCCAGATCTTCCTCACATGACTGATCCGTCTGTATACCACACAAGAGAGCCCGGTGCAAGGTTGGGCACCCCCTTCTTCCAGTGGTCTCTATCATTAATGACCACCTTGAAAGGTATTTCAAAGTTTTGTTTTTCTACCATAAGATCAGAGACTGTCAGAGCCATTCCACCTTCATATTTCTCGAAAATTTTGTGGTGGTTGGCCCTGGATCCAAGTCTTATGTATCCCAGCCGTAGCAGCCTTGAAGCCCCTAGGAAGGCCACTGAAATATTTCAGAATGTCCGTAAGGACTGTTCTTGCTGCAGAAATATTAAATTCTTTCATTTTTTAGTTACAATGATTACCAAGGAGTACTTAGGATAACATTTAAAAGAAGACACATTTTCCACGTAAATAAATGAACAACTTTATTTTAGTTAACCAACACGTTGGAGGGGTGATCCCTCTTTTTCCTTTTGGTTCGTTCTTCCATAGAAAAAGATCTATTGATAAACACAATATAGTTAAATTTAACAGGAACAAACAACAACACTTGAACAGTCTTCAATAAATTCAACAATTCATCTTCCGATATGTACCATCTCGTCCAAACCACTGCACTCATCCTAATTCTCTTCATCTTCCGAACTAGGGAAGTATTCACTTGATGTGTCAACTATATCCATCTCGTTCTTTTCTGAGAAAGCAGAGAAGAATCCATAGTTGTTAGTCTGAGCCTCCCACTAAAATTATAAAATAATGTAACATGCTTCTGCCATTTACTTTCAACTTCATTTGTATAGGTAAGTAACCAGACAATTATTTCAGCCATCAAGTTCCTAGGCTAAGCTAAGAAAAGGTCTGCCAAATGGGTGTGGCACATAGCTTCCTTCTATCCATTTCACAATTTATAGATTTAAGAAAGAGTTTATAGTAAGGTATGGATGAATGTATAGGTTGAACAAAAATTTGTTGTGGTTGATTCCATAGGTTCATTTTTGAAAATAATTAACCAAAACTTGTTTTGGAAACGACAATTTTGTTAGATAATTATTGTTGGAGCGTTCTTAAGGGTAGAGGGTAGGTATCTACCCACCAAGTTTTGGTTCAGAAACACAGGAATAACTCAGTAAGTCTGATGAATATTCAAAACCAAGCAGGCAGTTATTCCAGAATGCAAAATAAGCATGCGATAATTTTCAATAAAAACCAAAGTCTTCCTCTGTCGCAAAGTCCCTCTGTGTCAAGTTTTTCAGTAACCTTATCTGTAAAACAATACCCCAAAACGTCATAAGCTAGTTGTGTCAACTCCCCACTTTGTCATAGTGCTTTATTTTATCAAGAAATCATCGCAAAAATGGACCGATTTTAATAACCAAGTTGATTAATATTGAAAGAAACTATCCAAGTTCTCTTGGAAACAACAAGAAAGCAATAAGTCATGCGAAAAATGAAGAAAACTTACCTTAAATAACAGCCGTGTGACGCGGTTGTCAATCCTCACGAAAACACCTGACTGAACTGACGTTGTGGGGTATTACTGACGTCTTGACGATATGGGGTATTCACTTGGGAGCGATTTACGCGTTACCTACCGATTTTTAAATTAAACTACTTAGTGCGATCAGTAGCCTCGAGATAGCCACGTCCAATGGTGTATCTAACTCATTTTCGCCAAAATTGACGATGTGGGGTGTTGCTCTGACGCCCTCGCCAATTTGGCTGCATGTGATTAGGGATGGCATATCGAATGAAATGTATCGATATATCGATCGAATGATATATCGTCAATGAGATATCGATACCTTCGATATATCGGAGAAAATATATCGATATTTCGATGTATCGATATTTTGATATATCGGAAGATCTACTTTTAAAAACGTGTAAAGTAGGTAGGTGAATTTAATCGTTTTAAAACAATATAAAAATAATTTAGGATGCCATTTATGGACATATTGGAGTATCTACTTGGAAAAACTTGAAGAAGTAAGTAGGTAGGTGAATTGAAAAGTTACTAACATCATTTTGGAAGGAATATTATCGATATGCTCGACATATCGGAAGATATATTTGAAAAAACCTGGTGAAATAAGTATTAACCTACTATCAAAAGTTACTGGGTATGAATGATCAAAATTCATTGTTTAGAAACTGAAAAAAAGTTCAAAAATGGCATTGCAATGTTAAATTCATTTATGAATTGACAGGGGTGAATACAGTAGACAATCATGATCCTTCAAGATTGAAAATAATTGTTGTGAAAACCTGCTTCACTTCGTATAGTCAGTAGTTTTAATCTGGACGAGCCTCCTTTACTTTTGATTCAAGAAAGTACTTGAGCCTTGAGAGCCACTGTAGGTGTAAAACATTCATGTACACTATCATGTCTGAGCTGAAGTTAACATTCTGAAATCAACCCATCACGTAGGAACCTACAAAATTTGGAATGAAACTACTTGATGTTTTTACAGGTACAGGCTTCTCTTCTCGTCCATTCATTTCAATATTTAAATTTTACTTTAAAAAAAAATTTTTACTTGAAAACATGTCGCGATATATCGGTAAATATATCGATATTGACCGATAATATCGGGTCTCTATATCGATATAAATATATCGATATATCAAACGTAATATATCGATATATTTAATATATCGATATAACGTTGCCATCCCTACATGTGATTCCTTTGTTTCTAGTTGTTGTATCATGCGTGTAGTCGAGTGAGGGCGATGGTCTCCTCAATGCGCTGATTTGTTCCTAGCCTGAATCCTACTCAACTGAGAGATTGATCCCTAAAGCCTAGAGCTTTAGCACTCCATCTGCGGCGCCTTGCGGCAAACCGTCCGTTTAAGTGCTTATAGGATATATCCGTCAACCTCGGCGTCTGATGACAGACACACCGGCGGGAGGCGGAACATTTACCTAGTGAGGTCTACTGTTCTGAAGAGGTCCCTGAGGGGATCTAGAGGTTCGGCGCCTTTATGGGGCAAGCTGTTTCCTCGAAGGAACTGGGCTGTAGGTAAGACAAGAAATAAGTCGGATAGACGAGGTACGAATGCATATAGAAAGACCCCTGAGTGCGGCTTATATACTCAAGTTAGTATGGTGAGGGGAGAGTGGAAAAAAGGTGACGTCAGATGACGTGTTCTTTCCCTTCCTCGCCTCCCTGTGTTGGTGATGACTCATGCCACTCTAGGTTTTCCTACACGTCACTTTATTGGAGAGCTAACTAACATAGATGTATGACATCACACTAGTTTAATCAGTTTTGAAGAAATACTGGGGAATAGAGAGTTAAAAATACAAGTCTGACTATTCTTTTTTTGTCCTTTTTTTTAAGAAAAATTAGATACCCAGAGTAAAAAGAATTTTTTCGAATTTGTGTGTCTCATGTTTATATAAATAAAAAATGTTGGGTCTAATTGGTGAGATATTATTCCTTTTTCCAAGTTCAAATTCTTTTTAGCAACACATCTGTTCTAGATAATAATAACTGTAGTCGATCTCCACATAGATTGACCATCTTTTCACTACCCCCCTCTTTTCCCCAATATCGGAATTGTCAAGTTTGCCTCCACACCCACTTGATTGGTCTCTTTGCTTGAAACCCAAAACAAATTCCAATTCCATTAATGTCGAAAGAGACTTGGCGTTTGTTTTGTGTCGCACTCTCACGATTTCATCACTTCACATCAATATTTTGGGTTGAGGATAAAAAAAATGAAGTGGCAATCCTCTTGTCCTTCAAATTCGAGCGCACATCTTCAGGGTATTGTTTTTAATATGGTAGTTTGTATCCAATTAGTTCTATATTGTCGTATCCTGGTACACTGGTAGGCTGGTTCTATGTATTTTTAATATGTGGTTACTCTTCATTTTTGTTTATGAAAGTTAGTTTATATTCATTTAGCTTTGTGTTGCATTTTGAAACCCAGTTTTTCTTATTTATAAAGTTCATTATATCAAAGGCGCTTTATTCGCAGCTTTTATAGAGCCTTTAATTATTACAAAAGGCTTAATTATGTAGTTTTGTGATGAAGAACTATAAATGAGCAATTGGGAACAAATTGGGTTGAGAAATTGTTGAATCATTTCCCTCCCTTGTTTCATTTTAGATTGCATTCTTCAATTCCAGGAATTTCCTCGGCGGTTTTTTATTCATTTATTTTCCCTGAACGGGTAGAATATTATATGGGAAGCACAAAAGACAATTAGGAGGGATGGAAGTTATAAATGAACTGGAAAGAAGGAAAAATTGCAACAGGGCCGTTTCGGAAATTGACTGGGATCTCTCTGAATTAAAACCGCTATAAAGAATCCAGAGTGAGCGTGTGTGTTAGGTGACAAGAGTGGGGGGGGGATCACCCTTTTATTGCCAGTTATTATTTATGAATGGGGTTCCCCCTCCCCCCTCTATTTTACTACCCTCGAAATTCGCATTCTTCTCGGGGTTTACGAGCTGAAGTTCATCCCCCGTTTAACGCGAAATCGCCCGTCATCGGGTCGCGAACAAAGCCCTTTCCCGGTGATTCAAGCCGCGATGGGGCCCGATAAAAATGGGATTTTGATTAACAAAAAAATTATATTATAACCATTAAAAAACGGAACAATGGATATTTTTGAAAAATTTCGTCGAAGGTGGGGAAGGCTTCAAGTTCATTAAACAGGAAGGAAAATCAGGTCACGTACTCGTATGTATTGAGTTCAAATCTTACAGGTAACTAAATACAAGCTGCAATTGTGACCCTCAGAGGGAAGTGGTGGGCACGGAGTAGAGACCTACTAGTCCAGCAAGACTGAGCCGTCTTGCGTTTCATAGCATACCTTGCGCCTTCGTCAACCGGCTCCCTGCTTCACTTCAAAAATACCTAAGTAACTAAATAAATATAAAGTTTGGGAATGATGGTCGAAATATTTTTAAAATTCCTTAATTCTACGATACTTCAACATTACAAAAATTCTATTCATGCAGCATGGGTTACTTAATGAGCGAATTTTCATAAAAATGTGTTATAGTTAGTAGTGTATATATTTTTTGAAAAATTGTCGTTTTTTAATCTATTTTTCTTCTTTTGTACAGTCACCATGGATCCTTTTTGGATGTTCTAAAAAGGATTTCAGTTTAAAAAACTTTCAAAAAAGTCCATTCTAAAAATTTTGAGGTCATTGCAGTAGGTAGCTCCAGGATTTTGTGTCGACTTCTGCGGGGATCGTGGGTTCGGGGCTCATCGCCGGCAGCGTGCGTTTTTCGGCGGCCAGGGCTCTCATCGCCTCCTAGTCCCAACTCAGGGGAAACAAGGAGGCATACATGTCATTCAAATCCTGTATATCGTGCATCTTATTTAACCCAGATTGCCCTAACGTCCTTCTGTAAGGATGAGGGACTTAGGTCGACTTTCTGAATTTTTTCTCCTGTATTATGATACTGCTGTGGTCCAGTATGGCTTTCAACTGTTGTTTACATCCTAAAGGAGGGATGGGGACCGATTTTGTCTTCAGTATGCGACCAACAGGTACTCAGTGCAGTTTTTCCCTAGCAGCTTCAATCATGAGCGGTCACCCAGAATTCATAGTTGATGGGTAAGTACCTATTCATTTTTTATTTTTATTTCGACGTTGATATTCTATTGTTCCTACTCTCTACTAAGGGTATGACATGTTATTGATGTAATTTTGTCATTTTCGTCACCATTATTACCACCAATCACCAATTCAATGGGAAGTCGATATAACTTTATTACTTCCAACAAATACCCTTCATGACCTCACCGGACGAGAGCCCTGTTATTGATAATTTTCTCCTGCAATTTTGAATAGCATTCCTTCACATGATAAAGATGATGAAAGCGATGATGATTCCCAACCATCAACTTCCAATGAAAATATTTCCAACAAGAAGAAGGGGAAACATCGAGTCCGTAAACCAAAACCGCCCAAAAAATTGTACAAGTGGATAAAAAACCAGTCTCTTTCAACTGCACTTAGAGAGTAGTCACCAATGCGTGGTCCCAAACAAAAGTTGTCATCCCTTGAGTTTTTCGATTTTTTTTTTTTTTTTTTTTTTTTTTGTTGTTGATAAAAACAGCCAAGATTGACTGACGGTGAATGAAAATCAAAAACTTGGACATTGTACAGTTTGCAGCCTGTCAATAATTTTCAATGATCATTTATTATTGAATTTATTTACCTTTTTTTTAGATTCGAAAATAAAGAACATTACGTTGGAGATACGGGAGTAGACGAGAAAATAGGAAGAAGGGAAGCAGCTGCACTGAAGATTTTCCAAGACGAAGTCGACAACCGGATGCTTGAAATGTGACATATTTCTACACTTTTTCGTTTTCTATCGTTCCACACAAAATAAATTTTGTTAATTTTAAATGATACATAGTTTTACATCCAGTTTTGATTGAATAAAAAGTGTATTTTCAATCTTGAGTCTCATTTGTTATCTCATAAGAATAAGGAATATGCGAGAGAGGTTGCTTCCTTATTCTACTGACGTCCTTCTGGAAGGACGCCCATTTATGACCTCATTAAAATGGGAAAAAATTGCAAGAGTGCCAAATTTGTCTTCAGACAACACCTATGACACTAAACATACAAAAAAATTCAAAAAATTAGTTAAAAAAATTCAGGGTTATCTGGGTTATCTGGGTTATTATTCAGGGTTATCTTGTGTTTGTTCTCCAAAACTCAACGTTTGAAATTATTCTTCTCTCTTCTTACTGACTCTTTTCCAGTCTAACTCATGCTTTGCCCTTGTCATATGTTTAACCAAACCTACTTTCTCACTTTTTGCAGCTATATCACTCCTATGGGCCCACTCGCTAAAAGACTTCTTGTGAATACGAAAATGTAACTCCAAGTAGTGTCTAGATGAGCTGGTCTGAAGAAAACTTGTTCATAATCGGATTGTCGGTGGTTCATGACGAAGTTGATCTAATAAAAGGGAGTACCAGAGTTATAAGTGTGAGTTTTGGGTGATGAGTTAATTAAGTGAAATTTTCAATCTAACGATTTTACACGTTGTCATTGGCTCAAATCAAAAGCTCCAGTATTGGTCTGGAAAGTATATTACCAGTGTCAGGTTGGGACGTGACTGGTGGTTGTGAGGAGAAGAATGACACCTCTTTCGAAAAAGGAAGAAACCGGGAGGAAAAGGAGAGATCCTTTGATCAAGACGTCATCCCAGTCTTCCCCACCGACCGCCTCGCCACGAGCCCCCATCCATTTCCTTCAAAGACCCTGATTGTCCCCCCTCGAAGTTTGACGGACAGGCCGGGATGGGCCTTCTGTCAAGGGAGGAGATCTCGTTTCTTCCCCAGTCTTCGACCCTTGCTGTATCACGAACCCCCTCGGCTCGTGTCTCCACTCTGCGACCCCTTCTCCTTGTAGGCATCTCCCGTTCCTCGTCTCTACTCGCCATCTGGAAGTCCTTTTTCCCTTCTGTGACCCCCTGCTGAATGATACCGAACAGACTTCCTACTTCCTTGTGACCAGAGCGTGCGGGACATCAAAGCCAACCTTCGCCTCATCTCTTTTCAGCTCCTGCATCCTGCCGCTCTACCCATAGGAATTCAACTCTTCCAAACCAATGTCAACTTCATTCCTTTTGGTTTATTATTTTCAATAATGAACCTTTGGAATCGACCAAGAAAAAAAATGTTTTAACCTCCCCTCAAAATTTGTTGGTTTACGTTTCAAGCGACGTAGGATCCAAAAATCGAATAAAAAATTGGCCGTCCTTACGCCATACGCGGCACTTTCCTCAGTTAGAACTGACCGATTCTGATAAAATTTGGTACATCAAGACTCAACCGTCGAATTGTCAGGGCACAACGTCTCCATCAAACTACAGATGGAGCTGGATAGGTAAAATCAAGAGATAACAGAGGTAGCACGGCATGGATCAGGAACCCTTCTGCGAAACTATGGGGATGGATTATTCGACTTTGTCAGAAGACGGTCAAAGACTTTGTCAAAAGACTTTTTCTCAAAATTCGAGACTTTGTCAAAAGACTTTGTCAGTTTAGCTAAGAAGCTATTTCCGAAGAGTTTAAACATTCGTCAAAAGATGGTCAAAGACTTTGCTAAAGACATCTCAAAATTCGAGACTTTGTCCAGCGGTCCGACTTTGCCAAAAGACTGAAAAACTCAACTTTGTCCTAAGCTAGCGCTTAGCCTGAAAAGGCTAGGTTTTCACACGCTTAGCTGAAGAGATCCGAAAGATCGAAACGAAGTACCAAACTTAACTATCCATTGAAAATGGGAATTTGAAACTTTGCGACTCAACCCAAAAGCATCTTGATGCAGAAGGGGCAGTCAAACATTTGTTTCAGTGATGATGGGATTTTGGTAAACCGTTTTCGTCATATCTCGGTGACTCATCAGCAACGCGAAGAAGCGTTGGAACGATTTGGATTTAAAGCGAAATTGCTTTATTCGACTTTGTCAAAAGACGGTCAAAGACTTTGTCAAAAGACTTTTTCTCAAAATTCGAGATTTTGTCAAAAGACTTTGTCAGTTTAGCTAAGAAGCTATTTCCGAAGAGTTTAAACATTCGTCAAGAGACGGTCAAAGACTTTGCTAAAGACATCTCAAAATTCGAGACTTTGTCCAGCGGTCCGACTTTGTCAAAAGACTGAAAAACTCAACTTTGTCCTAAGCTAGCGCTTAGCCTGAAAAGGCTAGGTTTGCACACGCTTAGCTGAAGAGATCCGAAAGATCGAAACGAAGTACCAAACTTAACTATCCATTGAAAATGGGAATTTGAAACTTTTCGACTCAACCCAAAAGCATCTTGATGCAGAAGGGGCAGTCAAACATTTGTTCCAGTGATGATGGGATTTTGGTAAACCGTTCGATCTTTCGGATCTCTTCAGCTAAGCGTGTGCAAACCTAGCCTTTTCAGGCTAAGCGCTAGCTTAGGACAAAGTTGAGTTTCTCAGTCTTTTGACAAAGTCGGACCGCTGGACAAAGTCTCGAATTTTGAGATGTCTTTAGCAAAGTCTTTGACCGTCGTTTGACGTATGGGGATGGAGGTCGTTGGGTATGCTGAAAGTCCGTTCTGGTTCTCTACCAACAGGAATGAGGAGGACAAGAGGCAGGCGTACCGGCAACACCTATACCGAATGGGATGTCAAACACCCGAAACAGCCTCGCATGTGCTCCAGATTTGCTCAGCGGTGGTAAGACCCAGGTGTGCTCGTCACAATTCTGCCCTGAACCTATTAGAATCCGACGCTCGTCGTGAAGGATGGCCAGTATGGCTAGAGCCACACTTTAAAACCTGGAACAGCGAGGTTATCGTCCTGATCTCTTGGTGGTAACACCAAGAGCAGTTGTCATTATTGATGTCTCAGTGGTCTCTGGCTCCGGCCAGAGATCAATCGCAGACATCAATGCTTACAAAATTCAAAAATATGAAGTTGACGTATTACTAGATGCTGCAGCAGAACTTGCAAACATTCAGCCGAACCAACTAAAGGTGATTGGAGCAACAATCACCTGGCGAGGGGTATGGCATGGCAAGTCAGCCAAGGATCTGATTCGAGCTGGTTACCCACTGTTCATCCTGGAGTGGATGACCACCCGAGTCCTAACAGGAGGATCATTCATCTGGTCTAAATTCAGGGCAACAGCCACACGAAGGCGTGCCACGGCTCGAGCAAATGGGCCCCGTGGGACTTGGAGCTGATCTCGAACCCCATGGGGAGGAGAAGCGATGGCATAGCCAGAAGAGGCACACTCCTCCCTTCATCATTCGTGGGATAAAGGTGATTCAACCTTGTCCCTCACCCCAATGTCCGAGGTCGGATCTCGGACCGTGAAACCAAGCAACCAGATGGACATGACTGCTGAGTGCTGAAAGTGCTGATACATTGCTGGGATGTAAATATTTATGCACAATACCATCGATTGTAGTGGTGAAATATTTTTTCCAAATATAAATAATGAATGGTATGTGGGCTTCATTTTGAGTCAAGTTGTTCCCCGAAGCTTTTGATTGATGTAGGTAACTTCTAAGGGTTGAATTTTTAAAAACGCCCTAACTCAAAAATTTCGATATTAAGGTATTGTTTTTCCTTCAATTTAAGATTCTATAGAATTTTTAGAATTTTTTGAGACCACGCAGAGCTCTGTAGGCCAAACCGTTCGCTCCCTACGAGAATTTAAGGGTTGGACGTAGGATAAATCAGAAACACGAGTGTGAATCGCAAAAGAGGCCTAATCTCCGTTCAAATTTTAGCTGACCGAAATGCGATCGATGTTTTTCTTCATGTTGGATGGTTGGTGGCTTTGACGACGAGTGATCTATAAAGAAAATTAATAAACCGTTGTGTAATAATTTTCAGCGTTTGGTAATTACTTTTGGTGTGGCTTTTGCTTGAAAAGCGTCGATTCTTCAAAAAAATCGTATCGAATTTTTTCAGACTCCTTTTTAAAAGATTGATTCGATTCAAATAGATTCCCTTTGAAGAATCTGATATCCCTATTGTACCCAGTTGTGAGTATTTAGCAACCAGTAAACAAATTTCCCAATGAAGTCACCCCTTGAAGTAATTCTTCAAAATGAACTTGATTGTGAAGACGAAATACGGCTGGTTGATAGTGGAAGTGGCAAAGCTATGTTCCGTCCTGGCCAGTGATCTATACAAAAAAATAAAATAAACCTCGTCCTAATAATTTGCAGAGTTTCAAAATTATCTTTCACATATTTTCATCCGCATGAGAACAACTAATTTTATTTTCTCTAAAAATTACTACACTCGAAGCTTAGGAAAAAAATTATTAAAAAGAAGTCCTCGGTGGAGGATTGAAGCTTGAAACAGTATTTTCCATCGTTTGAGTTTCGAGACACTTTCGCTTAAAATGTGTGACAAGCATATTAATTAGAGATAGAATTATAATTTAGTTTTTCCATCGTGAATTTACATAGTATTATTTAGGAGAGCAATATGAATTAGTGAGAGAAAAAATGAGGTAAACATGTTCAGAGAAAATCCTTTACCTAAGAACACATCCCGAACTAAAGCTGTACACTTTCAGCCTCTCGAACAAGCGCCCCTTAATTAAGAATAATAATTTTCTCGTGGGAAGATACGTCCATAGCCGTACATAATTAGGAGTCGAGTCGAGAGGTGTGTTATTAATCGAAAAAATAACAGAAGGTTCGGGAGGCTGGAGAGATGGAAAAGGGAAAAAGTTAAGGGGGGAAAAAGGTCCAGTAATTAAGGTGAGGCTTTTTGCTTAAATCAACTCTAATTAAAAGGACAAGGGGGGTGGAGAGTGTACTGAGGCAGAGGGGGGGGGGGGGTGTCGAGTGGAGGTGACGGCGTTGAACGCGGCCACTTGGGTGGAAATAAGGAGCTAATTCACCAGGGAAATGTGTTACCCTCTGGTTCACGTTTTAATTAATTCCAACCTTCTCTTTTAACATTCCCCCAAAAGTGTGCCCCTCGGTTGAAGCTTCAAGGCTTGTAAAAATACTCTCCTATATCAATAAGTTGTAAAAAGGGGGAAAACTTTATTCCGTTTAAGAATTCTTTTCAACGATTAAAGCGGAGCTGTGACAAAGAAGAGTTCCTTGTTCATCGTGCAAGGGAAGATTTGAGCATAACGCTAATATTCGTGAATTTGAATGACTGTTGGAATGCCCGAAACCTCCAGTTTTCGAACATGGAAAAGGTGAATATTACAACTAATTAATGGGCATTTGAGTGGTTTCGCAGTGATCTAATAGGTTTAATAAATGAACGAGTAGATTAGACATAAAATAAGTAAAGTTTCTGGAGTGGTATATTATTCGACACTGTTCAAACCCCATAGTTTGAACCCAGTTAAAAATCCCACGAGTACATTAACACCTAAGGTTTTCCCCAATTCGTATACTCTTTGTGAGGAACATATCTCTTTTGGTCATAATTCCATTTTGCAATTCCCAGACAGCTTGTTATTCACAACAATAGGCATTCAGGTCATATACGAAGCCCAGGTCTTCAACCTCTAGGGGTTTTTCGCCAGCTTCATACCCCTAACTGTATGCAACATGAATTTCTATTGGCTCCCCAGTTGAGCATTCTCATCCACCTCCACCTTCCCTAAACCTTAAGGGAGGTGGTACGAATGTTAGGCGATTTACTAGGAAAAAATTGTACTACACTTCATCTCCGACTTCTCGTGTGAAACCTTACCACTGCCTTTCTTAAGACATTTCATTATTTCTAAATGTGTATAGTTGCCGAAGTACTGAATATATTAAGTTTTACTTTCTTTCTCTAATCGAAGTGTTTATTTGAAACATACCTAATTTCCTGGGCATGAACACCCACTTAACCAAAATGAAATGGAAAAAAACAGTAAACAAAAACCAGTTGGTAAGCAATAAAACTGTTTCACTCGGAGTAATTTATGTAGTATTTTAGGCAAGAAATAGTGGTTTCTCCTTCCCCCACCCGCCCTCACACTTATCCACCACACCATTTCTAGCGGCATAGGATCCTCGAATTTGAAGAGCATTTTAAAATCCATGGTCTACGACAGCCAACACGTTTTTTTTTTTTTTTTTTTTTTCTCAAATTATATTTATTGCACCAAGTAATTCAACTTATTAGCAACATTTCTCTGACAATGTATATAAATAACTGATAAGAGAGTGTGGTACATAGCACACCTCCATACTTCATTTGTCGGCTATTTTATGTGTCTTTTGACGCACAAGATTCACAGGAGCGCACAGCACATCACTCACTGAACAACTTCATGAAAACACCACTCCCTACTGCCACAGATCGTGAGGTTTTCGTCTTTTCAGCCGCCTGAGTAGATCATCAACATCCAGCAACTTCACAGCCTCCTCGTTGATATGACCTTGTAGCCTCTGGTGATGGGCTATTGCTTGAGTTTTGATGACTTCATTTATTGTGGGAATTTTAAGGTCCTTATGGATGTCGTCATTGGTTGAGTACCAATACGCATCAACGCATGAGCGCAGTACTTTGTTCTGAAAACGCTGTATAATGTCACGATTGCTTTGAGAGGTGCAGCCCCACAGTTGTGCACCAGCCAACATGTGAATTCGAGTCCCCCCCCCCTCCCCATCCACAGCTAATAGTGCCAGTCAGGCAACATAGAGGAAATTCGTCGTAACGTTGAGCTTTTTTTTAAAACTTTTTATTGGCTTTGAAAAGGATTTCATACAGCCGCATTACGTGGTTACAATACAATTTTTTTTAGTTCATGAATAATAATAATAATAATATGACTGTAGGTAATCTATTTAAACTGAAATGTTCATTCCTTTCACAAAATTGTAAAGCCGAATAATGGTCTCGCTGTCACCCTCCATGAGTATGGCATCCAGGTTGAAGGGCCGACTTATATTTGGCTGGATGTTCCGGAGGAACTCCTCTCGTGGACCGTGATGGGCTGGGAACTCCAGAAACAAGTGCTCTGCGGTTTCCTCTGAACCTAGGCAGTGTCTGCAAACAGGTGACGCGGTGTTGCCGATTTTGTACTGGTATGAGTTTGTGTTGGCATGTCCGGTTCTCAATCTCGATATTATTCGGTAAAATGTTTTTGGCTTTGTATCCGTGATACCCTGGAACCAGCTGCATTTCTTTAGAGTTGGGAAAAGGCTTTTGTACCGATTGCCTGCGTGATAGGCCAGGTGTTTTTTCTTCCAGCGGCTTAACATTAGGGTGTTAGCGAAGGGCTTAAGGTCTGAGCTAGGATAGCTGTTGGAAGGTGCTGGTTCTGGGAGGATCGCAGCTCTTTTCGCTTCAGCATCGACTTCGTCGTTACCTGTTATTCCTGAGTGGCTCTTTATCCAGCACAATATTACTCTTCGTCCCCTACTTTTCAGTGTGCATGTTTGTTGGGCTATTGCTGCCTCTATTCTAGTGAGCCGGGAGGTGAGTTTCAAATTTTCCAATTTCGATACTGCGCTTTTTGAGTCTGTCATGATCACTATTTTTGTATGTATGAAGTTATCGGTTGTTACATATTGGAGCGCCTGAAGAATAGCATAACTTTCTGCAGTGTACATTGAGGATTTGTTCCAAAGGCTGAATGCTCTGGTTTCCTCTTTGGTGTAGTCAAAGAAAGCGCATCCAACAAGGCCACTGTGGAGTGAGCCATCTGTGAAGATAATTAAGCCATTGGGCTTTCATCCGTTAGTTTCGGTAGGCAGTCCGTAAAAGTTCTCATCCGTAGTCAAAGTGATAAATAAAAAACCCTCGAAATTTTCGGTTTATGGTCTCCTGGCACCATGCGGGGTCAGCTGTGGCCGACCGAGCTACGGCATGTGTCTCTGGGGACGAGACTCGAACCGGTTGCAGGGGCCGTGAGTTCGGGGCTCGCCTCGGGAGCATATTTTCGGGCAAGTCGGTCGCAGTACCCCCTCGTCGCCACCCAGGGCGGTGAGGCCAATGGGGGGCTCTGGGTTTGCCTTGAGTGAAATCATCAGAACAAATTCTGATCTTCCTTTTGGAAGACGGCTGATGACGTCCGCGACGCTAGGAATGGCAGTCGGACGAAAATGCATCCTGAAATGGTTGTTTACTTTACTTTATTTACATTTTTACTGGTCTCCTAGCACCATGGTGGTGGGTTCGAAGTAACCAAAATATTGAAAAATCGGATATTTTGTGAATATTATCCCTCTACTCGCCCCCTCACCATGCGAATTTTGATACTCTGGTGAAATAATGAATTTGGAAGACTTCTGGGTCGAACAAAAAAAGAAAGGCGCAAATCGGTTGGAAATTGAGGCCTGGGCAGAATTTACAATGTAATGCCCGCAAACGCACGTTTTTTTATAATGCATTTATTTAAGAAAAATTACGAAAATATACAAAAGAAACACAATACTTCATAATGCGTTCACCCCTCGATAAGTAAAAAAACTTGTGCTGAGGGGTGGAGTCGTTATAAATTTCTAGCTATTATATATATATTACAATATAGGTACTACATTTTATGATAGATTGTTCATAAGATTAGATTAGAAAAAAGTGAAAAGGATAATCATTTGAACATTTCCACACGGACGTACTCTTTGATGCGCCGTTTAAAGACTGCTAGATCATTTAGCATCTTTAATTCATTTGGAAGACTGTTGAACAGTTTTATTCCATTGTACGAGAAAAAATTCTGACTTCTAGTTGTAAGTCTAAAAGGCAACTTCAGTGTAATGTTATTGGATGATCTTGTCTGCCCATATTTTTTTTCAAAGTCAGATAAATTTTTAAATATATAAATGGATACAATTTTTTGTAAATGTGAAAGACATCCAAAACCTAGAAAGTCTTGAAAACCGCTGAGGAGGAGAATCTCATTTTTTTACGCAGCAAAATTTTGATAATTTTCTTCTGAATTATATGCAAAGGCTCTAGGTAAGTTTGGTATGCCGATCCCCACACAAGAATACAGTAGGATATCACGGATTGCACTGGAGCATGATAAAATATTTTAAGTGTGCCCATAGACATAAAATTCCGGATTTCAAGGCAGAAGGGTATGCCTTTGCGAAGTCTGTTGCATATATTGTCAATATGGTATTTCCAGGACAAACATTGGTCCACCACCTCCCCCAAATACTTAGTTTGCGGGATCTGCTTGATTCTTGGCAACCGCAATCACTTGCAATACAGGTTGACTCAATATGGCATTTGATATTTCCTAGAGCAGGGATGGAGGTATTACGCAAGGAAAAAGCAACAAAATTGGATTTGCTAAAATTTAGCTTTAAGCCGACTCCATCCAGCCAGTCCCTGACCACAAGCAAGCAAGCAGACGCCGCTTGCAAGGATGCACCCCAAGTATTTCGCGAGACCACTACAGCTGTATCATCAGCATAGGTAAATATGTCTCCTTCAAGTAGAACGCCAAACAGATTATTCATGAAACAGATAAATAAAAGAGGTCCAAGAACTGTGCCCTGCGGAATTCCATAGGAGAAGGAAGATCCCTCACTCAAAATTGCGTTTATTTTCACTTTCTGACATCGCCCACGTAAATAACTCTGTATCCAAACAGCAATGCTATCCGCCATTAGTACGCTTACACTTTCTACTAACTTCTTGTAAGAAGTTCCTCAAATCCAGGAAAATTGCCAACGGTTTACTATTTCTTTTGTCTAGCTCGGTAATGACCTTCTCTGTTAGCGCAGCAACGGCGTCCTGAGTGCCCAGACCTGCACGGAAGCCAAACTGTCTAAACTGTTGTTTAAGCATTACAGGCAAAATTCTAAGTTTTGGTGACGTAGTGCACAACTAGATAGTTTTCCGCGTCGAACAAAAAATAACAACAAAAACCGGTTGAAAACTAAGGCTTGGGCAGACGACACAAGATTTTGTCCCACAATACACACGCAAACAAACATACAGACATACACCTATGATTTTTTTCGCGGATTTGGATTCAGAAAGGTCTAAAACGGATCAGTATGTGGTTTTTTTTTCTGTTGAGTGTTGTCCAACTTTACCCCAGATCAATCGCTTAAGGACGCCCAAGTCTTACTGTGGGACTTCCTAAAAATTCAACTCTGCCCATTAAATTTGAAATTTATTGTAATTAAAATCTAGTTACTCTGGTAATACTTGGTTCAGGTGTGAAATTCCTAAAATATTTTTGGTGACACCAGTGACACCATGGTCCAATTAGGGTTAAGAGAGCCTTTCAGAGCAGCATCGAAAAACGAAAATTGATTCCATTAACGCAAAAGATTATATATATTTATAATTTTGGTATTATTACGTATGATAATGAAATGTGGTACCTACGGTTATTTGATCATTACGAACACCTTCTTTAAAAAAGGTCTTCTTTAAACCTACATTTAGAAAGAAAGCGAACAATTCCTGATTGCACAAAAAAGAGTGATTCATTACCACACGTTTGAACTTCGCCCAAAAGAATCTCCACACCTTGGCGCTAACCCGAACCGCAGTACGTCTGAATTCCTATGATGAAGATTTACGTTCTTACCTACATTCGGAGGAAAAAACGGGTTTCACTGTTGTATGGAGCTCCCGTATGAAAAGTAGTGGAATTACTCGCGTGACACCTAAACAGGTGCGTTTGCCAAGACCCCTTCTCTCACTCCTTGGGTTTTTCCTTTTATCTATTTGCCCTAGTGTTTGTTATGCACACCCTCGGCAAACTTTCGTCGCTAGGCGGGGAAGTCTTAGTTGACATTCAAAGCGCACCCTCCGAGGTTCTTTCTCCCCTCAGACCGTCTTTTCTGCCTTCCCTCCCACCTTTTTTCTCGAGCGACAATTTAGCACCTTTCATTTCCTCAAAGAACACACCACCTTTGTCTTCCTCCGTTTTAGAAGACTCGTGTACTTACCAAATGCACACTTAAGTGGTAGAATGCCCGATTTGAAAAAAAAAAATAAATAAATAAAAAGAGGACCTCTCCTTACAGCATGCTTTTTAAAAAATTGTTGATTACACAAAAAATATATCTAAAAAAATATATTATTTTAACACAGAGTCGATGGGTGCCGAGCGTAATCGTTTTCATGGTCTGGGTGCCGAACGTGAGAACCCCGTTTTTTCTTAGGTTCCAACCGCAAAAGTTTGTCACAAAAACGATTTGATTCGCGCAGGAAACGTATATATTTACATAAAAATAGCTGTCTTCAATCCACAATCCTGTGTGATATGATATTACGTCTTTCATACTTTGCCCCATGAGAACTCCTCTATGTTTTCTCTCCATTCTATTTTAGCGCGGAAAATGCTTTATCCTTGACCTCACTGGCAAAAAGTGTTTCAATTTTTTGGGAAGGGTAACTAGGAACGGTATCGAGTCACGAAATTTTGCTTAGTCGTTGATACGGAACTAAGGATCGTATAACGTGGTGTAACTTATGCGATACTTCCATTAAAGGTAGTAATGAGTCATCATAAGCGAGAAAATATAATGTCCTTCGGGGATTACTGTCAATAGTTCGAATTGGAAACTATGCTCCTCCCTGATCAGCTGGGTGAGCTAACTTCGGTCCTGGTGGCCCCACGAAGCTGAAATTTGACAGGGAGTCTCTCTGAGACTCCAGAGATCGAATTGGAAACTCTACTCCTCCCTAACCAACTAAATTCAGTTTAGGGGATTGGTCAGTAAAATGAAACAGCAAACAATCAAAACACGGCTACAGCATGTTCCATGTTTCTTGAATTTTAGCCGAAGGCTCTAAGCAGTAACTATCAGGGGGTCTAGGGGGCTTGCGAGTTTCTGGACGTGTTTTATTACACCAAGTTACAACTTAAAAGCAACATTTTCTAATACGTAATTAGTGTACGTTGAGAAAACGAAGATATTTCGCCACCCCCCCCCCTCTCCCACCATTGTGTACCGTAAGTCCCGACAGGCTTTAGGACTTGCTTGTACAGTACGAGCTTATTGTGAACGGACAATTTTTTCCGTCGGTCCATCAGCCAATACATATTCCTGAATTTAATCAAAAGCTCAGCTATTTTCTTCTTGACGAGGGAGTTTCCACCATAGTTTGGCATCCAGCCATCATTCCAAGTTATTTCACTTCATTCGCATGCGGTATCACTTTGTTATCTAGAAAGGCTGGCACATAGTTGATCCTTTTATTTTTGAAATCAACATGCACCGACTGGGTCTCATTCATTCTAATTCTCCGTCTCACTTTCCTACCATGAATGCGAGAGATAGAACAATTAAGCTCGGTAACTGATTAACTGTTTGTTTCCCTAGTCACCATAATTTCAGTATCATCCCCAAACCTTTCTGATTAGCCAGAAGTGTAAAGAAGGTAAAGTAGTGGGCTCAGTACGCTGCCTTGCGGCACCACAGCTTGTTTCTTTTTTGGCTCTGAAAAAACACCATCCTGTCTTATGCAAAAATATCTGCTGGATATGTGGGACTGCAAAAGTGAAGCATAATATTCTGGCAGAATGTTACGCAGCATGTGAATCAGACCTTCATGCCAAACTTCATCAATGCCTCAGTCACATCAAAGAAGATGGCAGAGAAGACCTTCTTCTCTTCTAGCGCTCTCTGTAATAATTGTAATTAATGGACTTGGTCTATAATAGAATGATGCTTGAGTTGAGTTGATATACAAACTCCTTCCACTGCGACCAACAAGATCTATTGTGGAGTGCTTCCAGGCTATGTTAGCCCACTAAGAAGGGTTTACTGAACACCCCTTCTCACCACTTTTTGGCAAAGCAGAGAAGATCGGTGTATGCCACCTTAGAGATGGTGTCAGTAAAAACGGAGTTGAGTAGAATGTTGTCTATTTCCACGAAAATAATGAGTTACAAGTTAAATCGATTTCGACGGTTATTAGTTATTGTTTGTTACTGATGATGACCTAACCGTCGAAATCGATTTAACTTGTAACTCATTATTTTCGTGGAAATAGACAACATTCTACTCAACTCCGTTTTTATTAAAATGGTTTTCCACAATCTCATCGCGAGTGATTTCATTCGTATGGTGTCAGTAGCTAAGACATCACTTCCGAGGATTGTGTATCTAGCTCGACCCAGTGCTTCACAGTGGCACATGATGTGTTCGGCATCTTCCGTTTCCATGTCGCAGAAGCGGAAGGTGTCCGTTGTTAGTTTGCCTATCTTGTTAAGGTGATATCGAAGTGGGCAGTGGCCTGTTAGCAGACCCACAAGTATTCTGACGTCCTTCTTAGGCATAGCTATAACTTCTTTAGCCCGTATCTTAGAGAACGTCACAAATAGTTTTGCCTGTCTCAGGCCAGGGAGGTTCTGCCAGTATTCTGCTCGCTCATTTCTTTCCCAGTTGTTAACCAAATTCTGTAAGCAGCTCTTGGTGGTTCCCAGGAATGGTTCCGGCCAAATTGGCAGGGACTCTGAGCCTCTTTTCGCAAGACGATCAGCAGTTTCATTACCCTCATGACCCTCATCTCCAGGAATCCAGAGTAGGGTGACCTGGTTGTCCTGGGCCACAGTTTTAAGGGTATTCAGGCATTCCCAGACCAGCTTCGAGAATGATGCTTACTAAACCCAAACTCTCACCGTTGACGGTCAAAATTACGGTAAATATTGCACAAAAATGTTCACCAATATTTATCAAAACACCTTCAAGATCCTTCAGAAGCTCAATAAATCCAGGAATCGTTCACCTCAACACTCGTGGAAATATTTTATTTCAACCACTGAATGTCGGAGAGTCGTAAAATTTATTACTTCTCTTGTATGAAATGAGGTACGGCTCAGAATCTCGATTCATTCAAATTGAAGATGAATGGGGGAACGGAGGCCAATTCTTATTGCTGGGAGGGTTTTTCAATTAAGCTTGAAGAATAAGAAATATGGTCATAATCACTCCAGAATGAACGATGTGGTTCGGTGAATTTTTGCTGATTAAGGAGGCAGGAGGGTGGATGAAGGCTTGAAGGGCGAGGGGGAAAAGCAAATGAAGGGTTGGAACCGATGTGTGATGTAGGTTGCGAGCGTGTGAGATGGGATAGTGTGATGGTGGGCGTTTGCAAAACCTCTTCCCCTCGTTGCCCTTTGCCTCTCCATCCCTTGCCATATACCTACTCTTCCCCGCCCTTCGGCCCTTACCCCTCTCGAACAACCCTTTTTCATTCCTCTTGCCCTCCCTGCAATTAACGACGCTGTGCAAGGGCTCTCGATGCAAATGGAGCCCTCCCGGACACCCCTTGGCCAAACCCCGATATCCCGGGTCAGACCTCAACACCTAACAAATTGCTTGACAAATCTTTTCCCTTTTTGATTTGAACCACTCCGGCCAGTCCATATCCCTTCGTGTTTGTGTCCGCCCTTAAAGGCCCTTGACCCGAATACAAAACTAATCCTGAAATGAAGGGAGAACCACCCACTTTCTGTACTTGTGCGGCCGGTTTATATTTACCGTCCACTTCCCTCGCCAGTTATATTGCCACTTCACCGGGACACCCATAAAACACCGCCTCTGATCCTCCACTTCAGTCTCAAGCACCCACCAAACACAGAAAAGATTCTCTTCTTCATTTATACCTAATCTTCGGCACTTGATATCAAATTTTTATCAGTAAATTTTGAAATCCTGAACTCTTTATTATTACTTACGTCATATTCATAATTTACCGGAGGTATCTGCGAGTTTTTTGAAACACACAAAACTCATTTTGGTCGAATCGTACCATTTGTTCCTAAATCCAGCTTTTGAAGGAGGGATTTTTTTTTGTACCTATTTGTTGTCATTATCATAAGAAGAATTGATTGTCAATGCACCCTTCCAAGGATTCGGGTTTCAATTTGGCCTGGCTTTTGCATCTTCAGCACCAGCTCTTGAAATGTTCACGAAGGTTCCTGAAAGTGATGAATGGTCTAGGTGCTTATCAGCAAGTGAAGATCCAACTGAGGTGGCCAAATTCATAGGTTCAGGTTTATGGCTCTTTATAAGATTCTGAAAGACCCTGGTTTATGGCTCCTGATGCTCGCCCGATAGGACCTGCTTTATGACTCCTGATGAAGTCTTGATAGATTATGGTTAATGGCTCCTGATGAAGTCCTGATATATTATGGTTTATGGCTTCTGATGAGGTCGTAATATTTCCCGGTTTATGGCTCCTGATGAGGGCCAGATTAGTCCTGGTTTATGACTCCTGATGAAGTCCTGATAGATTATGGTTAATGGCTCCTGATGAAGTCCTGATAGCTTATGGTTAATGGCTCCTGATGAAGTCCTGAGAGATTATGGTTTATGGCTTCTGATGAAGTCCTGATAGATTATGGTTAATGGCTCCTGATGAAGTCCTGATATATTATGGTTTATGGCTTCTGATGAGGTCGTAATATTTCCTGGTTTATGGCTCCTGATGAGGGCCAGATTAGTCCTGGTTTATGACTCCTGATGAAGTCCTGATAGATTATGGTTAATGGCTCCTGATGAAGTCCTGATAGCTTATGGTTAATGGCTCCTGATGAAGTCCTGAGAGATTATGGGTAATGTCTCCTGATGAAGTCCTGATAGATTATGGTTAATGGCTCCTGATGAAGCCCTGATATATTATGGTTTATGGCTTCTGATGAAGTCTTGATAGATTATGGTTAATGGCTCCTGATGAAGTCCTGATATATTATGGTTTATGGCTTCTGATGAGGTCGTAATATTTCCTGGTTTATGGCTCCTGATGAGGGCCAGATTAGTCCTGGTTTATGACTCCTGATGAAGTCCTGAGAGATTATGGTTAATGGCTCCTGATGAAGTCCTGATATATTATGGTTCATGGCTTCTGATAAGGTCCTAATATTTCCTCGTTTATGGCTCCTGATGAGGGCCAGATTAGTCCTGGTTTATGACTCCTGATGAAGTCCCGATAGATAATGGTTTATGGCTTCTTATGATTTCCTAATATGTTCTAGTTTATGGCTCTTGATGAGGTTCTAGTTTATGGCTCAATAATACGTCCTATTTTCGATTTATTGCTCCTGATGAGGGCCTGATAGGTCTTGCTTTATAACTACTGATCAAGTCCTAGTTTACGACTCCTGTTAAGGTTATGACAGGTCCTGGTGAGATCCTGGTTTATTGCTCCTGATGTCGCCTATCCCTCCCCCTACGTTTCTTTCTTCCTATATTTTCATTATATGCCATAATGTCGAACTGTCATCGTTCTAAATTAGGTTATGCGTAATATAATAATATAGTGCTTATAATGCATAGTTAAATAATTTTTTCCTCGATCGGACTACTCTTCCTCAAAGAAGAAGGTGTCAAGGTAATTTCGGCAATTTCCAGTGAGTTTATGCAATTCTTGAGACACTATGAAAGTCTTTGAATCCTCATCATCTTATATTGATGTTTTTGAAGCCTCAGGGGTAAATATCCCTCTTTCCCCTCTTTCACAACTATGGGACAGAGGATTCTTATACAATGATAAACTAAGTATGACTAAGTATGACTCGGCCGAAAAAATCTTCATCTGCCACAGTCACAACTGCAGGTAGTTAATATATTTCTGAGGAAATCTGAACAATCTAGCTCGAAGGACTAAGGTTAATATAGGAAAGTGTACCCTTCCTAGAAGGAGAGGACCCCTAGGCAGGAGAATTTATACTACTTTCCATTTCACTGGAACATTACGTCAACATTTGAAACCTTGAAAAACATATCTGTTCCCTCATAACTGTTGAAAAAGCCGCAGATGTTTATTCATCACATGTGATGATTCTGGAGCCTGGTCAGGAGCAGATTACCTCCCCGCCTCACCACCAGCATTCTAGTCCTGACGCCGACTATAAGACGGATGAACCTGATAAAAACAAGAGCCCTTTTTCACCTCTCCCTTCCCTTCTAGCCCTGCCCGACCCTTTCTTGACTCTTATATCCCTCCCCAGGCCCTTCCATCACCCTCCCTTCTCCCACACTTCGGACAGGTTGAATAAAACATATAACGCTCGCCGATGCGGAGAAGGGCTTCCAACACCCATTTGTTCACTCTAACGCCTATACATTTATTCACCAGGTGCATGTTTCGCTCAACCTTGAGCTTACCAAATCTGAACACCTTTTATCTCCACAAAACCCGGCACGAATCTGTTGTGAAGGAAAAAGGTCCCAAGAGATTTTATCACTGGAAAAGGTTATCCGACTCTGGAATGAAATGAATAAGATTTGTATTACGAATGCGGAGAAGCATCATCTCCAACTGGTTGAGTGATGAACCTTATACTCCAAAAGATGGTCCAAAAACGACAATCAAAGCAGCTGTTTGCATTATCACAGAATGCAGAAATGATAGATTCATTGGTATATCCCACCAACTGATTTTCATTATACATTATTTTATGGAAAAACACGTCATTGAAAAAAATGTTAACCTCTCGAGAAAAAAATCTATTCAATTCGCTTGTAACTAAGTTCAACTAGTTTGTTATGTTCTTATTGTTTTATTTAACGTTTTTCTATACATTAAATGTATAGAAAAACGTTAAATAAAACAATAAATTTTATTAAATATTATTAAATTTTATTAAATATTAATAAATTTTATTAAATATTATTAAATTTTATTAAATATTATTAAATTTTATTAAACAATAAATTATTAATAAATTTTATCAAAGATCTGATGTTTTTCTAATGAATGACTTGCTAATGATACCAGGTGTTTACTCTCAGATGACGCTTATTTTTATCTCAGCCGTCACATTGCTCAACGGTACTTCAGCTTCTTGTGATGATTATTCAAGATGTCAAAAAATTGTATCATCTGGTAGAGCTCAGATTCTACTCGTATTCAGTCTTATAAAGTAACAAATGTATTTTTGATTTGAACCAGGATTGCTCTCATGTTCTGCCCAAACGATGACTATTAGGTTCTTAGAAACTGGCTGGGAGTAGGTACCTGTATTAAGAAGTGTATCATGAAATATTCAGCTACCAGGTAATATAAATGAGTAAGTAAGAAACGAAAAAGCAATTGGAAATATAGTTCTATCACATTGTTATACCTTGAGGGAAGACTACGGATGGTGTTCCTCCAAAGGAGAGACAATTTCGTTCTGTGGGTTTCCCTTCTTACCACTAAATACCTCCTATCTATAATTTCTTGCAACGCCTCCGTAAATATAGGTATTCAAGACACCTTCATTCCGTCTATCTTAAACATGTATCAGCATTCAGAGCACTCCTATTGTTCGAACTAAGAACCGAATTTAGTGAGGACGGAAAACTAGTCACACAATACACAGTCCTTTTCAGATAAAAGCTATAAATATATTGTTCTTCGAGATACACAAGATAATTATCAATATTTTTGAATGGAAACTGGGAACTAGGGCTGCAACATCGATGTCGATGTTTTGAAAACATCGATGTTTTTCTCTGAATATCGATGTTTGTAGCATCGGTTTTGAGTGCGATGTTTTCATAACATCGATGTTGGTTTATTATTTTCAATAATGAACCTTTGGAATCGACCAAGAAAAAAAAAAATTTAACACCCCCTCAAAATTTGATGGTTTACGTTTCAAGGTACGTAGAATCCAAAAATCGAATAAAAATTTGGCCGTCCGTCCGCCGTACGCCGTACGCCGTCCGCCGTACGCCGTCCGCCGTACGCCGCACTTTTGCCACTTAGCATTGACCGATTTTGATGAAATTTGGTATGTAGGCTCCATTTGGGGTCTAGTTGTGCCCCGAAGCTTTTGGTTGATGTAGGTCACTCCTAAGGGTTCCAAAATCAATTTTGAAATTTTGAAAACGACCTAACTCAAAAAATGTTGATATAAAGGTATTGTTTTTCCTTCAATTTGAGGTTCTATGGAATTTTAGAATTTTTTGAGACCACGCGGAGCACTGTAGGACAAATCATTTGCTCCCTACGAAAATTTAAGGGTTTATATTGAAATATATATATATAAACCAAAACACGAGTGTGAATCGCAAAAGAGGCCTAATCTCCGTTCAAATTTTAGCTGACCAAAATGCGATCGATGGTTGGTGATTTTGTTTTTTTTTATTCAAAAAAAAAATTATTTATTTTTTTTTTGATTTTTTTTTTTTTTTTCTTCAAATTGGATGGTTGGTGATTTTGTAGACGAGTGATCTATATAAAAATAATAAACCGTTGTGTAATAATTTGCAGCGTTTTTACTTGCGATTCTATCGATGTTTCTTATTTTCCCCTGTTATCTCTGATCGCTTTCATCAAGCTGTTGTATGTGCCCCATTTTTAGAAATATATTAGGTATTATGGTGACTAAGAACGCAAATATTTGTGGGGGGAAAAGGTCAAAGTCCATGCCTTTTATGAAATGTTTAAATATTTCTGGAAATCATCTTCGATCTATTTCATTTTCTTTTTTGTCACTTAGAAATAATTAAAGGTGCTTCGGGCGAAGCCCTCATTGAGTAAATTTTCTGCTTAGAACACGGTTTATTGAAGGTTTTGAAAAAATCAATGTTTCAAGACATTGATGTTTTTGGTCGATGTTTTCGTTTACATCGTTGGTTGGTTTTATAAATATCGATGTATTTAACCCTCCAGTGGTAGACCTAATCTCATCTCGCAGAAGGTAGACCCAGGAGCGCGGCGCTCTTTCGGTACTTCCTCCCGAAAAAATCAATATTTATCATATTTTTTAATTGTTTTTGGTCAGAGTGAGATACTCAACTCATCTCCTGGTGTATCTAAAAATGTTCAATGAAAAACATATTGGTAAAAAAGTTTTTTTTATTGAACTAAGAAATACGTACTGGTAAAAATAGGTTTTGCCCAACTCTGAAATACAAATAACTGAGCAATCAAAATTTAACTAATCAAAGCCGTTTCAGTCAGATGTACGTTCTGCCATATCGTCACAATCTTCCTCAGACCACTGAAGCCATTTCTTGGGATCAGAAGAGCGCTCAGACTTAAGAGCGATCTGACACATTCACGTTTTAGTGCAAGAAACCGATTCTCACTAACCCTGAGCGGTTTTGGGGACAGAGAGGAGGGTACGGTCCTGCGTAGAGGTGGTTTCTAGGAGGGAACTGTGAATCACAGCCCTCAGGATAGCCACTGTGAACCGCAGTATTCGAAAAATGGGCTGAAGGAGCGCCGCGCTCCGGGGTCTACCAGTGAAGGGTTAAACAACAATGTTTTTCACCGATAATGCACCCCTATTGGGAACCGGATGGACGACAAGACAAAATGCGATTTTGGTGATGGGGTTGGAAGCGTATCTTCCTGCTGGACGAATCAAGGGGATGAAATCTGTAGGTTTCAATGAGGTCGATTAATTTTGAAGCCAAACACCTATCTCAACTCATCCCTAATCTACAGCGCAAGGTCCTCGACTTTGAGAAAATTCAACTCCTCTATCTATGGTTACAACAAAATGCAACTCCTTTAGGATGGCTCCGGTTACATTCGGCTAGAAAACAAATACATACGTAGGAAACAAATTAATTCTGAAGGATTACGAAGTGCAGCCTCTCAATCTACCTCTTTCTAATATGTTGTCCACAGATTTTGAATGTGCTGCATCATTCTTGTTACTGGACTAGTCACAACTGTCAGTACTTTGTAACACAGCTGGGAATTCCGTACATCTTCAAAATTATATTCCAATTAGAATGCAGAACACGAACAACTTTCCACTCACATCTCAAGCAATGTCTCCAAATGCTCTCTGAACCACAATGTACCCCTCCAGTGTTACATAATTTCTAGGAAATATGTTAAAAGTAGGAAGTATTGTATAATGTTTGTTAAAATTTGAATTCATCTACATATTTCTAAGTTATTGGTTTAAAAAAATACAAAACATGGGTCTTGTCTTTCTTGTTTCGTTGATGTAAGACAATTGTTGCATACAGGAGCAAGTTATGCTCTGAACAGTGAACCTCCATGTAGATACTATTATGCAAAGCTTGATTATTCAGCTGGTTCTAACCGACGACGTGGATAAAGAACTACCACATGCAACCTGTTGTAGGAAGGAAAATATCGCCCAACGAGATGAAATTCTTCCGTGAATTACGAGCCACTCACGAGTATGAATTCTCCCCATTTTCCTTTCTCCCTTTTGTCTTGCCACCCTCATCATTACATACAAGGCACAACTCCATTCTTCCCGCCTCTCAGACTGCCCTCCTAATGCTCCCGGCTCCCAACTCCCAGGATTCCCCGTCGAAAGACGCATTTAACAGCTCATTACGGGGAAATGGATTCTGGCAGTAGTGAAGTTGGATGTCGACATCAGTTGGTAGCCATCCAACTACTAAATGTTCGGCCGGGGGCCAAAAGAAACCGTCTTATACAAACGATTCTCACAATGGACCCCTCTTTGGCATTAAACTGAAAGACGGAAATGTATTTTCATCACTTTTCACTGGCAATAAGGGTATTTTTTCCGTTTTATCTAGGAATATGATGAACCTATCATCCTAAGAAACGCAAAACCCCAAAGACAAGTATGTAACTTACACTCTTATCAGCTCGTCACACAAATTCGTGAAATAATTCACAGAACGAACTTCTGCAAAGTGTGCCATATTGTTTCTTAGTATTATTTTATTGCATCATATAAAATTACATAGCAAACAGATTTCATATCGATATTCTGGAAATTACCCACCAGTCAATTGTCAACTACAACCTCTAATTTTGAGAAAAGTTGGCAGTGAGACATTGAAGTTTATAGGTATTCACGTAAGCCCGTATTTAGTGACTGAGAAAGTTCAATAAATTTGACGTTTTGAAAGCATCGCTGTGATGAACTGATATTACTACTATAGCTAAGCATATCGTCGCTGAATCGGCAACTCTTGCTATCTCAATTTTTCTCACTTTTCAGGGGGGCTAGAAAACCTTTCCTTGGTTACACTTTGCTTACTTTATTCCATGTTAGGCTTTTGTTACGTTAAATCATATGTCACGGATGCGTAGAAACTTCAAATCGACCCAGAAATCTAGAACTCAAGAAAATAGCTTGATATAGCCAGTGTTGTCAGTTGCAGACCTGAGATAGCGGGTGTTGCTTCCTAAACAACACCAGGTATCTCATGTTTTGTGGCATCGAGCAATACTTCATTAAGAATAAATTACGTGCCTAATAAATTACTATTATTATTACTTTTTTGACTGTGAATCTGTTCACAGCAGAGGGACGAATCTGCATTAACTACGTTCTGACTTGCGAATAATACCTAGTCGATCATCCAAGTTAGGTACTTAATTTTTATGTAATAGCTGTACCTACTCGTACTACCAGTACCTTGCGCTTATTTTAACGTAGTTTCGAAAAAATGTAAGTTTTGATGGCTCAAGAGCTTAACTCTGGCTTTTGCTTGAATTCGATAAGAAAAAATGATGAAAGAAAACTTGCGGTTGAAGCCATGGATTGTGAAGAGGAAAAAAATGACTGAAGTTGACTGTATGAACGAGATAAAATCAAATGAACAAGAAACAGTAAAATTATTTATTAATATTTTTCAAACATGGTTACAAACTATGACAGCCTTTTCCTCTAGGAACTCAACATTGAGTAGGTTTGTAACAATTTTCAGAACTTAGATACACTACAGGTACTTGAGTACTTCTTACATTGTATGTTAAATTTTCAAATTTTACAAAATACCTACTTACTATAATTAAAAAATTAATTTTTTACTTAGTCAAAAAATAATAAAACTCACTAACGGTCTTAAATGTTGAAAGGAGGCATTAAAAATTCAGTCTTTCGATGTACTCTCATCGTTCTTTGTCTTAAATTTTCTTCTACTCCCATCTTCATTTGGAATGAAGACAGAGCCAATTTAAGTAAAACCTGCTGAACCCGGTTGAAGAGTTGGCTTTGAAGACCGCTCCCGCTTGGAACGTAGCAAGTCTCATGTTATGAGACTGTTACGATGTAACTGATAGTTTACCGGATCAAATTCAATTTTTATTTTCATTCTACCCTTGTAGTTTAATGCGAATAAAAGCCTAATTCTGGCCTTAACTGTATTTGATGTGTCAGTACAAATACAACAATTTTATTCGCATTAAACTTCAAGAGATTAGAAATTAGTGATTCCTTTGAACTTTTCTTCATCATTGAGCGGTTCCCTTAAGACATCCACGAAGTTTTGGAGCGTCCTGAGCCAGTGGGTTTCCCTTCAAAGCAACTCGGTTTGAGAAACTTGTCCTTGGAGATTTTTTATTGTTAATGCGAAACACCAAAAATTAAAAAAATGAATAATAAAAATTCAATTACACAAGATTACAAAATTTCTGGCTGCTCTGGATTTCGGTCTGGCTGCTCTGTTCTTTGACCACTTTTCTTCCGGTATTTGGTGCACTGAATCCATATCTGACGTATTTTTTTTTTTTTTTTTTTACCTCGGATATTAAAGATATAGCTATTTTTACGATTTTTAGTTCTCACTAAGTGAGAAGTCTTCTCCTCATTTTTTACGGAGCATCTCAAACTTATCTTGCTCAAATCTCCTCAAAAAGTACTCACACTCATAGGACGTTTTATGTAGAATCCGAACAAGTACTTGGTTTTTGAGTAAAGTTGCGTTAAACCCTCTATTTGTCACAGAACGTAACAAAAACCGCGGGTTCTTAACGTTTTTTCTTCGGTTTTGGTTTACTATTTTCAATAATAAGCCTTTGGAATCGAGCAAGAAAAAAAATTTAACCCCCCCCCCTTTTTTTTAGCAACCTTAGACCGTTTTGGTTCAAATTTGGTATATGGGCTCCATTTGGCGTCTAGTTGTGCCCCGAAGTTTTTAGTTGATGTCAATCACTTCTAAGGGGTGAACATTGAGGGTTGAAATTTTCAAGAGTGTCCTAGCTCGAAAACTCTCGAAATAAAGGTATTGTTTTTCACCAATTTTAAATAGTATTGAATTTTTAAAATTTTTGAGGCCACCCGGAGCTCTGCAGGACAAACCGTTCGCTCCCTACGAGTAATTAAGGGTTTTCCTTCGATATAACAGAATCAAGAGTGTGAATCTCCGTTCAAATTTTATCTGACTAAAATGCGATCGCTGTTCGTTTCTTCGATTTGTATTCAGTTTCGCTTTCTGAGCAACCAGTGATCAAATTTTCATATGAAGCTCCCTATTTTTCGAATCGAGTGTGAACCGTTTAGTTCTTTCTAATACACTTGATTGTTAAGGTGGTTGATAGGTAAAAAAAAAAAAAAAAAAACGCTGCAAATCATTGCCCAAAGGTTTATAATTTTCTATGTAGATCACCCTTCTGTATAGATCCCTCCCTACCAACCAAATACCTACCCTACCAACCAAATACCTACTAGGGCATTTTTGAAAATTTCAACCCCAACCACCAACCATGGAAATGAAGGGTTGAAATTTTCAAAAAGCCTTAGTTGGTTGTAGGTATCTATGGTTGGTAGGGAGGGATCTATACAGAAGGGTGATCTATACAGAAAATAATGAACCTCTGGGAAATAATTTGCATCGTTTTCCCCTACATTTTTTCACTTGAAAAAAAAAGGTCTAAAAAAAATTTGTCTACAGGAAAACAGATATTTAGACCTTCAGATTATGGGAAATTTAGATATGGGACACTAGGTATGTTCCAGGTCAATGTCACAGAAGATACTGTGATTATAAGGTAAATTTAAAATTTTGAGTAGTTTTGGAAAATTGTAAGCCTCAAAGGCGCTTGGTTAGTATTGTTAAAGTAGTGATGTTAGTATTTCAGGGTTGATACTGTTGTTTTAGAGTTTTTAGGAGGACTGAAGGACTATCATTCCGTGAAAAAAAAAAATCTTTGGAGGACGGAGAGATAAAGGATGATAAAACAAAGAAACACACCACAGCAAACAAACAGTTTTTCATTATGTAGTCCTGCCAGCTACTGAAGTTAAGTTGTCTTTTACTGGATTCAAAGTTAAAATATCTTTGGTATTAATTGGTACCTTATCAGAGCCACAGTCGTAATAGTGTGGATTTACGAGGATTACATAGAAAATTTGTTCTATTGTGAGAAAAATTGGTAACCTCTGGCTGTGAGTGGGTAATTATATTTCATTTGTTCGGAGAACCAAAAGGGAGAATTCAATCGAGGGAGTTTCCTACAGTAATAAGTAGCGAAGGGCAGAGCTGGCTCCTCCGCGGAAGTGAGAGAAGAGAAGGGCATTGTGTAGGGCTAAGTGGGCCGAAACTTTGACCCTCGCCCTTGTCGGAGACCATCCCCTATCCCTTCGACCCTTTCCCCTCCATCTCCCCCTTAAGGGCTTCTCCTATTCATCCTCCTACCGGGGGTATAGGAAGGGCTCCCGGAGTCTCTACAGTCCTCTGTTGCCCAAGTAATGGCCAAGTCTCTAGTGTTGCCTCTCCCTCGCCCTTTCCGCCTTCTTCATCTTCCTGGGACACTTGTAATTAGTTCGGATCCGAGCCCTTCCCAGCCCTTTCGATCCTTCGGACCTCCACTCCCACCAGCCCGCTTAGCCCTTCCTCGTTGATAGACACAGCTGCGGCACATCATTAGCCTACTCTCAGTGTCCTTCCTCCCATCAACTCCCCGAACTTACCAAGTCTCTCAACTATAGCCCAGATCACTCAAGATCCACTTCCTGTAATCGTTTTACAGGAACAATATTGGTTCACCCTCACCAACCACTGGTATAGTTCGATGCCATCGATAAACCTCTCAACATAACACCCTGACAGTGCTGCCAAGTTGGGGGTTTCCCCCCCAAATTCGGGTTTTTTTTCTAGACGGGGGGATTTTGGGGGGAGAAATCTTTTGGGGTTTTTTTGGGGGGTTTTTACCGACGAGTCGGGGGGAATTGAGGAGAATAAAAATGCATCAGCAATTAAAATAGCAGCAGGTATTATATATATTCAATGGAGTGAAAAACTTCACCGAATTTACCAATGTCTACTACCGTAAGCTCGATGGGACTATAATTTTGGAGTTTTGGAGGACAAACTTTGTCTCTACTCTTTTTCGATCTTTGATCTTTCGCAAGCACACACACTGATAAATTCAAAAATTTAATTTTTAAATTCGTTAAAATGTTTAAAATGTTAAAGTTTATTCGTCCGTTCGCACTCGTTACTATTAGCAAACTTGAAGTTTTGAAGAGATTGAGAAGGTTTTGGAGATGGGGGTCGAATGCAACCTCACTGTTTGACATTTTGATTTTTTGTTCAAAAAAGTACCCTACCTGAAGAAACTAGTTTATTTTTAAAATGTTTTTAATGTTTTTTTTTTTTTTTTTGAACCTTTATGACCTGAAACATATATCGCTAATACAATAATTGTCTAATTGTCTTCAAGATCCACTCCGGCCTCAAATCATTAATAAATTACAATCTACTACTAAAAAAAAAATTGCATTGTATTCATTGATATTTTTATTTCATCCTTAACTTTTAGGGTTTTTCTTTTTTGGGGGGATTTGGGGGTTTTTCGAGGTTGGCTCAGGGGGTTTTGGTAGGCGCTTGTTGGCAACACTGCACCCTGAAACATTCTACTGTCACGAAGAACCTCGTTTGTCCTGCCTCGTATAAATCTTCGCAAATATATTAATATTATGGTCACGCCGTTTATAATATTTTTGACTTACCTATGATGGCATCGTCCATTCAGCAGCTTTAAGAATATCTCTACTACTTCCATACTTGTTTGAAGTGTAGTTTCGTATCGCAATTTAAATGCCATAATGGGGTATTTCAGTCAATTTTTTTTACTATTTATTTTTTTTCAAAAGAGTAAGGCTCAGGAATAACGGTAATCGGGTCTGTTCGTCGAGAAAATGTTTTTAAAAAATCAGAGAAGCTAAGGAAAGTTGAAGATTTGAACGGTGTAACGTAGCTAGCCAATCGTGACGTAGCTAGCCAACTGTCTTTGAAAAAAGTATCCATGCACAGAAACCCTTGGAGAACGTCTTGGATGCTACAAAATTCTACTCACACACGCGCGCGGCGTAGTCCTTGCCTAGTGTGTGTGCATTTATACTGCCGTGTGAAGGAAGAACGACTTAACTCGAAAATGGTCGAAAATGGTTTTTTTTTGCATTCCCTCTGATTTTCCCCCCCACTTTCCGATGAACGAGTGAAAATTTCGAAATTCACCTCGGAAGGGGTTGAAATCATTAGGGGTGTAATTTGAAAATTGCCTAATTTTAAGCAAAAACGTCTCAACTCCATGCTTTTTAGGAAAAGCATATCAACTCATCGATTAAAAAAACCCTAACTAGCTAGATTTGCTATTAAATAAAGCAAATAAATTTTATTTGTGGAGAAAAAAAGACTCAACTCGCTGAAAACGCCGTTGAGTTGTTTTTGTTGGCTTCAATATCGGGTTGAAGCGTCTCGTATGGTTGTCGATATTTGACTCAAATGACTAGGGATGGGTATCGATACTCGATCTTTCAAAATATCGATACTTTCGAACCGATACTCGATATTTTAGTATCGATACTGCACTATCCGATATTTTTTGATATCGATACTTTGGATCCGATATTTCTAAATATCGAATATCGATATTGTTCTCGCAGAAAATTCAACATAATGGCTAAAAAATGAAGAAGATAGAGAGGCTTTTGGGTCATTACTATTTGGTTGCACAAATAACGTTTATATCATGGAAAAAATCACTCTGCTTGGACTCTTAATAGTGAAAAATGAATAAAAGTTTTTGAAAAAATTATTTTTCTTGGGAAAATTGGATGAAATTGATAGTTTGTGACACTCAAGTATCGATACTCGATATTTTAAAATATCGATACTCATGCCCAACGATACTTGGGATATCGATACTCGGATACGATACAGTATCGATACAAAATATCGATACTTTTATAACGATACCCATCCCTACAAATGACACGCATCGATTGAAGGTACGTGTGTGAAGAGGAAACAGTCGATTGAGTTGAACAACGATAATATCGTTGTTCAACTCAATCGACTGTTTCCTCTTCACACACGTACCTTCAATCGATGCGTGTCATTTGTAGGGATGGGTATCGTTATAAAAGTATCGATATTTTGTATCGATACTGTATCATATTATGAGGTCTGAAAAAAATGGGGTCACTGGAGTGATCTAGAGTGAATTTATGGCGATTTCCAGAAAAACTTCGAAGCTGATTTCTGGGATTTCGAAAATTTTGAGTTGAGTCGTTCTTCCTTCACACGGCAGTATAGCGGCCCGCCTTTTTCAAACGTGTGATCTCTTTAATTAATTTTTCTACCACATGTTATTGTATCATTGGGCTTGAAGTTGTAGTATATAGGTTTTCAAGGGTGCTGAATCCAAATTTGAGGTCAAAAACCTGAATTTCCGACCCACCGAAATACCCCATTGTAATAATAGTACATTAAATAAATTACCTCGTTATTTTTATTAATTTCTGTGTATTGTATAATACCGCAAGTGTGAAAAGGGAGTTGAAGTGTTTGTGCTGTGCCTTTGGGATTTGTGACGTCACATCGCGAATTCGTCAGAATTTCTCTGTTGGAGAAGCGTCGCCATTACCCTTTTCGTTTGCGCTCGAACCATTAAAACCCTCTCACCTTTTTTTTTGCAAATTAACAATCAATCGTTTGATGTGCATCATTTTGAAGTTGTTTGGATCCCGTCATCTCACGGAACAAATACCGACTATTTAGGCGAGGGGAGGAATTATTAGGCGTTTCCTCATAATATAATTTACTCATGCTCGAACGTTTTCGCCGTTAGGCATCATCAGGAGCTGCAAATCATAACAAAAACCATCCCAGGTGAGGCTTATTAAAACTTATTTTTAACGTTAACGCTAAATAGTCTTTAAATTTATAATATTAATTACACATAGATCGTCCTGAATATTTAATAGAAATATTTATACAAACAATTTTTTACTCGTATCACTGCTTAGTTGTACTTATACCTAGTAATCTAATTTGGTAGTATTATTTACCATTGAGTATGATAAGGGGTTGGCTCCCACTTCCTCCTCCAACCATTGTCATAACCCTGGACTGCAGGATGTGTCATAATACCTATGATTAAAATATATATTGGTGAGAAGACCATTCGTTGTCGATTTACATTATGTTTAAGTCGTATGTTACTGGTTTTTACCTTGGTAGGGTCATTTGATGGTACAGCTTGCGTGTTTTTTTCCTTTCTTGATACTAATCCTTCTATTTCTTTGGTTCTCCTTTTATACGGACTGCAAAAGAGGTCGCAAAAGGCTTTTCATGAAGCATTCCAAGTTGTCATACTCGGTATCCTACTTGGGCGTTAGGTAGGGGTATAGTGCTTACTCATTTGCGAGTTTGTGGATCATATCCTTTTACTTATGATTAATTGAAATGACGTAAATTTTTGGTTGAGTTCCTATAAAAGACGTTAATTATTCTATTAATATATAAAAAACATTCGCAATTAGAGCGTTGATCCTATTGAACGCAGGAGCTGAAATTTGAGAGGGAAGGTCAAGGGAGAATACAGATGGTGGTAGGTGCTATTGATGGAGAACCAGTGATCTATACAGAAGGATGATCTATACAGAAAATAATAAACCTTTGAGCAATGATTTGCAGCGTTTTTTAATTAGGACATTTAAACTGGTGTCAATAAGTCCGTCGATGGTTTTCGCTATCTCAAAGAAACGAATCATTCCCATTGTTACGTATATAAACCCACTCAAATAAGTAAACACATTATATCATTCTCAATATACTGAGGAATTTTATCGCGGCCCATTGTTGCTGATGGTGCTTCAGGGAAATCTAGTTTTTTCCTCGCGCTAGTTTCGAGAACTATAATACGAGCTTTCAACTCCGAATTTTCTTGTTGAATCGTATTTAAAAGTTCTTTAATGACCGTGATTTCGGCTGATAACTGATCATAGTCATCGTGGTCGTCCGAAAGAGCACGCAGGATGCATAAATCGCACTTCCAGGTTTGCCGTCGGCTCATGTTTTGCTTGGTCCACTTTTCCATGGTACCGAGTGCAAATCGCGTGGAAATTCTTTTTGCAAATCGAGCGTAATATGGTGTCGGGATTCGATTGCAAAAATCGAGAAGAAGACGTCGGATTCTGCAAAAAAAATTTGCTCCGAAAGTCTTAATGTGTTTTTGCTCTGCTACCACTTTTGTCACCCTTTGGCTTTAAGTACCAATTTTGGTACTTAAATAAGATATGAATTAATCAAATACATTTTTATTCGTAGAAAAAGGTAAACAAGGTCCTCTACCTACCCAGAAAATGGTAAAAGAAAAGAAAAATGTTCCCAAAAGGTGGAAAAGACAAATTAAAAATGAATGGTGTGATACAGCTCACCCCTTGACGTTGAAAAAAGATACCACTACGGAATTCGTGAAGAGAAGGATGGCGGGGCTATTGCAATGAAACTTCGGCGACTACTGACTACTACACGTGGATTCAGATGGGAAGTTATCAAGAGAGAAGTTAAGGAGTTTAAGAGGGGGCTTATCTGCCTTGGACTTTAGGATCGGCGGGATGATTTCAATCGTGACAATGGATGATACTAGGCTATTTGCCCTAAGTTACTCTTAGGTGATTCTTAATGATTGATGGGTTGCACATATATTCAGTATAAAGGTGTATTATGTAAAGGTTTATATAGGATGAGGTAGCCATGAGGTCGTCCATGATACGCCGTTGTAAAGGTGAAAATTGCTCAACAAGTAATGCCGCCTTGAATACACGTAAGTCTTTCTAATAGCTGGAAACGTCTATAGCTATGAGCAGTGAAGGGTATGGAAAGAGGGTTGGGAATCCTCGAGGGGCGTAGACCCCTTTACTATGAGGTTAAATTTAGTGGCACTTCGTGAAATCCCCGTCCTACATTCTATGACACTTGCGTTACTTTATAGGGCAATTGCCAAGGTGGTTGTATATATATAACGTCTTTGTGTTTAACTGTGCCTGCCTCTTATCATGATTTATAGAGCTAATTCCCAACTAGAAGCGTCTCTTACCACATCCCGCCCGCGCCTGGACCGCCATCTATGATATTCTATAGGGAACGTCGTGACATCCCCTTTTCTCCCTTGGGCTGAAATATGGGAGACCGATCCTTCATTGTTCCTCCCGCCCGCCCAGGAATTTAACACGTCGTCTAAGTCGACCATTTAATAACGCGCTATTGCCTTTCTAATCCCCCTCCCCTTCATCGCCTTTCACTTCACCCACCTATCACCTCCCTTCACCACACAGTCTACCTCTCCTCGGCGATACTCCGGATGCTTCTATCGCCCGTTCAATTCGTATTCCGTGTGTGTAATGAATGGTCGATTATCGGGAAGTTGCAAGGGCGTTTTTTGATTCTGCATACCCTTGGTTGAGAATATCTTAGATACATGTATCATAGATACATAATAATGAAGTGGAAGTAAATATCTACTGCCTGCATGATTTTTATTGTTTTTAACTAGGGATCGGATTTTTATGCATTTAAATTTCAAAATATTTAACTTATATATATAGGTATGTATTTTTGTATAATATGCGGTAAATATGTAAGAATGTTGAAATATTTTCAAAAATAAAAAAATAAAGAATACGCCTTCACCCTACGTATTCTTCGCTTCTCTTTGCGGAAATGTGGGATTGCAGCATCCTCGACAATCCGGCGAAATTATCTCTACGAGAGAGCCGTCTGTTATCAGTGCGAATTGATTAGTGAGAACAACAACGTGCCGTGAATTAGTAATAACGCTAATGAAGAGAAAGACCCTGGAATAAGGGCTTTAAATGTTGTTTTCTATTGTTTTACTGGTGAGTGAACATTGTTGATTCATAAATTATAGTAGATTCGTTGGTACTTACAATAATTGTTACATTTTGTTATCAATAAATCTCTTGTTTTACAGATAAAAGCAATTATCGTCTTTGAATCATCCTATGGGAAGTAAAAACTCTTTATAAAACAACATTTTCTACGAACGTTTCACGCCATGCAGAAATTGAGGTTCGATTTCGCAGTGAAGCCAGCGCCTAATGATATTAAGTCAAATCCTAATCATTTCATTAGCGACACCTGATGGTCAGGTTTTCGGAATGCCAACTGAATTCCAACCTGTGAGCCTTCACGCTCAAATCACGAACTCTTCGATCTATTCCAAGGTAAGAAAATCTCTAACTAAAATACATCAGATAAGAAAAACTCTTTATATGTTTATAAGCTCAAAATGAACAGTTGCTCAAGAGAAAAAAATTGGTTTGTTGAAAAAGAGTTGTGAAAGGTGGAATTCTCTCTTTGAAATTATTTGCCACGATAATATAACATATTATGTTCATTGTTCTTCAATTGTTCGAAAGTGAAGCGACTACGATCTGGACGAAAAATCGCCTTGTACCGACTGAACGGCCATTAAACGTCCATAGAAGTTATCAGTGTGTTCTTAACGGCGGTGATATCGTTGGGGTGAAGGCAGCACAATCAATGGAGATTTCAGACCCTTTTAGAATATCCGCCATAGTACGTACACAATCACCCCCCGTGCAGATATTTAACGATCAATTGTCTTTTGAGATTTTATATTAGCATGGAACATGCTTTAGTCTTGGACTAACTATCCGAAAAATGTAACGCGGAGGTTATTCCCCATCCAATCCCTACTCCGACAAAAAGCGCAGCTAAAGTATGTTCCATGTTTCTTGAATTGCAGCCAAAGGCTCTAAGCACTGAGTAAGGCGAAGCCCGAAGGGCCGAGTTTCTGTCCAGGTTTTTTTCACAACATAAAAAATAGCTCTCCGAACCAAAAATTAATCCAGAAGAACCAAGAAACCAAACCAAGAAAGATCATAATAAGACCTACACCCACTCCTATCGATTTCAGCACACAAACACAGGATGAAAATGGGTAAGGGGCCTTGACTGTGGTTCACAGCCCTTGCTCCGTGATTCTCAGCTATGAAAACCATCTGTGGACTCTCTACAGATTATCATCTTCCAAACGAAGGACTCTTCCTAAAAATTATATTTAAAAACTGCTCAAAATGTAAAAATAAGTGGTTTTGTGGCGAAATATGTGAAAATATGTAAAATAAAGAAAGGCTTAACAGGTTCAAAAGTTTCTTATTTGAACACTTCTTCAATATTGCCAATAGGTATATTGCCTAGAAAAGAATATGAAAAACATATGAATCCGATCCCTATTTATAATGATAATTAAACTTCTCACTTGGGGCAGCTTGAGGAGGAGCTTTCAGCTATTCAAGGGAGTCTAACCATCACCACCCATCATCAGACGAATGGAATGAGGTCCGTGATAACATCTTGACGATGATACAAAATATAGAAGTTATTTTCGTCGGAGCTGGGATTCTTCTTGCTTTTCAAATCAGATTGGTATGAAGTGAGCAGATCACTCGTGTCACTATCCAGTAATGTGAAGGGCTCTCAAAACGATGGAAACTTCAGCAACGGAAATGTGGAGATGCCATTCAGGTGGGTCGGCTTTATCTATGAAACTACACTCAATTCTTAATGCATCAATCTTAGCTTTCTTAACCTGATGTCTATACGGAATTTTTACCTGTCTTAGATACCTAGGAGGCAGAATCAGTCTACGAGTCTCATCGACAATCTCAGGACATGAATCGCGCTAGCTCATAAATCGCTTACGTCAGGCGGCCTAGAATTTGATGGCTTGTCACCGTCCGTTCCTCGGATTGATGTATCAGGGCGTATCTACATCCTGGTAATACGGTTCAAACAGCTGTTGCGGACAGAGTTCGAGCAGCTCAATCAAGGTAATACCCGCCCGACATTCCACCTGCTCCCCTCTTCCTCTGACTCCGACCTCACAGACGTGTCGATCCTATTGATCACCAACCACTTCAGGCATCCCCTCTAGGAACAGCTCCCGACTCCTCTCGTAATACGATTACAATAGTCACTATTACCGTTGACGAGATTAAATTGTTCGCCCATTAACCCAATGGTAACCGACAGCAGGAAGTAATTGTCTGTCTGTTATTGGATTGCTTCACCTTACCATTGAAAACGTTGTTGGTGGAGAAGTTAATTGCCTGGAGTGGAGGAAAGTGATCGATATTGTGTCCGTAGGATATCAATCTTCAACAACGAGACTTCCCAAGTACCATCCTCTTTGACGAATTTATAAATATACATGAATTGTGAATGTAAAATTGTACAATGACCATCGATCAAGCTTTTAACACTAAGTAACTTAAGGTAGAAATGAAAAATAAAAAGGGAAGGCTTCCACAAACAAAAACAGGACTAATTGGATGGAATAAATGTATGTGGTCAGAACAACATCATTGTACTACAAAAGCCCTCCCAACAAAACTTAAATCTAAATAAGAGTAAAATTGGTTTTGCTTGTATACTATTTACTGTAAGTAAAGATACTAGAGTCATTCCAGGAGGTAAAAACCTGTTGTGTAGGAAAAGTCACAAAATATATCAAATTAGAACGATCTCTTTATGGGAACATGTCAAGAAGACATCACTACTGCCAAAATTCAAACTCAGAAAACATATTTGATCAGCAGCTGTGATAGTTGAAAGTACACTGGGTCAACAGTTACCAAGTGAGAGTAACCGTGGTTTTGGGACCTGGTCATGCGTCTGCGTGGGTTCTGACACGAACAGGCTACCCGTAGTTCATCAAATGACTACTGTAAAAGATGTGTTGGAATGACGAAGTTTTCCCCGTGGGATTTGGAACTGAATTCCACTTGGGGGTAAGAAAGGTCGGCATATTGTGTTGCCCAGAAGAAGCATACTCTCAAACAGAAGACTCTCGGTCTCCCCTCTGCTTTTCATCAACTAATAGACAAGCCAATTCAGACTTTTTCCACATCCCTCATGTCCAGAATCAAATTAATGCACCTGAAAGCGAACTATCCAAGTGGATTTGAAATTATGTCAGCCTAATGTATACCTAAGTATCATTTCCAAATGCAAATTGTTAATACAGATGGTGAAGATAATTATTGGGGTAAATACAAGTGAAGATGTTGGAAAAACTCCGCGAATTATAATTTCCTAATAAAATAATTAATTGTACCAAGTTATACTTCTTAGTAGCAACGTTCGTTTGATATAAATGCATGATTAAAGTACAAGAACTACTTAGATACTTCACTCAGTCTCTTTTCATTTAAAAGCTAGAGTGCCACTCGACGCACCCGAACCGTCTCGTTTACTTCCAGGTCATGAGGTTAAGTCCTCTTGAGTCGTCTGAATAGGTCATCAACGTCGAGCAACTGTACTGCTTCTTCACTGACGTGCGATTGTAGCGTCTTGTGGTGGGCTATGGCTTACTTCTTGATGACTCCGTTTATGGTTGGAAGTTCTGTGTGCAGTGGACATTTCTGGTGTACCGGTAAAGCATTGACGCAACATCGCAGCACATTATTTTGAAACCGCTGCATTATATCTCGGTTACTTTGAGCAGTGCAGCCCCGCAACTGCGCTTCATAGGTCCAGACAGACTTAAGGACTTGGTTGTACAACGTTAATTTATTCTGGAACCAAATTTTGGAGTGTCGACCTATCAACCAGTACATTTTTGTGTATTTGAGCCCAAGTTCTGCCTTCTTTTTTTACGTGAGGTTTCCATCTCAATTTAGCATCTAGGGTGATTCCAAAATACCAAACTAAGGCTTCATTGGCGTCTGGTACAGTTTTTCTGTTTAGTTGAACTGGAATATATTCCACCTTGCGGTTGGTAAAGTCGACATGAACAGATTTTGTTTCATTCAACCTGATCCTCCATGTGGATGTCTAGTCTTGGAGTTGCTTGAGATATCTTCTGAGTTGAGGTATGGTGACGTGGTTTGTTTCTCCGTCAGCAAGCACAGCTGTGTCGTCTGCGAATGTTGCTATCATGCTCTCTTTTCGTTCTGGTAGGTCGCTAGTGAACAGGGCGTACAAGATTGGTCCAAGTACACTTCCTTGCGGCACACCAGCAAATATTCTGTGCGCTTCCGAGTAAGCGTCATCATGCTTTATGTAGTGGCAACCACTACAGGAGTCCCCTTCATATCTGTCAATCTGTCAATTGATACTGTCTGGACCCCGGCTGCAGTTTCGACGTCGAAGGTCTTCTATCGAGCCCTGACCACCCTGAATGGACCGTCATACGGGTGTTGAAGGGAGGTCCTTGTCCTATCCACTCTCAAAAACACGTACTTGGTCGTTGCTAGGTCCTTGGGTACATAGAACCTCAATGACTGATTCCTAGTTGGTGGCGTCACCTGCCTACCTACATGTGCCTTGAGCAATTTTGGGTAGGTGGCGGGGTCCGTATTGCCAGCTCCTTGGAAAAGATCTCCTGGAATTCTTAACCAGGATCCATAGACCAAATTGGATGACGAAGCTCCAAAACCCTCGTGCACAGTGGTTCTTAGTCCCAGAAGTATTCTCAGGAGACTATCGACCCAGCTCTTATCGTTGAGGCATCTCACTCTTTCTTTGAGGCTTCGATGCCATCTCTCCAACAGTCCACCTGCTTGTGGGTGGTAGGCTGTCGTGTGAATTCGTTGCGTCCCCATCTTCGTCATCGGGGATCTGGCTCTGAAGTATCGATCAGATAGATAGGATTGCAATAATTCCGCATATTTTGCCGGCAGTAACTTTCTGAGTTTGTAATTCAGTCCATCATGCCTGACCTTGTCAAAGGCCTGAGTCACGTCTAAAAAGATGGCATAACGAACTTTTTTGTCTTCTAGCGCCTGCTCAATAGCACTCGTGATCCGATGCACCTGATCAATGGTAGAGTGCTTTTGTCGGAAACTGAATTGATGAGAAGGAAATTGATTGCGTTTTTCAATCAGTATCATCAACCGCTTGTGTATAAGTTTTTCGAATAGTTCAGACGAATACTGCAACATTTGTGTGATGGAATAGATAAGTACGTGCACTAAGTATATCTCGTAACTTGAGAATACGTTTTCTTTTTCAGGTCGATAATACTGCTAAAGTTAGAACACCAGCAAAGTTTACAATTCATTTGGTTCAGCACCCTACACCAGATTTACTGTCGACAACAAGATGGTTCTCCCAGAAGGTTAGAAGGGAATTCCAAGTTGCGATCAATGCGTCTCCAGTTTTGTGTCTCCTGAGCCGACAGAGGCGGAGAGACCGTGAAACCGAACCTTATAGAAGTAATTTAATTGCAAATAGGACGGTCGCGGCTATTGCTTTCATGTTCCTCAGGGGGAGTGAGAAAACGTCGGTGGGAGAGAAAGAGGGCGAGAAGAAAAAATAGGTAGAGAGACGATACGAAGAGAAGGGGTAGAGGGAAGAGATGAAGAAAGGGTGAGGAGGAACCACGTGAATTATTCCGAGAGAATTAATAGAGATGGACTCGGAAGGGGAAGCGAGAAGACGAATTTAAATCAGACTTTAATTCTTATGCCTTTTTCCCACGTCCCACCACTCCCACCGCGCCTTGAAACGCATTATAGTCTTCCCACCTTTCATTCCTTGGGGCTTTCCGTTGTGATTCTTTATTCCTCGGGAATGGGGGTTATGGTGATTGAGGTGTTTGTCTATGGTAAAACTACCAAGTGAACCACCTGTCTGACCTATAAATCGCCAAATAACTTCTCAATTTTGACATGATACTGATCGTTATTCTCTGGGGGAGGTTTGTGGCTTTTTATTTGATCTCCTAAATTCTTCCTCCGGCATTTGAGATTATCTAAAAGCTATCTCAAGGTTCAACCGATGAAGTACCAATGATTGAAATAGGAGACCGAAATTCAAGATTACTTGATCACCATTCTGCAGATTATTCCCGATCTATAAAGGTATAAATTCAAATTTCATCGCATGAAACTCGACCACCTTAACCCATTTCAATCCAAGGGTAGAAATAACTGAATAATGAGAAGAGGAAGATGAATTGTTTTACAAAATGCCAGCCAAAATAAAGCATCATTTGCTTCCAAATCGAGAGCAAAATTACTCAATATTTTATGAATTTTACTTTTTAATGAGATTTGAGAGGCCTCAGTTTTCCAAATTGATACGATTTATCCAGTTCATTGTTTTGGTAGAATTTAAAAACCTATTTATGGACCGGAATATGTTTCCACTCATAGCCCAGAAAGCTCACCCGTCCAGAATCGAATTTGAGCCACCATACTCATGCCTTCGCCCAAGAGGCCTCCTATTCAAAAAATTTCCAAAATTGCGAGCTCCCGAACACCAAAGAAGACGTTCTCTGGAAAGTTTAGGAACAGCATGATCGAGAAAAAATTATACTGCAAAGATTTACCACTATTTTCATTATTAAAAAAAATCATAAATAGAGATGCAAAAATGCATCAGTGGCCAGAAATGGATTATTTATAATCTGGTTCGTTATAACGAACCACGTATCAACAAGTAGATTTAGTTCACAATCGTCTGTTAACTAGTTTTCCAAGGTACTTAATCCCTTAAAACCGAAACTCGAGAGAAGCTGACTGGTTCGAATTCAACCCAAACTAATCTTCAAGTCGGTATTATAGAAGGGACTAAGCTCCTAAGCTGCTGATGAGGCTATAGCCAACTTTAGTCTGCCTCAAAGAGGGCCCCGGAGCGGAAGGATTGGACACATACACATGGATTCTACTTAATTGAATGAATATAGTTTATAAGATGGTTTTCTCTCTGTTCGAAGATCCGTTTGTGGTATTTTTTATTCATACATTATGCTATTTCAATAAGGTACCTACATCTAAAGGTAGGATACCCAATTTTATTCTCTAGGCACACCTAAATAATCGTTTCTGAAAGTGTAGTAGTTTTAGTTTTCCATTCTTCCTTAGTTCTTATACCTAGTTTACTGAGGGCCAATTCACCGTCAAAAGTTCTATTAAATTATAAATAACTCAAATTGAAATAAAATCCCGTTGGAATTTTACATCGAATTCTACATAATTGTATTATAATGGAAAATCTTAGTTTTTCCAATTAATTTCTAAATTTATCAAACTAAATCGCCCAGATACCATGTACACCATTTTACAGTATTTTGAGGTATTACCCACAGCAATGAGTACTATTCCAGCGTGAATGGTTCCAGAATTCCAGAGTTCCTGAATTCCAGTCATAGGTAGATCGAGCAAAAAAGTGTGTTCTCTTTTTTGGGTAGAAGTGTGTAATTGGGAACAGATATAGACGTGGAGCAGAATTCGGAATGACTCTTAATGAGGAGGATGCTTAAGCCTTTTGCTCCCTATGGGAGAGCAAACAGAGGGCGTGGAAGTGGGTAGGACGATAGAAATTATCTGTTTATTGATCATCCAGCTGATTAGAACTCCCAATCACTTTCAGTGGTTCTCAAAAAGCTGTGTCCAAAGATAAGCTGTAAACAATGATCCTGGGGGAAGTCTATTGCTCAGTTGTCAACTTCGATGTACGAGATAATTCCTCCCAGTAAATCTGAATGCCTTTGGGTTAGTCAGCTTCATCTGTCACGCAGCTGATCTGTCCTCTTGATCACTCCCGGTTGTCCCCTGATCCTGTGAACCATTCTTATTTTGTTCATTCTTCAGAACATCGGTTTTCGATTGTTTTATTCCTCCTCCTCTTTTTAGTCGTATTGAAACCTTTCACCTCTTTTAGGGAGGTGAAAATTGCTAATTTTTATACCATTTACCACCCCATCACTGTTTAAACGCAATTTGAGTTAGAGATGATGGTGATGGTGTAATACATAAAGTAACTTTCGTCGGGTTCCCTGACGTAGAGCATCCATTACTTTCATCATCCATCACGTTGAATGCTGTGAGTTTCCATCCAGCCAGCCATATCCTCATTGAATCGTTTTTTTTTTTTTTTTTTTGTTTGTTTGTAAAGTAGATGGTTATTTTAGAGTTATTGATATGAAACTAAACAATAACCATGTTTCAACCAATGAATGATGAATGATTACTAACTCTAACTATGAATTTCAATAAATGTTTTCCTCTCACATTTTGCAACCAAAAACCATGATTAACGAGTCTCATCAGCAGTACTAATACCAATGGAGTATCTTGACTGTATTGGTCTGATGTGTTAGAGTTAACTAATTAGGATCTGCAGGAACCGGTTCCCGTGAGATCACCGAAGTTAAGGCCAGTCAGGACTCATGTCCCCATGTCGCAGCGTCCTCTTCGGAGGAAATTTTGTGAATGTTAACTATTGAACACTTTGACAGAAGTCCATTCATGTAGCATGAATTAATGATCAAATTTTCAGAAAATGTTTTGAAGCTATGGGTAAGAAAATAGAGAAATATTATCAATATGAGAGAGTAGTAAGCCTTGAGATTGCGGCACATTTCAATTGTTGATATTATACTATCGGTTAAAATTTTTTCCAACACCGAGAAAATACTCTCCTCGTCACCGGGATACCCTCCGTACCCACACATACATTGTTAATTTTTTTTCACTATGATTTTTCTTAATTTTTATCCAGCAATCTTATAGGAAATTTTACGTTGATTCCGATTGTTGTGAAGTAGGTAATTTAGTCTGGACGCGCCTCTATCAAGTTTTAGTCAAATCGAATAATCATGAGCCACGTAGTTTTGAGTAAGTTGATCTCTATTTGCTGATAATAATTCGAGGGCGTCAGAGCAACACCCCACATCGTCATTTTGACAACTTTTCAGGAGAGCCAAAAAACCACTTCCCAATGATTTGCTACTCTCAATTTCACGCAATATAACTAAACTTGTGCTCTCCAGATTCAGATTACCTTTCTTTATGGACTCACGAGAGAATATTAAGAAAAAACCTATTTTTTCTAAAAAACGAGACGTTGTGAGGTGTTGACCGTCAGAGCTAAAAGAGGTGTTGCTCAACTGAAATTTTGCAACAACAGACAACTTAACTCAAATTATCAGCCGTGTGGCGCGGTTATCAATCCTCACAAAAACACCTGACTGAACTAACGTTATGGGGTGTTACTGTCGTCTTGACAATATGGGGTATTCACTTGGGAGCGATTTACTTACCTACCGATTTTTAAATTAAACTGCTTAGTATGATCAGTCGCCACGAGATGGCCACGACCAATGGTGTCCCTAACTCATTTTCGCAAAAATTGACGATGTGGGGTGTTGCTCTGACGCCCTCGAATTATTGTTAGAGATGACATATCGAATGAAATATATCGATTTACTGATATATCGGAAGATCTAACGGAAAAACTTGTTGAAGTAGATACATACGTGAGTTAAAACTTCAATGAGATATCGATACCGACTATATGTCGGAGAAAATATATCGATATTTTGATATATCGGAAGATCTAACGGAAAAACTTGTTGAAGTAGATACGAGTAGATACGTGAGTTAAAACGTTTTAAAGCAATACAAACATCATTTTGGAAGAAATTCATGGATTTACTAGGAAAAACTCTTTGAAGTTAGTATTTCCTAGTTAGTTAGTGTTTCCTAAGTTTATTTTCCTCGCAAAATGTTGATGGTTTACGTTACAAGATATGTAGGGATGGCAAATCAAGTGAAATATATCGGAAGATCTTCTTGGAAAATCTCATTGAAGTAAGTGAGTAGGTGAATTGAAATGTTAGTAATATCATTTTGGATGAAATATATCGACATATATATCAAACGTAATATATCGATGTATTTTGTATATCGATATATTGTTGCCATCCCTAATTATTATATTCAAGGTACTAACTTCAATCTTTGTATTGTGCTGTGACTGATTTCTTATTACAGTTATATCTTTCACTCACTCTGACTCTTCTAGTAGACAAGTCTCTAATCTAATTCACGCCAGTTCGGCTTTAGTGTAATTGTTTTTTAACACCGATTGTACCACATGAATAATAAATGATAATTTCAACAAAAAACGAAAAAACACCTTTTTAGACCCTATTTTTGGAATTTAGGATCGTAAGAGGTCCAAATATTATGATCAACGAACTCATTCTCACTTTCAATAAATCACGAACATTTTTACTCAATTTAGATTGTTTAGATGCTACCTAGCTCAAGTTATCATCTGAAATTATTCATAATACACATATAACAGTACACCTAAGTATCTTCAGAAAACGTTTGACATTTTATGTCTTTACTATGGCACATAAATGAAAAATCGTCACGCGGGGAGCGTTATGAGGGGAGCGTTACGCGGAAATTTCTGATGATTTTCACGTACAACGAATCGTTCCTATGGAAAACTAACTTCCTTATTTTCCACCTCACAAAAATCGTTCACCACTCATTGGAAAGCTCTCAATTTATTAAACATAAGACATAAAATGTCTCTTGTGGTTGCGTACTTGTACAGAAGCTGTATCCACCGTTTGTGTTTCAATAACATAATAATCCTTAAAAAACACTATTTTCCAATGTTTCGCTTTTCAGAGAAATTTTTCAAAATTTTATATCCTAAATATACTGAAGCGATTGCAATTGCTTCATTTTGTTGAAAAATTCGCTTAAATCCAGGTATTACTGTTAGGTATAATAGAACGGAACGTGAAAGATTCAAGATTTAAGGGCAATTGGAAATGAAAGCAAAACTGAAAATAATTGGAGTTCAAAGATTCCAGTGCCTACAAAATGAGATGTATTACACTTCCAGAAATAAACCACATGGTGTTCCCCTTTTGTCGTAGTAAATAAGGATAAATGTGGATAGTTTAATCATTTTAACTGATAGAAACCCACTTAATTTTTTGTTGCGACCAGAAAAGACCTCGAGAAAACTGCGGGTTCTTCCAAGAGATTGAATAATCGTTGTGGAAAGAAATGACGATGTGCTCCGAACAGGGCAGTATTCAACACCGTGCCAACAAGTCCCATTGCCAAATGCTCATTTCCTCAAATGATTCCTCTTAATCCCCGTCCCACGGGGACCCCTCGCCCCAGCCAGCTAGCATTACTGTTGTTATTATCTAAACTTTCTGCTTGTTGGAAACTCCTATAAATGAGTATTTAATGGAAAAATAAATTCTAGATGAAATGCCTTTTCCTTCCCCCATTTGGAACTCTGCCATCTTGTTCTATCTTTCCCATATGATTTTTTCCCTTCTCCTGGACTCAGTCGTTTAATTCTCTTACTTTCCGATGCCGCAATTCGTTATCTTTGAACGTCGGATATTGTTTTATGATCTACGGTGAGGTAGTTTCTTTTCCTCAGGAAGGAGGTCGGTCGAGGGTACAAATAACTCTAACTTTTGATTCGCTCGTAGTTAGACACGGTTGATAAAGATGGATATTGAGTTGTGTGATTATCTAGATAATTAATTTCAATTTATAATGCAAACTTATGCCAAATCACGTTGAATCTGTCCATGATCACCCTGATATTATTATTTTCCCCATTCAAGACATTTATTAATTTGATTTGAAGTCGAGGATCTACATGGCTTCAGGTAAATCCTTCAGGGATTGCGAATTTCTCTCAGTCCATCGCTGGCTCTCCTGCTCCATCTTCGAGAGTCAGACATCTGATGGTTGTTCTAGTGCCTTATTGTTTGACCTGGCTTTTTCAGCTGGCCGTCCACTAGGTCGACAGCGCGGCGCGGCGCGGCAATACGTGGCGCGACGCGAAATTCTTGAGCTCCGTCCACTGGAGCGGATAAAATTTTTCGACCCGCCGTTTTGCCAGTTCCGCGTCGAGTGAAGGTGTCTTCTCAGGAAAATGTCGGGCATAGATATTATGTTTTCATCGGACGACGAAGAAATATTCATTTTAGTTGCAGATTTGGAATCAGAAGAAGAGGACCAAATCGGTTGGAAAAGGAGAAGATTTTGGGTCGATCCAATAAACGCTAAGAGGATGGACTTGGGGGAGCACAATCACCTGTTCCAAAATTTGCTAAGAGACGAGCAAAAATTTATAAAGTATTTTCGAATGTCGAGGGGGAAGTTTTTCGAGCTTCACACATTGATTAAGCCTCGTATACAGAAGCAGAACACTGACGAAAATGACCGAGGTCGACAATTTTTCGCTTCGCCCTCCGTCCACTAGGTCGACAGCGCGGCGCGGCGCGCAGCCGCGTTCCAGAAGTCTGGAGAGCGGCAGATTGCGAAAAATTATCGACCCGCGCCGCGCCGCGCCGCGCTGTCTCGACCCAGTGGACGGGCTGCCATTCATTTCTCATAATATTTCTAGAATTTTTTTTTTTTTTTTTTTTTGGCGCCGCGCCGCGCTGTCGACCTAGTGGAAGGGCACCTGAAAGGGGTTTATAAAAGTTTATAAAAGGGTTTATAAAAAGTGTATCTTCTGCCAGTTGAGTACCCTAGTGATACTATAGTGATACTATACCCTAGTGACCTCCATCTTTAGTCGATGATTCATGATAAACATCATTAAGTGTTGGTGTAATGTCGAAGCGATTTATGGCGTCCATAGCACACTAAGCACTTTGTAAAGTAGTTGTATTTTGATATTAACTTGTTAGCATGGAACATGCTTTAGCCTTGACCTAACTGGCAAACGGTATCGAGTCACGAAATTTGCTTAGTCGTTGGTACGGAACTAAGGATCGTGTAACGTGGTGTAACCTATGCGATACTTCCATTAAGGGTAGTAGTGAGTCATCATAAGCGCTATTAAATTCTGCGTGAACCCTTACAAACCAGTCTTACTCTACCGCCCTCAGGTGATGTTGTGTCCTGGACCAGATTGCCCTCCGTCTTCGGGTGTATGTATTCGAATTGAATGCTTTTATTTGGGCGAACGTTGTTTCGCTGCGTAGTGCGATCTTGGGGCTGTTGTTGGTGTAGATCGTCGAGGTAGGTGTAGTGTAGGTGGTCAAGGGTTTTTTTTTTTCTAGTCGCGGAGTAATGGCAGAGGGGCTCCGTCTTCTAGACCTAGACCTGGTGAATTGTTCCAGTGAGGGTTTAGGCCCCTCACTTTCATTCGTGAACCCCGCATTCTCAAATTCACTGCCCTTATAAGAGCGAATTGGACTCTCGTTCGGACCCATCCTATCACTTGTGATCTGGGCTTGGCCCACTTTTCAGATAGGGTAGAAGCCAACCTGTGAAGGAATTGATCAAATTCCTTGTGAAGCACTCCCTCACAAGAGCTGACTAGTGGGGAGAATGAGCCCCAATATTAGTGTATGTATTCGTCATTCCACTAATATATTTACGCCCAGATTCGGAAAACCGACTTCTGATGATGGAAAAACCATACCAAAGAAGCCTAAAACAGCTTCGGAAGGTCGAAAGAATGATAAACTGGGTAAAGCCGCCAAAGAATGAGCTTCTAACGACACCAGTGAGCCTAAACGTGTCAAAACTGCTGTTGAACGAAAAAGTGAATGGAAAATACGTTTGATCGCATTCTTCCAAATAAACGAATTAAATTAAACAAAATAAGAAAGCGCAGTTAAATCATGTTCCATGTTTCTTGAATTTTAGCCGTAGGCTCTAAGCGAAAAGCATCCGGTGGTCCACGGGGCTTGCTTGAGTTGTATTATAAAGTATTGGTTTTACGTTATGGATGCCACCAAACGTGTAGTAGTTTATTGGATGAAGTTCTAGTATAAATTTTCGCAAGTGTAGGATATTATTAGATTATAAAAACATATTCCTAGGTGATTTTAGACTCAAAAAATCACGTTATTTAAATTATAACTAAGTAACTGATTGTTGTGCCTCAAAGAATTGAACAAAAAGAGGACCTCTGAAAGTCGGACCAACATCAGATCCTTGATAGGCATTTAATGTTTGATATAAATACTATGTATTTGTAAAAGTATAATCTTTGTTCGAGCCAACATGTCAAATCTACTGAACTAGAGGAATATTAAATGTTTATAGCGTCCGTCGCAACACGGTTGCTGTTCCCATAGTTTACTATAAGTTAAGTTTCAACTTGATTGTGAAAAATTGGCAGATCACCGAACCTGGCAACACTGGGTCAACCCACTCTCCGCATCTTCCTCGTTTATTTATGACCATGACAACCGAACCTTAGATCTTCATCTTCTCTGAGAGAAGTTCTCTCTCGTATTCGTCGTAGTTTTTGTACCGTTTTAATAGCGTTTTATTTCGTTTGACTACAAGTGAAGTATTATCATAAAAGTATTATTAACAACCTATTCTAATATTGCTCTTTAGTTCTGAGAATAGGTATCTTCGATCTTCAAGAAAGGTAAGAGGAATATTCAATCATATTCCCTCATTTTGACATGAGCTCATACGAGGCTTTGGGATCAAGCCACTTGGTTTGGGTGAAAGTTTGGTTGCATTTAGAAACTATTACGTATGATTGAGTTGGTGTAAAAATCCGTAATCAGGGTACTACTTAATCCGTAACTCGTACCTATGCCGTAATAAATCCGTAATCAGAGTACTTAATCCGTAACTCGTACGTAAGCCGTAAGAAATCCGTAAAGTAACCAAGGTAATCTGTAATATGTAATTATCACCACATCAGTACGTAAGTGTATGTGGATGCCGTAACCCAGGCCACTATGAAACGAGAAAGTAACCCAAGAGTTGGGATGGTCTATGAAATTAAGGGCCTCGTTCATAGTTTGTAACCGTAAGACTTAAGCAGGAATCCGTAAAAGTCCCTAAAATAAGACTGTGCATATGAAAACGATTATGTAAGTACTGTGAGGTAGGTACATGCGTCGGGCCTGGGTATTATACCTCTTAACCTTGTTACTGAGTACGTAGTGCGCACAGCAATGTAATTCACGTAAGACCATACAAAATTCCATTGATTTTGTAACTAGATCTACTGCCTATAAGACCGTATAGTTTTTGATTCCGTAAATGAAATCCGTAATCAGTCTTATAACTGACAATAGAAGTGTAATAATGATAAAGTAAAACTATGGGCAGTTGGATCGTAAATGGTGTAAGTAAATGCTAGAATGTGTCAAGACACCTTCTTTAGCCGAATCCGTAAAGTATGAGAACGAGGAGCAGCAAGTGCAACTTGCCACTTCTGTATCTTCTCCAATTCAGAATACCAACTCAACTATAAGATGGAGAAATTCGAGATTAAGAGAAATGTACCAAACTTTGAAACCCATCCAAGCAATCGTAATGCCCCCGTCAAGGGCAATGTTTGTTTGAGTCGTTATGAAATTAGATCTTAACCTTAATCCGTAATCAGGTTTGAATAATATTCCGTAATCTGAACTATATTCCGTAAAACATTGAAAAGACCCCTACAGTCGCAGGTTCCACAGAACTTGCTTCTGTGCGCTTCCTGGCATATGTGAACGGGCATCACAATTATTGAGTGACTGCACGGGTGGCCTTAGACGGAAAATTCAGCTTCCGAAACAGGAGCCCAACCTTTTAGGCGTCAGCTCCTGTGGTTGGTCGCCTGATGATCCCCCACCGTTTCAATGCTTCAAGACTGGGGCTGGCTCCAACAAACGTATCATGTTCATCCTAACTGAGAAATGAAGCTGTACATAATGTGAACCGTAATAATTAGAATGATAATCCCAATGAAGGTTTTTAAACTGTAATAATGAGCAGACAAACCTCGAAGTACCCTAGCCATAATAAGTACTTCGTAATTCAATAGTAATCCGTAATTCAACTGCAATCTGTAATTCAATAGTAATCCGTAATTCAACTGCAATCCGTAATTCAATAGTAATCCGTAATTCAACTGTAATCCTTAATTCAACAGTAATCCGTAATTCAACTATACCTAATCTGTAATTTAATAGTAATCCGTAATTCAACCATAATTCATAATTCAATAGAAATCCGTAATTTAATAGTAATCCGTGAAATCCATAACATGAAACCGGGAGGTAAATAGATACTGTAAATTTTGACGTTGTAAGCTACATCTATGGAATCAACCCGTAAAACTGCTGTTGCAAATTCCAATGGTGAAAAATAGTACCGACCTCGATTCTGACCATTTATGTTTTTTGGTTTGTAGGAAATGGAACACGTAGGTGAAAACCACCAGTCTATAGTTGATGAAGGAAAAGATCGTGAGCGGCGTGTGCGTCAAGATTTATTGGGTATAGTCCGTGAACACACAAGAACTTTTGCTGAAAATGGTTTGGCACTCATTGAGGAAGCTCGAAAAGAAGCAAATGAACAGCTGAACTTGGTAAAGAATTACTATGAACGTCGTCTTGATGAGTTGAATACCAACATGGAAGCAGCGTTATCAGATTTGGAAGAAAGGTATAACACTGGTATAGTTCAAAGAAATTCTGATCCTGATTCAGTTGTTACACATACCGCTGATAAAGACAAACAACAAACGTCACCACGTTCATCAAAACATGTATTTCGACCAAAATTCCAAAAAGGGGACAATAAGTTGACTTCTGATATAGAGTACACGCTTTGGAAACACAGAATTCGCCATGAACTACTGTCCCAAGACTGTCTGTTTCTTATTGACAAAGATGTTCAACCTACTGAGGCATATGATGACAAAACTACTTATCTTATGAAGAGTTCTGTTATGTCGTACCTACTTTCTAATTTAGAGGAACGTCACCAGAGACAAGTGCGACATGCGAAAGATCCTGCAGAAATGATGTCCCACTTGGACAAAGTTTGTGATTTGACCAGCAATTTTTCTGAACATCAGTATAGAACATTGTTCAACAATATTAAGTACGATCCACGACAACAATCTGTAATGGATTTTTTAAACGAGTTTGATGATTTGATCGAGAAAATTAAAAGATGTCCTGACTCACAACTCAGTGACTCACAGATCAAACACAATCTACTGACTGCATTTGCAGAGGCTCTTCCGAACGTAGTAAGTTCATTAAAACAAGAACCAAGACCTGGAAAATCAATTCAGGAAATCAAAGATGCCTTGCAGAGTGAGGAACACATGTTGAATGAACTCCATCGTCGTTCTTCATCTGGCATAGCAATGTACAGTAATTACTCATCTCTGCAAAGGAAACGTCCTTGTTCTGTGACTCAAAATGACAATTTCGGCAAGTTCAAAAAGTCAACTCACAGTTCGTATAGACGTCCGCCAACTTGTAAGAAATGTGGTATTCAGGGACACGTGTATGAAAACTGTCGAAAATCTGGACGGGTGTGCTACAACTGTGGAAAAGATGACGGACACATTGCTGCTGACTGTTCACAAGCACCAACTGAGTCTTCCAAACGATACCGTAATCCAGAAAAGCAGAAGACTCCTGCGCAAGCCCGAATTGAATTAACTAAAGCTAAAACACTGCAAAACAAAAGATCTAAGCCCAAGAGGCGTCGAATGCCATTCAAAGCAGCAGTTGCTGAATCCAAACGACGTATGAAAGAGGGCAAATCTTTCCTAGCAATCATAGCGGACCAAGAGAAAGACGATCTTTCTGATAATGAACGTATGTGCTGGGTTCAAGATATGGATTCAGATGACGACTATGACCACGCTATGTACGCTCACCAACGTAACGACCATGATGAAGCTCGTCCATCAGGGGCTGCTTTTTCAAACATAGAACGTAAGTTATTCCGTAATCCGTATCTACATTTTATCATTGATTCTGGTTGTACAGAACACATGGTTAATGATCCACATGTTTTTGTAAATATGCGAAACCTACCTAGACCAAAATTCATCTCTTGTGCTAATAAAAATAGGGATGCTGATCTAGTGATACATCAAGTAGGGGACATAATTTTCTACATTGAGAGCACTAACACGTACGGTTGTCTAAGAAATGTTCTCTATGCTCCTGAATTGTCAGAAAATTTGTTCTCTTTACGTAAACAAATGAAAAATAATCTCAATGCTATTTTTAGCGATAAAACTGTAGAAATTAGGGATAGGTCTTCTGGAGAATTGGTCAAGTCTGGACACTATGATGGGCAATTCTGGTGGGTTTCATTCTCTCTACCTTTTACGTCTGCTTCACAAGCTGAAAAGAGACGCATTTTGCAAGGAGTTTTAGGAATTTCTTACATGGCCGAGTCAGAGGTAGGAGGGAGTCCACAGCCTAGTACGAGTTCTAGTAATCAGGGGCATGACACCTCCGTTTTGCCTGTAGGAGGGAGGAAAAGAGTACAGGCAAGGAAGTTCTCTGATGCTGGCCCTGATTCAAAACGAATTATGTCAGAAAATGATTCCAGTACAAATGTTGACTCTGGGGTGAATGACAGCGACCTTGTAGCTATACACACCAGTACTGTTCCTAGTTTGAGAGATAATCTGGGGTTGCTCTGGCACTATCGGTTGAACCACGTCTCAAAACAATATTTAGAGATTGCTGCCAAGTTGATGCCTTCTCTGAAGAAGATCAGATTCAACTCAGGCATTCTTGATTGTAGTTCTTGCAAAATGGCAAAGGCCAAACGAAAGCCTTGCAAAGATGTTCGAATCAGATCAGATATTCCGTTTCATCGATTGTGGAGTGATCTTATGGGTCCAATAAAGCCCTATTCACTCAAAACCTTGAATAAATATGTGGTAACCTTCACAGATGATGCCACAAGGTTTGTATTTGCTTATGAGATTCCCGATAAAACGAAAGTACATGTAGCACTGACTGAATGCATAGAAGAGATTAGAAAACTGAAGGGACCTGATGCTGAAATGACACAGATATTGACAGATGGTGGAACTGAATATCGAACATCAGAGATGAAAGCTCTACTAACTCGAAATAACATAACTCTGACAACATGCGAGCCCGCTACTCCACAACATAATGGTTGTTCCGAGCGTCTGAATCTTACGTTAGCCTCATGCATAAGAGTCAATCTGATCTCAGCTGGTATGCCAACCCATTTCTGGGGCTACGCTCTCAGGCATACAGTTCACGTACATAATAGAACCCCGCATGCATCAAACAACTTTCTAACACCCTATGAGCTGGTACATGAAAAAGCTCCTAATCTAAATTATATACGACGTTTTGGCTGTGAGGCGTATGTACTCGACAACCATGCCAAAACAAGACCGAAATTTGACCCAAGAGCCAACTTAGGGTTTCTTCTCGAATGCACTGATACAGGCTATGTGGTCCTTGATGCCAGAAAGAAAACCATCATTCGCTCCAAAAATGTTGACTTTGTGGAGTCAAAAGTTTATGGAGACCATATAAAGACATCATTCAACCAAGATGAAATCCTGGGACAAGAATTCAAAACACACCCAACCATTTCCACAAATTTTGATGAAGAACTACCCGTAATTGAAAATTCATCTAGACCTTCAGACTTAGAACAATCCGTAACGAATACTGCTACAAGATCTACAGACTCAGACCAAACCGTAAACACTGAGAACGAAAAATCCGTAACAACTGTAACTCTGCCTTCTACATCAGGAAAAACCGTAACCATTCCAGATTCCACGCCATATACCTCAAGTACTCAAAAGGAAAAACGAATCGGAGGAACATCTGAATTTGACTTCTTCCAAAATATCGAATATGATAGCGAAAATGAAACAGCATACCTATCTTATGCTGACAATCCTATCTCAGATGATACTCCACAGACCTACTATGATGCTATGAATTCCGATCAAGCTGAACACTGGATTCAAGCAATAAACACGGAATTTAACGCTCTAATGAAATGTGACACTTGGGAAATAGTTCCTAAAGGCTCTCTCCCTGCAAATACAAAAGTTGTCCAATCTCGCTGGGTACACAAGATCAAATCAGAGGCAAATGGAGGAATTCGCTATCGCAGTAGGCTGGTTGCAAAAGGTTTTTCTGACTCAAACTATTATGGTCGAACTGAAACCTATGCACCTGTTGCCCGCCTAGCAGATGTACGATTCATGCTGATTATTGCTAATAAGTTTGATCTTGAAATTAGTCAATATGATGTGAAAACTGCCTTTCTGAATGGAACTCTAGAGAAAACTGTTTACATGGAGATTCCCGATGGTTATTGTGAATACCTTGGCAAATCATCTAAATTGAGAAATACGAATGTGTGCAGATTAAAACGTGCTTTGTATGGACTTAAAGTCTCACCCAAGCGCTGGTTTTTAAGATTTCTGGAAACCATTGAAAATATGGGCTTCAAGGCATATGACTTTCAGTCATGCTTATTTCTTTGGAGACACCAACAACAATTTGCTATCTTGCTTTTGTATGTTGACGACATTTTGCTAGTTACCAATAACAAGTTTAAACAAAGGGAAATTGAACAAGTCCTCAAACAAGAATTTGAAATAAGCCTACTTGGCGAACCCACTCAATTTCTTGGATTGGAAATAAAAAGAGACCGTCCAAACCGCAAGATCTTCCTACATCAATCCAAATTTGTTAAATCACTTCTGGAACGCTTTGATGTGACCAAATATAAGTCTTTGCACATTCCAATGAGGCCTGGTGATGAACGTATAAACACAAAAACCAAGACTGAAAGAACGTCCAATCATCCATTCAGACAAGCCATAGGCTCACTACTCTATCTTCAGAATGGTACTCGACCTGACATCACTTATGCCACTAATGTTTTAAGCAGACGTCAGTCAGATTTTACAGACTATGATTGGGAACTTGTTCAAAGAATTTTAAGGTATCTTGCTGGTACCAAGGATTATGGATATGTTTTATCAGGTGAAGAAAACAACAGCATCAAGTGTTATTCAGATGCATCATTGGGACTGAATGACGAGAAAGGAAACTCTACGACTGGCTATGTAATTACTCTTTTTGGAGACTTAATTACATGGCGTACGAAGAAACAAAATCATGTCGCCCTGTCATCAGCAGAATGCGAGTATGTTGCTATGTCTGTAGCATGTCGAGAATTGGCCAACATTAGAGCAATGTGTAAAACTATGTTACTACTTGACATTACTCCTCAAGTGTTAGAAGATAATCGATCTGCAATCCGACTGGCTGAAACTGAAGACTCCACAACTTTCAAACACTTGACAAAGTTATGTTATCATTATGTGCGTGATGAGGTAAAACATAAAAACATTGAAATTAGCTGGCTGGAATCGGAAAGACAGCTTGCTGATGTTTTTACCAAGCCTTTGCCAAGAAAAAAATTCATCTTATTCCGTAATATGCTGGTCAATCATCTACCTGTTTGAACATATTTCTGTTCTTGTTCTTTGCAGGTAGATTGACCTAATCCGTAACAACCCGTAAAGTCTGTAACAACCCGTAAAGTCTGTAACAACTCGTAAGTGATGGCTCCAATGTCAACTAGTCTTCCTCTGGGTCTGGATTCATGGTTCTGGATCTGGGAGGGAGTGAAAAATTGGCAGATCACCGAACCTGGCAACACTGGGTCAACCCACTCTCCGCATCTTCCTCGTTTATTTATGACCATGACAACCGAACCTTAGATCTTCATCTTCTCTCTCGTATTCGTCGTAGTTTTTGTACCGTTTTAATAGCGTTTTATTTCGTTTGACTACAAGTGAAGTATTATCATAAAAGTATTATTAACAACCTATTCTAATATTGCTCTTTAGTTCTGAGAATAGGTATCTTCGATCTTCAAGAAAGGTAAGAGGAATATTCAATCATATTCCCTCATTTTGACAGATTGTAAGTTAAGCTTCAACTTGATTTGAACAAAATAGAACAGGTTTCAAAATCACCACAGAATACTGCTAATATTGACTCAGGTCAACATCTGGTGCAGTCAATAGTGAATCTCCAATCCAAAAATCCGCTGGAGTGAGGGATTGGAACTCAACGTTGGGACAAAGCGGGTAATAAGACGGGAATTCAGGGTTGCCTCGACTTGGAAAAACAGGGTACTCACTAATCAGCTCACAATATGTCAGTTTAGCGTGGTCAGTCAGTCAGGACGAGTCTCGTATTTAGTGCGCTTCACAGCTCTCTTCCAAAGCTCTTCTCCAAAATGCGGAGACTGGGGGTGTAAACTCATAAGTTCTCTCATGAATAAAATTGGAACAGCTATATCAGAGTGCAATAGAAGTGTGTATGCTGATGATTTGAATATTTATCTTGCTTGTAAGCGTGATGATCTCGCTTGAACTATCAGCATTGTCAAAAATGATTTAAATAACCTATCGACTTAAAAGGCTTAAAAGACATGGGCTCATTCTGAACCCCAAAAAATGCTGTACCATGATCATGGGACACGCAAGGCTCCTAGCAACTACTACACTTACAGATATTCCAACATTAGTTATAAATGATAAAAGAATTGAATATGTAAGGCAAATTAAATGTCTAGGTATAGTGTTGCAAGATGACTTGTCATGGATCAAAAAAACTGATATAATAGTAGGAAAAGTGCACTCAATGCTGTATGCCTTGAGAAACCTGCTGTATAGCAAGTCGGTAACTGTTAAAACAACATTATTTAGATCGCTAATTAAGCCATATTTTACTTATAGTGCGTCAGTCATGTGCGATCTTAATTCAGTAGGCCGTCTCAAGCTACAAAGAGCCTTGAATGGATGTATACGCTATTTATTAAATTTGAAGTACGATGATAGTATCCACGATAAGTTTCGGAAATTGAAAATTCTTAAAATCGATGAACTATTACAATATTCTGTACTCACAATTATGTTTAAAGTAAAGTTGACCAACAAACCTGAATACCTGGCTGAATTCTATAATACTTTCTCGCAAATTCATAACGTAGGGACCAGAAATAAATTTTTGAATTACAGATTACCAAAATGCCTGACTACTGCTTATCATCATTCTTTTCTTGTTCAAAGTATTTCCTTCTATAATGGACTGTCCTCCGAAACTAAAGAAATAAAAAGTTTTTTCTGGTTTTAAAAAACATGTTAGGGAACATTTATTATCGACGTACTGAACTACTTGTGCTAAGAAAATACGATCGTTCATTCATGTGTGTGTAAAATGTCAAAAGATGATAATTTATAAATTATAGATTCATAGAGAAGATGTATTGACAGTTAGAAGTTTATATTTATTTTTAACTTGTACGACACTCAATGTGAAACCCAATGTATTACTAACTTCTGGTTAGGTGTGAGAGAGGTCGAGTACGACCTAATCTCGCCAGATTTATAAATAAAGTCGTTTTCAATTCGATTCAATTCAATCCAATGAACTCATCACTCCTTCTCTGAGTTGATCCGACGGGAGAAGTGCAGAAAACAGAGAATAAATGGTATTACCCACAATTTACTGGATTCTATTATACCTTAAAATACCCACCACTACTTTTCGTCTCGAAAGGTTTTCGAAATTAACAACCATAAGATGAATCCACGTCAACACTTCTCAGGACTGGGCCTGTTCAGCTTATGAAAAGGCAATTTCACACCACTTTCAGGGACGATTTTGTGATTTACTCTGATTCTATTTTCCGGGTTCCCCTGAATCATTCGAGTGTCAACTCAAGACTCCTTTCCGTATATACGGGAATAAAGCCTACAGCAAGAACGAGGGGAATATCTCGCATAACTTGTAGCACTCTTTCAGAAAAACACTTTTCCCGCGGAGAGAGAATATATAATAAGGATTGTGGTAGAATGTTTATTTGAATACATCAGAGTTATAAATACGACCAGTCACTTTAGTTAGGCCGTTGGAGTGGTAAAATGATTTACGTGAAGGCAACTCCTGGCGCTCCCCTTGTTCTGCTATTCAATTCACAGAATCCCTCCTTCTCGTTTTTATCGCTTTTGGTATTTCATTCGTCATTCCTCATAAAGAATGTTCCACTTGAGAGACTTCAATCAGACACTCAGCAGATAGTTTTGGTTCAATATAACTTATTATGCATTCAAAACGAGTATACAATTTGAAGGGGCGAACAAAGTAAATGATCAAATCGATTCAAATGAACAATCGAGTACCTAACCAAAATTACCGTTTTGGTGTTTAATTTTCAATATTATTATATATATATATTATATATAGTAGAGCAGTTACAGTTGGAAATATCGCACATTCATAAGATGTAATTCTTCGGTAGGTATCGAATGTAGTATAAAAATATTACATGGAAACAAATTTGCTGACCATTTTTTACCAGCACAATTGACCTTTAGAGTACGAGAGTTATCATGTCACCTATGACTCGTACGGTTATATCGCCTAAATTCAAGTTACGATACTTAGGTGGTACATAGGTACCTTGTAGGTTGTATAGTCGTATAAGTACTGTAAGGCTTCCCCTTCACCGCGGTTTCAGTGGCTAGGCCTGACTTATTCTTGCGCCTACTCGCCTACCTATTCTTAAGCCTACAAACTTTTCGGCCTCAAGCTGAATAAAAGCTGGCGGCAAAAGACAGGTGAATAAAAGTCTCTTGTAGGCAGAACAGGTTGTATTGCCTGGGTGATGAAATGGCAATTCGTTGTACGCTAAGTTTCATTTTCGTTTTCGTTTTCGTTGTACTGAGGGCTTCTTGATGTGGGGACTAAATTAATCCGAGGATTTACATAATTCTGAAAAAGTTGAGGTCACAGAAGAAAGTCAAGAAGAAGGAAAATATATTAGGAAATTCGATAACTGGTTGCTAAGGAAGCATAACTGAATACAACTCGAAGAAGTGAACAGCAATCGCATTTTGGTCAGCTAAAATTTCTATGGAGATTAGACCTCTTCTGCGAGTCACACACATGTTTCTGATTTCTTTAAGTTCTCATAGGAAGCGAACGGTTTGTCCTAAAGAGCTCCGAGTGGTCTCAAAAAGTTCTAACAACGATACTTTTCAAAAATTGTGAAACATTTATACCTTCATTTCGAGAGTTTTCGAGCTAGGGCACTCTTGAAAATTTCTACCCTGAATTTTCCCTCCTTAGAAGTGACTGACATCAACCAGAAGCTTCGCGGCATAACTGGACCCCAAATGCCAAATTTGAACCAAATCGGCCCTGGGTTGCTAGGCAAAGTGCCGCGTACGGTGGACGGACGGAAACATTTTGGTCTACTATTTTCAAAAATGAACCTTTAGAATCGACCATGAAAAAAAAAGCTAACCCCCCTCCTCACCCCCTCAAAATTTGTTGGTTTACGTTTCAAGGTACGTAGAATCCGAAAATTTATTTTCTTAACAACCCTGAACCGATTTGGTTCAAATTTGGTATATGGGCTCCATTTAGGGTCTAGTTGTGCCGCGAACCTTCTGGTTGATGTCAGTCACTTCTGAGGGGTGAAATTAAGGGTTGAAATTTTCAAGGGTATCTATGAAAATTTCAACCCCAACCACCAACCAAATGGAAATGAAGAGTTGATTTTCGGATTCTACGTACCTTGAAACGTAAACCAACAAATTTTGAGGGGGGGGGGGAGGTTAACTCCAAAGGTTCTGTATTGAAAATAATAAATCAAAATCATTCTGTCTGTACTTGCAAAGTTAATGACTGATGGGGAAAAGGGCTTCATACAAAGGGGAGCTTCATAGTGAGGGACATGAAGGGCATACAGGAAGGAACACCACAGTTTGGCACACATATCGGAAGTATCCGTTGTGGCTCCCGTGTACCAACTATCGTTGATTGGGCCGTGAATAACCGCAAACACCGGTACAAAACAGTTCGCGGCACTCACAATATGCCGCAGCCTGCACACATTCTCTGTGGCCGCGTCACAAAGGTCCCCGTTTGTCTTGGGAACGGGGCTTTTCCTACAGTAGAGGACAATCTTGTTTACATGCGGCACACAAAAGGGGTCGTGCGCGACCGGGGCGGACACTCCCTCCTGCCAGGTGAACTCAGTCTGTTGAAGTTCACCTTTCAGAGCACCCCAACCATATAAACAACATGAATTAACTAGCCTCGTCCAGCAAAGTCCTCACAGGTTATGTTAATAACGTTATAAGTAAACTTCTTTATAAATTTAACCATTGCAGTTATGCATAATAATTAACATCATAAATTAATTAATTGCCAAAGTACCTACCTACTTGTTGCAGTAAACAAATAATTTCTAATTATTTCCATTATTGCCAATTTGCCCTTTGGCAATAACTTCATGATGTACGATGCAGTTGGGTCTGGAAGCTATTTTAATAGCTTAAGTAGAAATTTAAGGAAACAACAATTTTCCGTCAAAAATCGAAAAAAAATCGACAATTTTTTTTAATACCCTAAAATAAAATACAAAATATTTTGAATAGAATGGTGAAAGAAATTTTTAAATTGTTCCACAGGAAGTGGTCCAAATGGTTGCTCGAATAAGGACTAATAGCCACCCTGTCCATCCTCTGCTGTTTCAAACTCTTCTTCCAGTTTTTTTTTTTTGCCTGACTTTTTTTGACGTACTTTTTTGTGCTTTCAAGGAGTTGTCGTTCAGCTCTTTGAAGTCAAAGTTAATTAAGGCCCATCATTCCTTGAATACGAAAATAGCCAGGATCCACCCCTAAATCCTGGAAAACCCTACAACGGTATACTGTCGGTGTACTAAACGACAGTTCAATTTCTGTTTTATTATCTTCTCCCCTCCACAGCATTTTGACGTTCAAAACAAGAAATAATAATCTTCATTGGCGAACCATTCTTAGCAGACAGAGAAACTGAGACAGTGAAATCAGCATGACAGACCATACAAACGCCTACCTACCTTCTGAAAAGCTGAGCTAAATTCTGTTACATCTACAATGTCGTACCTACTGGCGTTTACTGTCATACTCCTCAAACTGCTGTAAACTTAGGCTTAGTCTGAGACACAGTCGAAGACCGATGTGATGCAGGAGTTTGAGCTAAAGAAGTTCCAGCAGTAGGAGTTTAAGTAATAACTAAATCACTGACAACACTCACGTGTGGCTGCGGTCACTGGGGCGTCGTCGTTTGGTGGTGGACTTTGGACCGACTTTTGCGGGGATCGTGGGTTCAAGGCTCATCGCCGGCAGCATGCGTTTTTCGGCGACCGGGGCTCTCATCGCCCCCCTCGTCCCAACCCAAGACAGTGGAAAGTCTTGAGCGAAATCATCAGAACAAACTCCGTTCTTCTCTTTGGAAGACAGCTGATTACGTCCGCTACGTCAAGAATGGCAGTCGGACGAAAATCCAACCTGAAATGGATGATTACTATACTCTACTTTTACTTACTTTACACTCACGTGTAAATCCACCGCCTGATTTACATTATTTTTCCTCACTTTCCGAATATTTTCCATTCGGTTTTTCCTCTTAAGAAACTCTTCCCTACAACGTGGCATTTTGGAACAATAAGAAGAACTTGGAATATTGAGGAGCATCTAGGCGAAGAAAGAGGTGGAACGACGTAAGCGCTGCCTAGCGAAGAGAAATGAACCTTCCGGAGCTCAAAAACCTAGGCTATCTAGGCTATCAATTTGCCCTTTGGCAATAATTTCATGATGCACGATGCAGTTGGATCTCTCTTTTCTCTTCAATCGCCTCCTGTCTGGCGGTGGTGGAAGCTTTTTGGTATTCGAGCGAATTACTACTAAATATTACTACTAGAATTTAAAAAAAGGGAACATATTTCGATAGAACGAAAGCAATCACTAGGTACTTAATTGTTAAATTGGCCGTTAATTAAACTGTTTGATTTGGTAATGATTAATGGTTCAGGTTCTGATACTTATTTGGTTGGTGGTCAATTTCATCATTAATCTATCTGTTTAATTTGCTTTGAGCGCCTATTATAGTTCGATCACGGTTTGGTCATTGACTTTTGTGTATTCGACTGACTGTCAAGTTGGTTGTTTGTTAAGGTGATAGCTAATTCGATTGTTCAATTTGCTAGTTTAGCTGATTTACTGGTTATGGTCTAACCATTATCTGTGCTACTGCACTTTTGTTTAGTTGTGTATAATTTTGATCAGTGTTTATGTTATTCTTGCTTGATTGATTTGATCATTGATTGGATTATTTCTATTACTACTGGTTATTGTTTTTAGTGTGGCTAAATTGAATTCTTGATTGTTGACTGGATTAACTCGATTATTACTGGTTATTGTTTTTAGTGTGGTTAAATTGAATTCTTGATTGTTGATTGGATTAATTCGATTATTACTGGTTATTGTTTTTAGTGTGGTTAAATTGAATTCTTGATTGTTGATTGGATTAATTCGATTATTACTGGTTATTATTTTTAGTCTGGTTAAATTGAATTCTTGATTATTGAATGGATTAATTCGAGTATTACTGGTTATTGTATTTAGTCTGGTTGAATTGAATTCTTGATTATCGATTGTATTATTTCGATTATTACGGGTAATTGTATTTAGTCTGGTTAAATTGAATTCTTTATTATCGATTGTATTATTTCGATTATTACGGGTTATTGTTTTTAGTGTGGTTAAATTGAATTCGGCGCTATTGGAGGAAGTGAAAGCGAACAAAATTGGTGATGTTCAGTCGGCAACCATCCCCAACCCCTACTGGGCCCGTCCCACCATCGGATCACGAATAAGGTGACAAAGCAACTGCTGCTCCGTTACAAATGTCAAACTTCGAGTGGAAGTAAATGTAAAATTTGAACAGATATTATTTTTTGGAGAGATTTGGGGATTTCCAACATTATGCATCCTGCACCGCGAATTTGGCTGAGGCATCACTCGAGCCGTTCCTCTCCTCATCACTTCACTATTAGGTAGATCCAGTAATTTCAAACATGCACCAGCCCTACTTGCTCGATGCAACGGCAGAGCTCATGAATAATGGATGCGTTCTACGAGCCGTAGAAGGAGGATTGAATTACCTACTTGGAGAGTGGACGCCACTCGCACGCTAGCGTTACCGCTATGATCACGTCGGTCAGTTTTTATGCCTACTTACGACCTCGAAGCGACCGAGCTGCGCTCTTTCTGCGCCCCGTTTCTTCATGACATGTTTCCGCTCCATCAGTGGCTGTGTAAAGTCTGCTGTGACGCCCCTTGTCTGGACATGCGACCGGATAAGCCGCGCCAGCTCACCATACGGCAGACCAACATGCAATCTTTACTAACACTAACCAACACCTCCACACTAAACATAATGATTTTTGCTTGACACTTTGAACTACAGTCCGAAGGAATGCTAATGGTCACGGAATTTTATCAACACTGTAAGTGCTCTATGACGTGGAAGTGTTGTTGGGGTAAGGTAGAAAATAATACCACTACACGTTTCACGGGGTTAAGGAGGATATAATTGTCTCAAAATTCGCCTACCAGGGACAGGAGCGAGACGGTGGTGAGGGTTATCAGCGGGTGTCCGAACTGCAGTTTATCGATACATCGGTTCGTCCTTGCATTGTTCTGTCCATCTCTCATGAACATGAGGCAAAGTTGTGGGTCTGAATGTACTGGATGATCCATGGTGTAGGGAATTGACAGAAGGATTCAGATTCATCATACAAATGTAACAGGTCTCAAGTTAGGTCACAAAAATAGAGATCAATTATTGTTACGTGGAAAGGGTATTAATAATTGAAGAAAACCGATTTCCGTCGTAGAAAAAAAATACTTCGAATCATGTATTTAAATAAAACGGACTGTATGAATTGAAGAAACAATAAAATTTATTGTCTATTAATTTAATTAATAATTGGACTGCCTAAGGAGGTCCTTCACAAGCAAGTGAAATCCCAAGGGTGCCGTTTCTTAAATTTGCCGTTTGAAAATTAAATTATAAACAAATTTAAAATATCTTACCAGATCGTGAAGGGATGGGAAGTCCAGAAAAAATGGACGAGAAGAGAGTGTAGCGTGAAAGTAAAGATGAGTCCCGCTTTGTTCGTATTTGCGCGGTTTCGGTGAATAGTCTAGAGCGATCACATCTTAATTTTATTTAATGAACAACATATTCTACAATGTTGTTGAAATAATTTTGGAATTTATCTGCATTTAAAAGAGGTAAAGGAGAACAAAATTTATTTGAGGTCTGAAGAAGAAGGAAAGAAGAGGCCATACTTTTTTCAATCTCCACTTTTTCGTTGCTGCCGTCTGTTCGTCGACTGAATCAAGTTTTCGTCAAAATTTTGTCTTTGTCTGCGTTTAGAAAAGTTGTTTTAAACATTGCCTTTAAAATACTGGAAGGACGGTCATCGGCTGATCGGAGAATTGGTGTCTGCGGGCTCTCAAAACTGCCGGAAGAACTAAGGAGAAATTGTTCGTGCTACGAATCCTTTGTACCTGATTTCTTTCATCGTCCTTGACGTCCTGATTATCGTTGTGGAATCGAAGACTACGATCATCGTGCGAGTGAATCATCGGTGAATCAAGGGATCGTTCCGTTTATCGTACCGTTTCAGGGTGAGGGCGACATCATACACAGCTGCTCTACCAAGTTGGAATTGTCCAGACTCCTACCCGTCCTACCCGTATAGACCCTCTGAAAATCCTTGGCTAAGTGCTTATTCTTTTCATGTTTTTCCACGGCCTTAGGAAATTTAAGGTAAAATAGATATGTACGAATTTAAATAATTTTCTTGAATGTATTTGTGATACCTGCCCTGAGTAGTTCGGAAAGGACTAAAATTTCCTTTCGAGTAAAGGTTTAATTTATTTTATTTAAAATAAATTTCTGAATCTTGCGATTTCAAATTTTGATTTTTTACGTTTTTGTAAACGGGGTTCATCCCCGTTTACCGTCACAAGAGGAGAGGAGAATATGCGAGAGTCGAGCGAATAGAGTTAAGTTGACATCAATGATAGTAGAGTGGAATTGAGGGGCAACCAATGCCTGCAGATCAGCAGTTCATCCTCGGGATACGGGTAGTGTTTGGACCTTTCCGCCCAGAATTGAGCAGTTGGCCCAAAGACAAAGTAGTTCCGGCTTCCGCCGCTAGGGGATCGAGCTAAGAATGAACCAAACTAGATCTTCTCGTACAATCAATGGGTTATTGCATTCAGAACTAATAGGCCAGTATTAGATCTAAAAGAATTTATGAACTCATAGAGCAAGGACGATCATAATTGAGAACAACATAGAACATGAATGCACGGGGCAGAATCTGATGAAGATGGCTGCGGAGAAGGAACCCCTCCGTGATCCCGATGTGTCCGCCATTACTCCATTGTATTCTGCACAAGTTAACTCTGCGCTCACACATTTACTCATTGAAATACTATATTAGTTCTGTCTAATACAAACTTTTAGTTCTCAACCAGTGTAGTTTATTTAGTTCTCATTCCCGAGGTAAACAGGTAGTGTAGGTAGCAAATTCTTCGAGGAAGACTCCAGCCGGATGTGGTAATTTTAGGGAAGTGTAGGACTGATTGCAAATAGATTAAGATTGGAGGTCTGAATAGCCGCAGAACACAACGAGAGGGATCAGGGAATGTTAAGGGGTTCAGGAAAGTAAACAAACGGCTTGCGGAGCGGCAACGATGAAGATCAATGTAAGACAAACTTAATAGGTTTTGTCTTTTGCCTAGTTTTTTTTAACCAATTGAGTCTTAGTTAAAACCTCTCAGTCAAATGCAGCCCACAACACTTTTTTCAACAGTTTTTCCCGCCTCTGACGAACTTGAGTAGTTGAAGGGCAAAGCGAAAGTGGGGAATGACTTTTGATGCGCATTTCCACTTCAATTTTCTTAAGAGCTTCCGAGACTTTCAGGATTCAGGTGATCGTGGTTAAATTGGATTGTTGGTGAGATCCGGAGATACTAATGCTGTGATAAGCTACCACTTCGCATTTCTGTTCATTCAGTTCCTTAGCTCAGTGGAAACGAGCTCCGACTCAGAAGTGTAAATATAGTTTAGTCGGAACGATAGGAGACCTATCCTCAGTCGAGGGAAGTTAATTTTTGATGACTCAACACTCGACGTCATTTCTTCATTCGTGGTGACATAAACACAACATTTGCGACCTAACGTAACAACCTCTACACAATATGCAGTACCACGCTTTGAAGCCACTAGCTTGATAGAAACCTTGACGAACATTGAATACGAGTGTTGTCTCGTAATCGTTTTCGTTTCTCATATTTCTATAACATAATGCAGTGACGATTTTGGAGATCAGCTTTGAAATTGAATGACTTTGGGCACGTTTCGCAACATAAAACGACTCTTGGCATCATTTTCACGTCCATAGCTGTTTGGAGAGAAACAAAAACGATTACGAGAAACGAACTTTAGAATGGTAGTTATGGTAATCAGGAATGGTAGTTCGTTGAAGTGGCGGAAGATAGCGCTGAAACCCGACAAGGATTATTGGGGCTACTCTCGTGAAGTTTAGTTTTACATAGTTTCGAAGATAAAATCACTTAGTTGACTTCCCCCATTCTCAATTCATTGAATATGCCAATTTCTGGCGTTTGTCATGACTCTTTCAAGCATAACAGGCGTTATGTTGAAAATTCATTCCACTTGTCGTTCTTTAATCTTGAAGGATGCTTGGAGGGTTCGGTAATTCTGAGCAATTATCCGGTCAACTGCGATATTTCTCAAACTTTCGTATAATGTTATAGAGAAGGAAAGACAATAATAGAATGCAAAATTAGACGTCGCAAACGTAATGCGATAAGGCAGGAAGCGATAACGATAAGCGATAACGGGGTCGAAGTCCAAGCCGAGCCTAGTGACTCTGAACGCTGTTGCTGCAGGTCAGTTCTGTGCGTGATGTCGGCTAGTACTAGTAGTGCGAACCCGTTTCTATGTGTTGAATGTGAAAATACTATTTTGAGTTTTGCCGTGTTGTCAGATGATTCCGATCGTTTAGATACATTTTTGTATAATCATGGTGTTTTGCCACGAAATAAAACATGCCCGTCATGTAGTAGTGTTATGTCATTAAATATTAATAAATACAATATATTTTCCTTTCCCGACACTTATTTCGGTCTGAATATTGATATTTACTACTCTACATATATCATGGTTAAGTATGAGAAATATTGGAGTTGACCGGATAATTGCTCAGAATTACCGAGGGTTCACATAAACACGGGATTTCAAAAACCCTTTTGAAAAACGTCTGCCAAGTGGGTGTGGCACATAGCTTCCACGTATCCATAACCCGATTATATGGATCAATATCAAAACATCAATCCCTGAGTACATTCCATTACACTCAAAGGGGACTATCTACATGCTAATCTGAACAATCCTGAGAAATTTCGTCGAAATCGGATGGAAAATGTAGAAGTTATGGCTGTTACTAGGAATTCACGTTTGCGCATGCGCAGCAACTACTATTAGTCTGGGGGAGATGATTCTCATAGGAGACTATTTACCCGACATCTAAATAATCTTAGAAAATGTCATCGAAATCGGACGATAACTTCGTATGGTTATGCGCGTTACAAGGAATTCATGACAGACACACAGACACACGGACACACAGACATACAGACACGGAACCAAAGTTGTTTAGAAAGGTCTGAAACGTAAAACGCGAGTGGAAATTTTGATTTTGGAGAAATTTTTTTTCAACCATGAAAAGTGAAATCAAAGCTTCCGCTACCTTGGTAGACTAGGAAGCAAAATCACCAGGAGAAACTCGATGCTCTTGCGATATGTGCTGATGCCATGAGGTATCATAGACATATCTAATTACAAGTTATCGATGAAATTTGCCAGAAACATCTCATAAGCCCCGAAATAAATTTTTGAGTCTCTGAGATGTCAAAATGTCTGTTGGGAGTGTTGGGATTTAAAAAACCAAGAGGTACTGGATCTTCCTTGAACTCTCACAAAAACGATAAAAAAAAGGAGTCCTCCCCATTCGGACCAATTTTCGACTGTATTATGATGAAACTGAATTTCTGGCTACGTTTGGGCAAATATTTGTTACCCAACACACACACGATTAACTTTGGTGTTGAATTGATGAAGTTCGCGGTGAGTGGTCCCCAACAAAAGAAATCCCTTCGAGTGGCGCGTTATTTGAAAGTCTCACCAACACTAAAACCCTGGGAGAACACTCTTGAACTCGTTTTCTGCCCGCATTAATTTACATCGTCAAGAAGCCACCCCTAAAAAACCCGCGTCAGATCTTCATTCCTTCAACCACCCTGTTGAGATTCCGTTTTGTCATCGTATTTCTCGAGTACAAGGGAGGGTTACTCTTCATCTTTTCCACTTCCTCATTCATCTTCTTTTCATCCTCGATAGATATTAACTTTTTATCCTTCCGGTGAAAGAAGTAAATCAAGCCGTTATGCCTTGAATGGAGCAAATATCCGTGGACTTTCTTGACGTCGACGTTCATGCAATATCTTCTCCTTCAACGTTGGTTGTTAAGCGTCTGAGAGAATACAAAAAAGGAAGAAACCCAAGAATCGATCTGGAAATTCCATCTTGAATACGTACTTCAAATTAGCGTGAAATTTATTTTTTAACAACGGATTTTCAAAATTATTTCGACCGACTTTTGGTGAATCTCGTCCAGTTGCCATGTTTTCCTCAAGGAGTCAGCGAATTTTGAAAAATCAACGGTTTGTTGTTCAACTGAGGATCCTAAACTTACTAATTTTAAACGTTAACAAGTTGTAATCTTGGTTGAAGAGCAAATTCAAATAAATCAACGAATTTTACATGAAATTCGTCAATTTTTGTTGCTATTTAATTCTCGATGGAGGCGAATAGAACAAATAATGTTATTAATTCAGGCTAAGACCCTTGCTCAATCAGTAATTCATCTTTCATTCTGAAGAATGCTCTAGATTTTCTTTGCGTGCACGTCCACCTCTGAACACCGTTTACTGATATTTTTTTTATAATGAATTCATAATTTTTGGGAACAAGAAGCTTCTTATCAGGTCAAACATGCACCGGTGCTCCATTGTGACGGTAAACACAAGACTGGGTGAACCTATCATCCTCCTGACTCATCCATATTTGATTTTTGCTGTTGACAAACACAACAACTCAGAAACCTTCGCGGCCGTGGGCCTCGTAACCAGAGTTCTCAGACCTTCGGAGTCGTCCGTTACAGTCGATAGGAACCTTAGCAGTATCTTCTGTGCAGAAATTCATGTGAGGGACGTTGAAGAGTTTTCAATCCGAGAAGATCCTGTGAGATAGGCTTGCACAAGACGGTATGGTGCCCGGTCAAATGCTGTTATGCATCCAAGAGTACACCAAGGCAAACTAAGCATCCCTCAAAAGTCTCTATGACCAAAGAAAGTCGGTTTAAGGAGTCCTGTGAAAATCCCAATGGTCTCCCCTCTGGTTGCAAGCAGCCAGAGAAAGTCACTTCGGAGAGTCAATTGTTCACACAATCAGTGTCCCGGTAGTTATCAGTAGCAGGTCCCTGTTATGACCAACAAGTAGAGGCGCACGTTCTAGCTCGTGCTTCCGACTATGCAGGTCGGCGCCCGAGTTTTCGACTATTCACAAAACTCACATGCCAGGATCCAGGCCATAGGGCCAAGGATGGCCCTGGATCAAGGAACCATACCCAAAGACTGCAGAAGGGGAATGCAGGTTAAAATCTCCCAGGGCTGCAGCCCCTTCTGCAGCCCTGGGTGATTTTAACCAACCTCAACTGGGTGGTAGGCTGGTGGCACTTTGACTTCTGTCGATGTACCTACCTCTATGACCAGTCCATGAGGACTGTCCAGGGTGGATGTTCAAGTGGAGTCCAATGCATTTCTTCCCATTTTTGAGTTGTCGTGGGGAAAGATGACGCCACGAGTTGGTTGGTTCCGCCTCTTGTTGCGATATGCAGCCCCCGCCAGTGTCATCAGCTCACAATAGTCATCAGATGTGTCTTTCACCGGGGCTGTCTCCCCCCTTCCCCCACCACAACTCGGAAATCATGGAGTCTCCGTGACTCAAATCAGCTGTTGCGGACATGAATGATAACCCGAATTGTGATATCATCATGTTCGATATCATGGGTCCTAAACGGTACATGAGGTGCGGTTCAAGAGTGATTCGAATATTTTCAAAAACAGCGGTAACACTCTGTTAGTAGCTGAATAGTTCACTTTAGTTATTGCCAGATTTGGTATCGAAACAATAAGAGCTCGTTTCCAAGTTGAGGGAAAATACCTCAATCTAATCATGGCATTATTAATTTGGATGACGTGAACTACAGCTTTAAGTATGGGAAAACGCTCTGAGTGGTGGCTGTACAATCATGACTTGCCCTGGAGTCACTGAACAAGAACTTCGCAAAAAAGTTTTTATGTGCTTTCATACTTAGAACTTATTAGAGCTAAAATGTTTTGATTGACGATCCCTCTTCATTATTTTTTTTATACCTGTATATACCTACCACATACAGGTATTGGGCCGTTGGTGGGTCTTAATATCTTCAATCCGAGTCTGAACTCTTCACGATCAAAACTTTCTTTCTCTCCGCCCCTGAATGGAAGAAAATGAAAAGAAGGAATTCGCTTCGCGGATAAGCCTCTCTATTTCCTCAGGTCGAACTTCGGATTGACCTGGATGCAAGTGCTGGGGTGGGCTGAATGCAAGCCGAGGCCTCGTGCGATATGAAAATAACTTAGGCCCCTCGACCGCTCCCGACTTGGGGATTACTGAGGGCAGATCTCGCCGCTCCATATTTTTCATTTCACTTCTTGGAGGTTATTCCATTACCTAACACTACAATTCTCCTTGAAAGTCGGCAGTGAGAAACAGCTCGGATTGAACACCTGACTGCTACAAATCATCGAATCAGAAAGAAATTTCTTCTTCGGTATTAAAACTTGTACACCATGGTCGATCTACAGTGACCTATTGAAATAGGCACCTGTTTTAAACTTTGAATGGTGAGACGCTTCTGAAGCTCATAGAATCTATGTGATGTTTTAAGCACACTTTAAAATCACGCGACTACTCTACGGCTCCAATCTCTACAACACGTCTCAGGGGCGCCTAGTTACCATTGCTTTATCATGCATCATCAATACTTATTACTACCTAATATAGAATTTTCGCTTTTAATTGAACCTTTCCCTCTTTGAATTGAACCTTCATCACTTTGAATTTGACAGTCGGAAAAAACGAAATCGTGGAATCTAATGAATGGTACTGCAGGGCACTCACAGAGTACGACTTTCGGTGTCATCAGACGATGACTTTCGATCGCAGCAGAATCGACAATCAACTTTTCTGGCCTTGCCGCTAACGGGGAGTGGTCAGTATGAAGGAAGGCTTTCCATGGTGCAAAAATATTTCTGAATCAATGACAGCAGAATTTTTTTCTTGGGAATGGTGATCAATTGTTCGGGTTGTCTCTGCTTTGGAGTATTGCAGCAATGTGTAGTTCTTCTGTTATTAGATTATCTGTGGAGGTCTTCATAATCCTCATCTGGAGTTTAGTGCCAAATCCATCCAATCTCTTTTCAGCAGGGGTTTCCTCCACTTCGTTGCCGTCAACTTCCTCAGGGCCAGGAACCAAGAGCAAAGTCAGGTTGTTAGTCCGATCAGCAGCCGGTGTCCATACACTGAATACCGCGATAGTCTCATTCAGCGGGGCTCTTCTCTCCACTGCCCCTTTGGCGCTTCCCACTTTCAAAAGTACGACGTGTCGGTGAAAAATCGGAACATCCTTCCAAACAAAGGAAAACCGGTGTCGATCGACGGCGATGGAAGTTAATGATTCCGCTGTCAGTTGCTTTGACGGTTTCCGCTTTGTGCGACAAAATTAATGAAACCGCTTCAAAAAGAAATACGATGGAGTTTGAGAAAGAGGGAGACGAAAAAATAGGGTAAGGATGGTGATAAGAGAAAACCGTGCGTTAACAAAACGAATACCAAGTTGGGTGGTCGTTGAGTTCCTCACTTAGAATAACGTGGATTCATCGTATTAGTAAGTTGAATATTCGAAACGATTGAACATCTCTACCTAATATACAATACAAGATAACACTCCTAGTGTGTCCAACTTTCAAGGGATCGATTTTATAACTAATTTGGACAGAAAAATAGTTTTAGCAAATTTGTTTTAACTTCTTGTTTTTCAATTTCTTTTATCTTAAAGGTAAATAGATTATTCGAGTTTAAAAAAAAAAAAAAAAAAAAAAAAAAAAAAACTCGAAAAACTCTTTTTTCTCTTTCAGATTAAAAAAACTTTTTTTTTAATCTGAAATAATTTCAGTAATGTAAGGTAAAAAACTCGAATAATCTATTTACCTTTAAGATAAAAGAAATGTTAATTATGTTAGTTATGTTAATTATTAACATAACTACCTTAATTAATCGTGTAGATGTACAAATAATGGCACGAACAGGCCCTGAGAACGTCGAACTTCCCATCTTCCCAATGCCAAACAAAATTATTTGGTAGGAACTGACACATGAAAAAAACGTCTGCCAAGTTGGGTGGGCAGTATAGCTTCCTCACTCATTGTAACATGGACGTATAGAATCAGTTGGCGAAAAACAGGAGAGGAAATGGCCTTGGAGCTCACTCAGCTGATCAGTGACCACTCAGGCACCTTCAGCATTCTCCATTGACCCTGCCTCTCAAATTTCAGCTTCCTGCGTTCAACAGGAGAGAAAATGGCCTTGGAGCTCACTCAGCTGATCCGAAGGTGCTGAAATTTATAGGGGACCGTCTAGGACCTAACCCGCACAATCTCTGAAAATTTCATCAAAATCGGACCACAGGTTAGTATAGTTTTGCCCGGGACAAGGATTGACCACAGACAGACAGACAGACCGACAGACCGACAGACAGACAGACAGACAGACACGGAACCAAAATTGTTCGGGAAGCTCTAAAACGCAAAAAGCAAGTGGAAATTTTGATTTTGGAGGACTTTTTTTTTTTCATTTCTTTCACGAATACAAAGCTTCCCTACCTTCGGTAGTGAGGAAGCAAAAGTTCAAGGTGAAAATTTTGATAATTTTAGCCGTAATTTTAGAAATAGTGTTTTTGAGAGATCTTCCGATAGTTACATACGGAGCGGAATGCTGGGTATTGACGAATCGGGACATAGCATTGCTGCAGGTATGGGAAAGAAAGATTTTGAGGAGGATTTTCGGCCCAGTGTGCGACAGAGGAGTGTGGCGTATTAGAAAAAACGAAGAGCTACATCAACTTTATTGTAAACCGGGTATAGTAGGAGTCATTAAAAGTGCTCGACTGCGATGGATTTGACACGTTTTCCGTAGCAATCCTAATGGCCCCCTGAGGAGGATATCGGACGGAAATCCCGGGGGACGCAGGTTGCGAGGAAGACCAAAAAAGACGTGGAAGCAGGACGTGGAGGGTGACTTGAGCCAGTTAAATGTTCGGTTGTGGCGGAGGAAGACAGCAGAAAGGTCAGTCTGGAGGGGGATATGTGAACAGGCCAAGGCTCTTAATGGGCTGTAGAGTCAATAAGAAGAAGAAGTTTTTGAGAGACACTCCACGGGAAAAACGTTCTTCGAATCTCACCTTTTTAACAGTAAGAATGTTTAACAATCGAATTTAGGAGAGAAATTAGTATTTGAACACCGAAAAGCTTGAATTTTGGATTATAATTTTCATTGAGGAAGAAAAATATAATTTCAACCCCTCAAAATTTGAACATAAAAAACCTTTGTTTTTTTCCGTGAGTTGGCATTCATCACCAGTATACAGGAAAACGAACGATATCACATCCGACTGCTTGTGTTGACTCAGGGATTTGTCTACCATGTTTTTCCTGTTCCCACCTATTTTCTCGAAGTGCTTGCTGAAGCCGTTTGAGAAAAGTTGTTGATCGAAAGGCTCTTCATTTCCTTCCTGGAAAGGGAAGAGAAGCCCCATCTTCCAGTCACAACTCCGCCTCCTCGCGATCCGCCAGAGGGTCGTCCCATGCTGATCGCAGTGCTCTGCGCGAGCCCTGAAGTCTGAGTGAGACTGCTTTTATAATGCCGATCTGAAGTTTCGTCTTAACAAAACCTGCAACTATCGAACAAGGTTTGACTCATTTCTGTGTCTATGAGTCAACCATCTGCCCGATGAACACTTGACACTCTTTATGGAGAACTCCTTCGGATGACGTAATAAGTGGCGAGAAAGAGCCACGAAGATCCTCTGCTGCTGAATCATACTTTCGATTTTTTGCCCTTGCAGCTTCGTCTGCTACTGCCATCCATTCACGGCCAGTATAGGAAGAGGCGTCGGCGTTAACAACGCGGAGATAAAAAAAAGACGCTCTCTCCCTATCCCAAACTCCATCAATTTTGATGTCGGCTATGAGTCCAGGTTCTCCCACAGTAGGGTTTCCCCTACCCTCTATCATGACTGGCTCTATTATGACTCCTTTATATACCTTTTTGGCCATGCTTGCCACCATTTGAAAATATGATGATTTTTAATTTCAAAATAAATATGTAAAATCCGAAAATTTAATTTAAAAATGTATTTGTACCCTGTACACGTCACTTTCTTAGTTACCCTGGAATGATTTTGATGGAATTTTGTTTGAGCTCCATTTGAGGTCTAGTTCCGCCGCAAAGCTGAACTAGACATGTTGGTTAGTGTTAGTCATCAGTCAATTTTCAAAAGCGCCCAGGCTCAAAAACTCTCGATATAAAGGTATTTTTTTCACAAATTTAAGATGAAATTGGATTTTAAGAATTGAATGGGACCACCCAGAGCTCTGTTAGATCAACCGTTTCTATTCTTATTAATACTTAAGGGTTGGATTTACAAAAAATCAGTAACACGAGTGTGAATCGCAGAAGAGGCCTAATCAGCGTTTAAATTTTAGCTGACCAAAATGCAACCGTTGTTCGTTTCTTTGAGTTGTTTTGCACCCTTAACAACCTATAATCAAATTTCCTTAGCAAGGCACCCATAATTCTTTATTTTTTCAAAATAAATACAATGGTTGGTGAAAGCTGAGCTCTTTGCAGGCGACTGATCTACATGGAAAAAAATGAACCTTTGTGTAATAATTTGCAGGGTTTCAGTTTACATGCTCGGCACTTGAATGATTCTCACGGCATTTGGTAGTTAAGAAGCAAAATCAAAACACCATCACGATAGTAATCACGCGTGTCTTTCTCCGCGATCCCCCTCCATTTTTACAGGTGGCTGATGAGAAATTCATCGAATCTCCCTTTTCATTCGGACGCGTCACATTCAACATGGTCTTCAAGTGCGAAAAACACGCGATGAGGGGGTCGAGATTTATACGGTGATAACTTCATACATTTTGGAACGAGATACCCGCTTTTACTTGCTCATTGTTTACTGCGTCGAGTCACGGCAGAAGGGAGCGCGACGGATTCATAACTTTTTCAGGGTGCCAACGCGATCGTCACCTCCGGCTGTTCCGGGGGTAAAAAAGTATATATCTTACCTTTCACTGCTGTTCACGCGGACAGAAAAGGCTCGAAATTTTTCCTCGTCGTTTCACGATAATTGGTAATTTAGATTCAAACTCAGAATTTCTACATAGCTCTCAAGATCTCATTACTCCTCTCACTACTCCTCACTGAACACTTTGGGAAGCACGTATTATTTCAGCCTTATTCCCAATGAACAGTCCTTGCAACTTAGTGGTTCCTTTTGAATTCATTCCAATTTCACTACATCAACTATTAGATACACAGCGAATAATCGAAGATTCAATCTCCACGTTAATAAAATTCCCTTCCAAATTTGGTGATCTGACGATGATGTGTTTTTAGGGTACCACTTTGAGGGGACACACATGTCAATTCCGCGCTGTGGCAGCAATTTTGGTTCTTTCACGATATTTTTTCAATGGTTCGTCCGATTTTGATGAAATTTCCGGGGATTAATCCTCAAAATATTCTGGTTGGTTGGTAAAATTCTTAACTCAGTACGACCAACCAAAAAAGTTACGGCTCCAAACGTGAGCTGTTCTAAACCTAAATTGTTGATGTAAATGTTCCTTTTTCTCTCAGAATACTCAAACTATCGATCTGAAATTTTGATAGCACCATCCGTATACTCAGTGAAGCAAATATAGCTATCAAAGTTTTTATGAAATTCACAGAAAAAAATATATGAAGGTTTTAAATTTTAGCGATATCTTGAATTTTCACACACACATTTAAGCTCCATGGAGTTATTTCGCAAAACCTTCTATCGTAATTAAAGGTACAATGTACCAAATTTTTAGAGGTTTTCCTTCTAGTATGTCATACTAGGAGAACAACCTCTAAACATTTGTAGTTCCTGAGAAAAAGTAACAAATAATAACCTCAAAAACGTAATTTTAGAGGAGAGTGGTTTACATTAGAAACGCGCGGCCGAGTTAGAGGGGTCAGGTTTATCGAAATTTAAATGACAGTTCCTGGCTGTTTCCAACCTATGGATTTGCGGTATCGACTCTCGATAACTCAACATCGATATATCGAATATATCGTATACCGGGTGTCCCAGAAGTTATGGTCCACCCTCCGGCATTTCCGTATTTAATTACGTAAAAAATAGGTCCAACGCAATTTTTCATATTTTTTTGTAAAGAATTCAGGAAAAATACTTTCGCGCAAAAAATACTTGCGCGCAATTGACACTAACTTTGTTTTTTCAAATGGGAACCCCCATTTTTTATTGCAGATTCAGATTCTACGTCAAATTTCATGAGAAATTCATACCCGAACCGACTTTTTTCATTGCGCGCAACTGGTACTTTTTGCGTGCAAAGTGACCAGGGTGCGCAAAAGTGCATTTTTTTTAAACCCCAAGTGTGGCACATGTTTTGTCATTATTTTTTGACGCTGAATCACGAGGTGAGGTCGTTTCTTCGATTTCATCGTTATTTTTCCAAATTTAGAATGAAAAATTATGTTTTTGGGCTTTATTTTCCCTCCCCCTTCCGCAATACGGGCTGGGACCGGCTATGGAGGGATTAAAAATAAATTCCTCACTTCAAAATTTTAAAAAATGTTCGAAAAGTAGGAAAATGATGGAATGTTGGAAAATGTTGGTTGAGTAGGTACTTACTTACTTTAATGTGAACAAAACTAAAAAAGCTTCTCATCTAAAAACCTTTAAAAAAATGAAAAGTAACAAAAGCTCAAAAAAGTAATAATAAAAATGAATGTCTTGTCATTCTTCACCTTGGGTTGGGGGTCGGCACCGGACTGGTCAAAGACCGTTAGATGAGAAGCTTTTTTATTTTTGTTCACATTAAAGTAGGTAGGTAAGTACCTACTTAACAAACATTTTCCATCATTCCAACATTTTCCTACTTTTCAAACATTTTTTTAAAATCTAGAAGTGAGGAATTTATTTTTAATCCCGCCATAGCAGGTCCCCAGCCCCTGTTGCGGAAGGGGGAGGGAAAATAAAGCCCAAAAACATAATTTTTCCTTCTAAATTTGGAAAAATAACGATGAAATCGAAGAAAGGACCTCACCTCGTGATTCAGCGTCAAAAAATAATGACAAAACATGTGCCACACTTGGGGTTTAAAAAAATGCACTTTTGCGCACCCTGGTCACTTTGCACGCAAAAAGTAACAGTTGCGCGCAATGAAAAAAACGCTGCAAATTATTACACAACGGTTTATTATTTTTATATAGATCACTCGTCTACAAAATCACCAACCATCCAATATGAAGAGAAAAATGAAAAAAAAATAAATAAATAAAAAAAAAATAAAAAAAAATAAAAAAAAAAAAATAAAAAAAAATAAAAAAAATAAATCAAAATCACCAACCATTGATCGCATTTCGGTCAGCTCTAGTTTGAACGGAGATTAGGCCTCTTTTGCGATTCACACTCGTGTTTTGATTTATATATATATATTTCAATATAAACCCTTAAATTTTCGTAGGGAGCGAACGGTTTGTCCTACAGAGCTCCGCTCAAAAAATTCTAAAAATTCTATAGAATCTTAATTTGAAGGAAAAACAATACCTTTATATCGAAATTTTTTGAGTTAGGGCGTTTTCAAAATTTCAAAATTGATTTTGGAACCCTTAGGAGTGACCTACATCAACCAAAAGCTTCAGGGCACAACTAGACCCCAAATGGAGCCTACATACCAAATTTCATCAAAATCGGTCAATGCTAAGTGGCAAAAGTGCCGCGTACGGCGTACGGCGTACGGCGGACGGACGGCCAAATTTTTATTCGATTTTTGGATTCTACGTACCTTGAAACGTAAACCATCAAATTTTGAGGGGGTGTTAAAATTTTTTTTTTCTTGGTCGATTCCAAAGGTTCATTATTGAAAATAATAAACCAAAATCGGTTCGGGTATGAATTTCTCATGAAATTTGACGTAGAATCTGAATCTGCAATAAAAAATGGGGGTTCTCATTTGAAAAAACAAAGTTAGTGTCAATTGCGCGCACTTGCGCGCAATTTTTGGCGCGAAAGTATTTTTCCTGAATTCTTTACAAAAAAATATGTAAAATGGCGTTGAACCCATTTTTCACGTAATTAAATACGGAAATGCCGGAGGGTGGACCATAACTTCTGGGATCGAATAGAATACATCGTATAGTATCGAAACCTCAAAGAATGATAGCCTGTGGGAAGGTTTTCTTGGCTTTTTGGCTCATCTTGTTTTTGCGTTCGAGTTGTGGTGAAGTTTTCAATCGAAAATGCCGAGATCTACGCAGATTTTCAAGAAGAAAAAAAGTTGGTAGGTAAAAAAAAATGCTGCAAATCATTCTCAAAGGTTTATCATTTTCTGAATAGATCACCCTTCTGTATAGATCCCTCCCTGCCAACCATAGGTATCTACTACCTACTAGGGCGTTTTTGAAAATGTCAACACTTCATTTCCATTTGGTTGGTGGTTGGGGTTGAAATTTTCAAAAATGCTCTAGTTGGTAGTAGGTACCTATGGTTGGTAGGGAGGGATCTATACAGAAGGGTGATCTATACAGAAAATAATAAACCTTCGGGCAATGATTTGCAGCTTTTTTTTACCTACTAACCATTAGTAGGTACTACCTACCTCACCTTCGGTCACAGTTCACACCTATCACACCTTCGCAACCAAGTTTATTAGAAAGAACTAAACGCTTCAGACTCGATTCGAAAAATAGGGATCTTCGTATGGAAATTTTATTATTGGTTGCTAAGGAAGCAAAACTGAATAAAACTCGAAGAAACGAACAGCGATCGAGTTAGGGATGGGTATCGTTATAAAAGTATCGATATTTTGTATCGATACTGTATCGTATCCGAGTATCGATATTCCAAGTATCGTTGGGCATGAGTACCGATAATAACGAGTAATAATAATAAAAAAAAATTAAAAAAAAATAATAATAATATCCGGTAATAACGAGTACCGATACTTTAGTGTCACTATCAATATTATCCAAAATTCTCAAGAAAAATAATTTTTTCAACAATTTTTATTCATTTTTCACTATCAAGAGTCCAAGCAGGGCGATTTTCTTTATGATTTAAACGTTATTTGTGCAACCAAAGAGTACTGACCCAAAAGCCTCTCTACTTTCTTCATTTTTTAACCATTATGTTGAATTTTCTGCGAGAGCTGTATCGATATTCGGTATTTAGAAATATCGGAGCCGAAGTATCGATATCCAAAAATATCGGATAGTGCAGTATCGATACTAAAATATCGAGTATCGGTATGAAAGTATCGATATTTTGAAATATTGAGTATCGATACCCATCCCTACAGCAATCGAGTTTTAGTTACCTAAAAATTCAACGGAGATCAGACGGACGGAAAATGTTGTTTGGATTTTCGGATTCTACATAGCTTGAAACGTGAAACATCAAATTTTGAGTGATTAAATATTTTTCTTGCTCGATTCCAATGGCTTATTATTGACAATAGTAAACCAAAATGGGTTCCATTTGAAAAATAAAATAAAAAAATAAGTTGGTTCATACTGCGCGAAAGTGCGATGAACAAATTTTTTGTAAAAAATAAGGAGTGGTTACTTTGAGAAGTATTTGATTTTCACACTAATAACGGAAATATAAATAGTGGTCCGTTACATATGAAACACCCTGTATATACTAACTATGCTGTACATCAAAGCAGTTTTGGAGGTCGTGTCGTGTACTTACTGTATGGGATGTATTTTGATGAAAGGCTCCCCTAGTTTTGTCAATGTGGCGTAACTCCAGAGATTTCCACCAACTTGTAGGATGTTGCGGGCTCTCGAGAATTGTTTGGGATAGATAGAGATAAAATATGGAGAGAATGTAAGAAAAAGATCCTGATGTACAATAAGCCCGCATTTATCAAGGGACGGCAGGATGAAGGATGCGGCCGGAGAGGGTGGGATCTCTCGCAGGCGGTACAAGAAGGACCCTTGCTGCAAAAACATTGTAGCCCGGAAAAACCCGTACATGTTTTCTTTCTGGTGAACAAGGTAGTACTGCTGAAAAAAAAACTTTGGAAGGAGATACGAGCTGAACGAGTCAGGAAATCACATGGGATTACGAGGTAGGGAGGAACACAGAATCACCGACTCTCTCAAATTGAACGATGGAACCGGTAATACAACTTTTCTTCACTAGTATAACTAAACTTTTAAACTCTCCACTCTCATCTTAAGACTATTCCAAAATTCTTGTCACCTTCCTGTCTAAAAGCGGTGCAAATCATTACATAATGGTTTATTATTTTTCTGTACAGATCACTAGCCTGTAAAGAACACGGCTTTTCCATCATAAGTACCTACCAAACATATTTTCCCATAAGGTTCACTTTTCAAGTTAATTTTGACAGAAAGCTCTTACCAGCAAGCCGTTGTTACCTGAAATTTGTGGGTGCCCTCATATTCATAAAGAAAATTGACTCTTGGTTGGTAACGAAGCAACTGAGTGACATGAAACTCGATTCGAAGGAAGAAAGAATTTGTTGTTGCATTTCATCAGCAACACTTTGAACGGAGATTAGGCTTATTTATGTCAGGAAAAATCATTATTTGGGATTCACATTAGTTGTATAAATTGCGAGCTTTAACTTTGGTAATAGTTTTGGCCTACTAACTTTGGGTAATAGTATTATTGCACAAATTATTATTACATCAGAATACTTTTCTTTCACAACTTTTTGAGAACTCTCTATTGTTTATATTTTTACACTTATTCTAAACTGAACATAGATTATGGTTATAATCATTAAAGCACTTCCATGGGAAAGCTCAATTGAGCAGCCTCATTCTGCTTTATCATTCGTCCCAACTTCAAGACCTCGTGGAGACTGAACGGTTGGTCCTACAGAGCTCTGGGTGGTTTCATTCGATTATAACAATGGGGAATTTGCCTCACTTTTTTTTTCTCGAATGAGGGTTTATTTTTGACCGACTTCAACGCGCCGAAGGCGCGCGAAAGAGGAGGTACTCAATTCGGGTTGTCGTGGGACGACGATTTTTTTTTTTTTTTGTATGTCCGAGTCGCTTGCACTTCTTTATTCTGGTACCAATCTGTCTGGTTCTTTTTGAAATTTGTTCTACAAGTATCCGTGGTGGTCCCGTTTCAAACAGATTTCATTTTGCTTTGTTAGAAGTATCGAAAATTTGTGAATGAAGTTGAAAAACGTGGGTCCCGTTTTCGGGAATATCGGTCCGCATTCACTCTTCTTGCCCTGTGACTTCCGACTGAGTCGATGGAGGACCATTTGTGTATAGTCAAATTAAACGTCTGATTGTAAGCTTTAAAATGATATACTATATGAGGGGGGTTCCGATAACTAAAAGGTGCTGCGGTGATGAGAAAGGGGGAAATTATACTGGGTTATTCGCTCAGAACCTGCATGAGCCATATCAAACGTGTTTATCAATGCTCGAGTATGTGAGTTTTCCTACCAAATATGAAGGATAATCATAGTACTGTTAGTTAGGTATTCTACCATGTGGGTGTAGCACATAGCTCTCTCAACACAAATAACACGATTGGGTAGGTAACAGTTTAGGGGATCGTCAGATCTGCATAGTGCCGTACCAAATATTAGGGATATAATTGTACAGTTAGGTGATGAGAGGGTATTCTACCAAGTGGGTGTAGCACATAGCTTCCTCCTCATCCATAATATAGTTGGGTAGGTAATGGTATAGGAGATCGTCAGAACTGCATAGTGCCGTACCAAATAATAGAAATAAAATAGTACAGTTAGGTGATGAGAGGGTATTCTACCAAGTGGGTGTAGCACATAGCTTCCTCCCCATCCATGATATAGTTGGGTAGGCAATAGTATAGGAGATTGCCATAATTGCATAGTGTCATACCAAATATGAGGTATATAGTACAACTCGATAATGAGAGGGTATTCCACCAAGTGGGTGTAGCACATAGCTTCCTCGTCATTCATAATATAGTTGGGTAGGCAATAGTATAGGAGATTGCCATAACTGCATAGTACCATACCAAATATGAGGTGTATAGTGCAGTTAAGTGATAAGAGGGTATTCTACCAAGTGGGTGTAGCACATAGCTTCCTCGTCATCCATTATATAGTTGGGTAGGTTATGGTATAGGAGATCTTCAGAAGTACATTGTGCTGTACCAAATATGAGGTGTATAGTAGAACTCGGTGATGAGAGGGTATTCTACCAAGTGGGTGTAGCACATAGCTTCCTCGTCATCAATAATACAGTTGGGTAGGCAATAGTATAGGAGACTGCCAAAACTGCGTAGTGCCATTCCAAATATGAGGTATATAGTACAACTCGGTGATGAGAGGGTATTCTACCAAGTGGGTGTAGCACATAGCTTCCTCGTCATCCATAATATAGTTGGGTAGGTAATGGTATAGGAGATCTTCAGAAGTACATTGTGCTGTACCAAATATGAGTTATATAGTACAGTTAGGTGATGAGAGGGTATTCTACCAAGTGGGTGTAGCACATAGCTTCCTCGTCATCCATAATACAGTTGGGTAGGTAATAGTATAGGAGATTGCCATAACTGCGTAGTGCCATTCCAAATATGAGGTATATAGTACAACTCGGTGATGAGAGGGTATTCTACCAAGTGGGTGTAGCACATAGCTTCCTCGTCATCCATAATATAGTTGGGTAGGTAATGGTATAGGAGATCTTCAGAAGTACATTGTATTGTACCAAATATGAGTTATATAGTACAGTTAGGTGATGAGAGGGTATTCTACCAAGTGGGTGTAGCACATAGCTTCCTCGTCATCCATAATATAGTTGGGTAGGCAATAGTATAGGAGATTGTCATAACTGCATAGTGCCGTACCAAATATGAGGTATATAGTAGAAGTAGAACTCGGTGATGAGAGGGTATTCTACCAAGTGGGTGTAGCACATCGCTTCTTCGTCATTCATAAATAGTAGGGTAGGTAATGGTATAGGAGATCGTCAGAACTGAATAGTGCCGTACCATATATGAGGTATATAGTGCAGTTAGGTGATAAAGGGTTTTCTATCAAGTGGATGTAGAACACATACACTTAGCTCCCTCGTCAATCATGTCATGGTTGAGTTGTTGAATTGTGTTGTCAGAACTACCAAGTATCTACGATATATGAGGGAAGTAAAACAGTTAAGGGATATGAGAGTAGATGGCTAAGAAGGAAAGTGACCCCAATACCTCCTGAAACTGATCCATAAACGGAAACTCATCTACACGTATGGAAATTGATCCGGATTACAATATGTCGTCCACCCTATGGCTTCTAGTTCACCTTACTGAAATTATGCACAGTATTGAAGTAGATCTACATTGCGAAAACTGATCGAAAAACTGCGGGTAAATTAATTTCTGATTCAAATTGAGGACCACTAAAAAGTGAAAAATAAAAAATAATATATAATGGAAAAATAATAAAATAAAAACCTTTTTAACAAAAAAATGGACCGACCTCAAAAATGATGTCCGTGAACACCAAAAAGGAAAAAATAATAAACTTAGCGAAAACACACTGATGTATTAGGTTGTTGGACATAAATATCTTGTCAACAGATGGTATGTTGGAATACCAAATATTATTTGTAATGTGATTCACACTCACTGTCACACTCATATCCTCCATCATACGATAGCAGTGACGTACTACCCAATAGTTTTGGAACACTTATCTCTACTCGTATTCATGTTTTGTAATACTCACCAGATCATGTGAGTATTACTTAATAACCACAGTGTATCCAGATAGGTAGGTAGGTACGCATTGAAGTCGCCGCCGTGCCCACCTGTAGACACAAACGTCTCCTAGATGTTCTACTTACCAACATTTTATTCGTTTTCGGAAATATAGGTACCATGTGGTACCTCCCATACCACAGACATGCTTCCACACCGAGTATGAACGTATATATCTTTTTGTCTAAAATTGTGGACGGTTTTGAACGTTAATTAGGTAACAACGATTCCGAAGGTATGTTGCTACAATATAATATATCCACCAATAAAATAAACAGTCTCATGTAATAATAGAGTCTCAAATTACTCGTCACAACCATTCCTAGGGAGGTTCACACTTACTATCATACTCATATGGCAGCAGAGACGTACTAGGTACCTGATAATTTGGGGAGCACATTGTAACTCAATGGTAGGTACTTACTCTTGTAATGCTAACCAGATCATCGAGTAAGGAAGGTGATTAGTTTGTGTCTACAGGTGGGCACGGCGGCGACTTCAATGCGTACCTACCTACCTATCTGGATACACTGTGGTTATTAAGTAATACTCACATGATCTGGTGAGTATTACAAAACATGAATACGAGTAGAGATAAGTGTTCCAAAACTATTGGGTAGTACGTCACTGCTATCGTATGATGGAGGATATGAGTGTGACAATGAGTGTGAATCACATTACAAATAATATTTGGTATTCCAACATACCATCTGTTGACAAGATATTTATGTCCAACAACCTAATACATCAGTGTGTTTTCGCTAAGTTTATTATTTTTTCCTTTTTGGTGTTCACGGACATCATTTTTGAGGTCGGTCCATTTTTTTGTTAAAAAGGTTTTTTATGGAATAAAACCATAGTGAGCTGCTCGAAAACGCAGCCATGTTTGAAACGTAACGGATATTCTACCAATCTGACTTCAAAGGAGGTTCTGTGGCGCTTACCACAGAAGCGGAACATACCTACACGAACTTTTAGCTTGCAAGTAGTGCGCACAAGAGTGCGCCGCGAACTGGCAGGAAGAACCCAGACACAAAAGTGACCAAAAGAAACAATATTACTCACTTTTAGCGAATTTTCAAGGAAAATGAAGCTATTGCAATGGCCTCAAAATTTTTAGAATCGACTTTTTCGAAAAATTTCCACACTGAAATCCGTTTTGGAACATTCTGAAACGATCCCTGAAGTTTTTCCAAAAATCATATGTATATATATATATATATATATATGTGTCATTCCGGACGATAACTTGAGTAATTGTTTAAAAATTTTTTTTTAGTTTTTGCCAAAATGTTTGTAACAACAAACCATAGGTCAAGTTCGTTAACCAGCAATTTTGGACAATCCAAAGTGGTCCAAATTTCAAAAAAACTCCCAAAAAAATGGGTTTTTCCCGTTTTTTGTGGTTTTTACATTGAAAATCATGGTAATTTATGGTATATTCGGATTCAGCACAAAATTTCTGATATGAATGCTTTTTTCAAAAATGAAAATTGTCCAAAATTAAGAAAAGTTTGTAGTTATATATATATATAATGAATACGTGCGTATATTTGTTGTAACCAGAAATGCAGTAGCCGTGTGGGTACTCTATGAGTTCGTAGAGACGACTAGAACATGAATATGGACTCCTAAGACCTTCAAAGCATACCCAGCAATAATTTGCAGCGTGTTATTAGCGAATTTTCAAGGAAAATGAAGCTATTGCAATGGCCTCAAAATTTTTAGAATCGACTTTTTCGAAAAATTTCCACACTGAAATCCGTTTTGGAACATTCTGAAACGATCCCTGAAGTTTTTCCAAAAATCATATGTATATATATATATATATATATATATGTGTCATTCCGGACGATAACTTGAGTAATTGTTTAAAAATTTTTTTTTAGTTTTTGCCAAAATGTTTGTAACAACAAACCATAGGTCAAGTTCGTTAACCAGCAATTTTGGACAATCCAAAGTGGTCCAAATTTCAAAAAAACTCCCAAAAAAATGGGTTTTTTCCCGTTTTTTGTGGTTTTTTACATTGAAAATCATGGTAATTTATGGTATATTCGGATTCAGCACAAAATTTCTGATATGAATGCTTTTTCAAAAATGAAAATTGTCCAAAATTAAGAAAAGTTTGTAGTTATATATATATATAATGAATACGTGCGTATATTTGTTGTAACCAGAAATGCAGTAGCCGTGTGGGTACTCTATGAGTTCGTAGAGACGACTAGAACATGAATATGGACTCCTAAGACCTTCAAAGCATACCCAGCAATAATTTGCAGCGTGTTATTAGCGAATTTTCAAGGAAAATGAAGCTATTGCAATGGCCTCAAAATTTTTAGAATCGACTTTTTCGAAAAATTTCCACACTGAAATCCGTTTTGGAACATTCTGAAACGATCCCTGAAGTTTTTCCAAAAATCATATGTATATATATATATATATATATATATGTGTCATTCCGGACGATAACTTGAGTAATTGTTTAAAAATTTTTTTTTAGTTTTTGCCAAAATGTTTGTAACAACAAACCATAGGTCAAGTTCGTTAACCAGCAATTTTGGACAATCCAAAGTGGTCCAAATTTCAAAAAAACTCCCAAAAAAATGGGTTTTTTCCCGTTTTTTGTGGTTTTTACATTGAAAATCATGGTAATTTATGGTATATTCGGATTCAGCACAAAATTTCTGATATGAATGCTTTTTTCAAAAATGAAAATTGTCCAAAATTAAGAAAAGTTTGTAGTTATATATATATATAATGAATACGTGCGTATATTTGTTGTAACCAGAAATGCAGTAGCCGTGTGGGTACTCTATGAGTTCGTAGAGACGACTAGAACATGAATATGGACTCCTAAGACCTTCAAAGCATACCCAGCAATAATTTGCAGCGTGTTATTAGCGAATTTTCAAGGAAAATGAAGCTATTGCAATGGCCTCAAAATTTTTAGAATCGACTTTTTCGAAAAATTTCCACACTGAAATCCGTTTTGGAACATTCTGAAACGATCCCTGAAGTTTTTCCAAAAATCATAGGTATATACCCAGCAATAATTTGCAGCGTGTTATTAGCGAAATTTCAAAGAAAATGAAGCTATTGCAACGGCCTCAAAAAAAAAAAAAAAAAAAAAAAAAAAAAAAAAAAAAAAAAAAAAAAAAAAAAAAAAAAGTCCTCGTTCAAATTTTCAATCGACAACTGCCACCGATAGAAACATTTAAAACCGAGTGTATTATTGAAAATCGCACGATTTTTTCGTACATATCGTGAGTATATTTAAATGTTATTAAATTAATTACTTAGATGCAGCAGGTAACGCACCAAGGAGAAAAATATGTGATAAACAAGGTGACTTGTTGTTTGAGGTTGGGAACCAGTGATCATGAACGCGATCTGTCGCATTCATCTTTAACTACGTCCAGGAGCTTCCCTAATCAGAACGCTTCTCGGGCTCCCAGATTCATCTTTCAGCCCAGTGATTTCACGTCTTCCGTGACGTCGATTATTGGTGTAAAAGCAAGTTAAAAAAAATATATATACATATATATATAAACCAAGAATCGAAAAATAAACTTTCTACAACAAATTGCAACACCATTGGTCCTTTTCTTAACCACACCTTAAACTAAATGATTTCTTTGAAAATTCGCTCATTAATTCATGCTGCATGAATGGACTTTTTTTCAATACGATTCTACCTACTTGTTTATCAAGCATTCTCTCTCAGGCTCTATCAGGCATTTTCACCTACGGTAATTTTTTCCCCTTGGTTATTCCTAGTGTTAAACGTTATTCTAGGGCCCTATTATAGGATTTGACTTGAAATTCCAGAATCTAAAATTGAGGCAAATTCCCCATTCTATTCACAAGTATCGAATGATACTCGTGGTATCAAACTCATATTTATATCTGTACTGAGACTTCGGTACCAAGTATTGAGTACCGAAACATCACTATTTACATTATCCAATTAACTCATGCGATTTAAGTGTATTTAAGCTAGGGATGGGACATCGATGTTTTCAGTTTGATGTTCGATATTTTAACATCGATGTTGATAAATCCAATGCTATCGAACATCGATGTTATCAACATCGATGTTATCGATTTTATTCCTTGCAACATCAATGTTTTTCCTACTGAAAAGGGGAAAAATTAATATTTCCAAGGTACACTAAAAAATCACGCCATTTCTTTATTTTTAAGTTAGCAAACACCTATAATAACAAAGGCTGTTCGAATTCAACAAATGATTTCTATAATCGAATGCTGCATTCGATTCTTCATTAGATATACCTATCAATCACTAACACTATTGATAACTTTTCTTCTTCTACTTGTACTGTGTTTGCGCCCTGATTTTGATGTGTTATAAAAGTGTTCTCCCTCACAGCTTCTTTTAGTCGGTGTTTTTCCTTTGTGGAAGAAATCTTCTTCCATTTTTGGAAGAAAAGTCTCCCAATTTTTTTGTTGTATATTTGATGATAAGATAATATTTTCGGCGTTGATTACTGAGAGGTAAGTTTCGAAAGATTATAAAATCAAGTTGTAAGATGTTGCGAATTTATTGAGTTAAATCCTTTCTTTAACCCTAGAATGGCAGCGCGGGGTAGATTCCATCTTTTGAGCGCCGCTTCTTTTCTAGGAATCCCGCTCTCCCTCCCCCTCCCTGTATAAACGCCGCAGGGTCTTACGAACTGTGTCATGTAGTTTCCGGAGTCAGTTGTGCGTCAGATTCTAAAGTGGCACGCTGCAAAGTGATTCTGAGGTGGAATACACCCCACGGTGCAGTTAACCGACACATTTTCCGCGATTGTTTAGCATGGCTAACTGGCAAACAAAGAACCCAAGAAAGGACTTTCTGTTCGAACTGGGGATGGATCTTGTCAAACCATTTGCGCAAGGACGAGGAAATATGCAAAACATTTCCAGGCCACTTCGAACGTCGTTGAACGCTGTTTTTGATGAGAATTCTGCTGAAACCCAACCCCCTACTCATCAAGATCTACCTCATTACTTGGAGAAGCAAGTGAGGTGTGCCTTCTGCGACAGAGGAAGAGACAGGAAAACAAAAATCATCTGTATCCAGTGAACGACCTTTCTGCAACGTGTACCTACAGAGCTCGAAAATGTTGTAAATGTTCATAGTCCCATAAAAAAGTCCCTGATGTATATTCTGACATAATTCTTTTTTCCACTTTCAGTGTGGACTCTCTAGTTTTTGAAAATTATAGTTCCTTGATACTAAAGAAGTCAAATAAATATCACCTTGAATTTTGGTTTATTATTTTCAATAATAAGCCTTTGGAATCGAGCAAGAAAAACAAATTTTAACCCCCCCTCAAAATTTGATGTTTTACGTTTCAAGGTACGTAGAATCCGAAAATCAAATAAAAAAATTTCCGTCCGTCCGCCGTACGCCGTACGCGGCACTTTTCTTAGCAACACTGGACCGATTTGGTATATGGGCTCCATTTGGGGTCTAGTTGTGCCGCGAAGCTTTTGGTTGATGTAGGTCACTTCTAAGGGGTGAAAATTAAGGGTTGAAATTTTCAAGAGTGCCCTAGCTCGAAAACTCTCGAAATAAAGGTATCGTTTTTTCACCAATTTTAAATAGTACAGAATTTTTAAAAATTTTTGAGACCACCCGGAGCTCTGTAGGACAAACCGTTCGGTCCCTACGAGTATTTGAAGGTTTTCCTTCGATAAAACAGAATCATGAGTGTGAATCGCAAAAGAGGTCTAATCGCCGTTCAAATGTTATCTGACTAAAATGCGATCGCTGTTCATTTCCACGATTTGTATACAGTTTTGCCTTCTGCGTAACCAGTAATCAAATTTCCATATCAAGCTTTCTATTTTTCGAATCGAGTGTGAAGAGTTTAGTTCTTTCTAATAAACTTGATTGTGACGGTGTGAAGCCATTATAGTGTGGTAGGTAGTACCTACCAATAGTTGGTAGGTAAAAAAAAATTGGTAGGTAAAAACAATGTTTGTAGGTGAAAAACGCTGCAAATCATTGCTCACTGATCAGATCACTGATCAGCTGAGTGAGCTCCAAGGCCATTTTCAATGCTATTGAATGGAAGTGCTCTTCCAGGCGTCTCCAGCATTCGAGGAGATCTTCTTCACTCCTCACATCACTGATCAGCTAAGTGAGCTCGAAAGCCATTTTCAATCCTATTGAATGGATGTGCTCTTCCAGGCGTCTCCAGCATTCGAGGAGATCTTCTTCACTCCTCACATCACTGATCAGCTGAGTGAGCTCCAAAGCCATTTTCAATCCTATTGAATGGAAGTGCTCTTCCAGGCCTCTCCAGCATTCGAGGAGATCTTCTTCACTCCTCACATCACTGATCAGCTGAGTGAGCTCGAAAGCCATTTTCAATCCTATTGAATGGAAGTGCTCTTCCAGGCCTCTCCAGCATTCGAGGAGATCTTCTTCACTCTTCTGATCACTGATCAGCTGAGTGAGCTCCGAAGCCATTTTCAATCCTATTGAACGCAGGAGCTGAAATTTGAGAGGGAAGGTCAAGGGAGAATACAGATGGTGGTAGGTGCTATTGATGGAGAACCAGTGATCTATACAGAAGGGCGATCTATACAGAAAATAATAAACCTTTGAGCAATGATTTGCAGCGTTTTTAAATAACGTTTTGAAAAAAAATTTTACGCACTTATTCAAGTTTTTCAGTGTTCAATAAATTTATACAACCTCATTTCATGGTTTCCTTTTTCCCTCTCAATCCTTTCGTTCTGAAAATCATTCAAAATGCAATACCAACACGATGAAAAGTGATGATTTTAAACTTTTTTGAGCATTTTTGAGAATATGGGGTGAAATCCACCCCGCGGTGCTGGTATCGTTGGAACAAAATACGGTGCCATTCTAGGGTTAATCGAGCTGTCATAATATGACATAATATGATATTATCACCCGTTGAGTTGTGCTTCCTTAGAAACATAAAACCAAATTTCGTTGTGAAAGCACCTACAACTTTTGAACAACGATACATTGCTGGTGATTACTTTCTGTCAAAATAAACTTTTGCTTCCTCACTACCGAAGGTTGGGAAGCTTTGTATTCGTGAAAGAAGTGAAAAAAAAAATGTCCTCCAAATTCAAAATTTCCACTTGCTTTTTGCGTTTTAGAGCTTCCCGAACAATTTTGGTTCCGTGTCTGTCTGTCTGTCGGTCTGTCTGTCTGTCGGTCTGTCTGTGGTCAATCCTTGTCCCGGGCAAAACTATACTAACCTGTGGTCCGATTTTGATGAAATTTTCAGGGATTGTGCGAGTTAGGTCCTAGACGGTCCCCTATCAATTGCAGCATCTTCGGACCAGTAGGAGCGAGTGCGCATGCGCAAACGTGAATTTCCTGTAACCTCGATTTCTCGGTTTCTAATGAACCGATTTTGCTCAAATTTGGAGGTTAGTTAGGGACTAACTTCTAAGAGACACCCTATAAGTTTCAATCAAATTGGTCAAGCAATAGCCGCTGCGCATGCGCGAACTTTAAATTTATTGTTACAACCAAAACTCCGCAACTATTCAACCAATTTCGATGAAATTTTCAGGGATTGTGTGGGTTAGGTCCTAGACGGTGGACCGCTAAAGTGTAACCCTATCCCGCATATTATCGCCAATATTTTGGTATTCAATAACTCTTTGAATCATAATTTTTTCGCCAACTGATTCTATACGTCCATGTTACAATGAGTGAGGAAGCTATACTGCCCACCCAACTTGGCAGACGTTTTTTTTATTCAACTTGTACTTTATTACCAACCCATATAATTTTCTATAAGTATGTTATACTTAATCATTTTACTAGATCGTAAAACAAGAACTTTAGAAACAAGATCGTAAAACAACAACTTCAAGAAAGAAACTCACAATCTCGGAAGATTTCACCGAGTTCGGGGAAAATATTGAAAAGACTGTTACAAGGAAATTCATGTTTGCGATGATCTTCATTGGATATTTTTGACGGAAAAACTTTTCTAATCGCCTTATTTTTATTAGACAAACAAAATAGATAGGTAGTTGTCAACTACCTCAACTCAACGCTGAGTTTGGTTTATGAATACCGTTGAGTGCGCCCTTAGAATTAGCACTGAGTGCTCCCTCAGGGCGCCCTCAAATCTTGTCTATGAATACAAATGAGTGCCCGCCAACCCTTATCGATGCATTTGAGGGTGCACTCAGACTTAACCCGCGAGAGGTGATCACCCTTAAACGAGGGTTGGAGGTGATACCTGAGCGCCGCGCTCAGGTCACGTTTTCTCGTACAATTTTTACAATAACTCCGTTATTATTTGTCCTATCGACCTACGACTTCGTATGTATACTCTCAGATTGTTGAATGACAAAATATATGAGTGGGAGTGTATTAAAAAATGTTTAATAAAATTTATAAAAATTGTTTTATGTCCCAGGCCCTGTTTTTCGTACATTTTCCATTATAACTCTGCTATTATTCGTCCTACCGACCTGAAATCCCGTATGTTTACTCTCAGATAGTTTCCTAACAAAATGTTGTGGGGGGGTTTATATCAAAAAGCAATGCGCGTATGCAGTATATACATAAATTTATCATATAGCTCAGAAAAATCGGTAGCTCTCATTACTCATATAATGACAAGATTATAATACGGTTTGATGACTTAGCATTCAGGCAATAAACAAATTTCAGATATTTTGCAGACATAAATCGCACATAGCGTTGGTGAAAAAATAATTTTTTTTACAGTATCAAGTGCCTATAAAATATAGCAAAAATGCACTGGAAGACTGGAACCCTTGTAGAAAATATGTCTCGACTAGAAACGATGTAGATTGCAAAGAAACTTGAAAAATAATGATTTGGATTGTTACTGACTTGGTCTATTTATACGTGAGTAAATAGACCCCTAGAGGTGATACCTGAGCGTCGCGCTCAGGGACCCCTCCCCAGCCACCCCACTAAATCGGATTAAGCCGGGAGTACAGTTAGAATCATTAGGGGCACATTCTAGGAAAATACTATAGAGGTTTTGGCAATAGGAGTCCCGTTTTCGAAAATATTTCAGAAAATTTGAATGACCTGAGCGCTGCGCTCAGGAATCACCTCTCGCGGGTTAAGTAATGACTATGAGACCGTTTGGGAATCAAATCCGCCATATGACCTTGTCTAACTCACCTCTAACAATGATGATTTTGTTACGAAGCAACAACCCTGATCTAAGGTTCTGGCACACTACGCAGGAACAAGACGGGATGCCGGGATGCCGGGACACGGACGCTGTCCCGTCCTGTCCCTATGTGCAGACTAGACGGGACATTTTTTTCCCCCTCATCAGTCTCCGTACCCCCCCCCCCCCCCCCCACGCCCGATTCCCCTTGAATAATGCGGGAAGTCGCAGTCTTCTCAGTTTTTTATTGTGAGTGTGCAATTCATTATGAGTTCATCAAGTTCATCATCATCTTCATCTGAGGAAGAAGTGGTTGTGGTAGCTTCTCTGTTATGAGAAACACCATGACTTTGGGTACACAAACACCATCAAAAAAGGGATGACGTTGGAGAATTCGCCACCATTTATGACGATCTCACACAGGATGAAGAGAAGTTTCGAACATACTTTCGAATGAGTTTGGAAAAATTCGAAGAACTTTTGAAAATGGTAGAAGGAAAAATTCAGAAGATGGACACCAGTTTCCGAAAATCGATTCCACCCAAAGCGAGACTGGCACTTACATTGAGGTAAGGAGACATCATAGAGATAATTGAAAAACTAAGATTATATTATTTACAACTGATTTCCCAACATTTTATTTTCAATAAGTAATAATTCTTTGGAATCGAGCAAGAAGAATTTCCGTCCGTGGCACTTTCCTGCCATGGACTGATTTTGATTAAATTTGGTTTCTGGGCTCTATTTGGGGTCTAGTTGTGCCGCCAAGGTTTTGGTTAGTGTCAGTCACTTCTAAGAGGTGAAAAGTAGGGGACGTAATTTTCAAAAAATCACCCTACCTCGACAATGTTAGATACGACGGTATTGTTTTTTCATTAATTTAAAATAGCATACCATTTTCTTCTTGTGAAGGCACCCATACTGCCATGAGAAGGAAAAACAGCTTATCTATGAAATTCTGGGCACCCGAAAAATGCCTCAAGGATTTTGAGCTTACCACTCCATTATTCGTCTCCAGTTTATAGTTATAAGTCCACATTTTCGATCGTCTGTTAGGTTACATCCTATCGATCGTGCTGATATCGATTAATACAAGAAACATCGATTTTACTTCGATTGTTCATAGTTAAGCTCTTTCTCCCAGTTAATAACCAAAACTGTGGCAGCGATTTGGAGGAAAAACCACTTGAGCTGTTTTTTCTCCACATCTTATACAAATCAAACGAACATTATATTTGAGAAAACCACTTATAATGTTAGGGAAAACCAGCTCAGCTGTTCAAACAACTTCTCAAATTCAGGGAAAACATCTGATGTTACCAATGGAGTGAGGGGATTAGGAGGAAAAACCACTTGGCTGAAGCGGAAAATGGCTCAGCATGAAAAATCTAGTCGAACGATTTGGAGGAAAAACAGCTTATGTATAGTTGAGTGGTTTTTCCTCCACATTAAATTACGAAAGACCAGGCCAAGGCGTGCTAACCGTCAAAGATAAGCCCTTTTTCCTCCGAACGATCAAAGGCAAGCTGTTTTTCCTCCACATTAAACTACAGAAATTTTTTCAATTTTTCAATAGTAGAAATTTTTCAATTTTTCAATTTCTACAAATTTTTCAATTTCGCGATTTTAATATTTAAGCTGTTTTTCCTTCTCACGGCAGCATAACTCTCGGATAACAATTATGTTGCTGGTGGTGAATTTGTGTTAAAATAAACTTGATTGTAGTTAACCTTTTACATAACAGTAGAAAGAAATGTTCTTTGCAGACGGGTGACCTATACAGCAAAATAATAAACCGTAGTGTAATAATAAGTACACAGATACCTCCGAAGGGGCAAGAGGCGTGAGTGGAGGGGAAACATCCCGCGGGACAAAACGACGCGATTGCCCTCGTTCGGAAAACGGCGTTTCCCGTCCTGTTCCTGGCACAGGACGTTTTGGCCGCGTCCCGCCTAGTGTGCGCTTCCCCACCTAAACACACAGAAGCAATCAATTATGTCCCGGCATCCCGTCCTGTTCCTGCCTAGTTTGCGAGCACCTTCAAGCATTGTGTTCCACTTGTAAGGATCAAGCGATGGTCACCTCCTTAAAGCAGAACTGCAAAAATTGACGGAAGGGCTCAGATCTAATCTTCATCGATGAGAACTAGGTCTTACCGTCATGTCGTTGCTTTAGTTACTATCAGTTAAGATAGTTAACAGGCACGGAATATACTTGCACAATAACAACACTTTGGTCGTTTGGAACGGTTCCTCACACTGGGAGATCCAGCACTCGAGAAGAAGCGAGAACGGACCGTCTAATCGACACTAGCGCAACCTACTCAACGACACTGCGCACTACCAACCGCCCCTGACTACCCACGCGAACGAATCTCTCCGATCTCTTACTCCAGACGTCCCGGTGAATGAACCTTTGGAACCAACCACGAAGTTCACACAGTTCACAAAACCAAACGTCTGCCAAGTGGGTGAGGAACATAGCTTCCTCGTATCCATAACCCGATTAATCTCAAAACATTAAAACAAGTTATTCTGAAACATCCCTGAAAATTCCATCAAAATCGGACGGAAAATGTAGAAGTTATGGCCGTTACAAGGACATTCACGTTTGCGCATGCGCAGTGGCTACTATTAGTCCGAAGGTGGCGATTTTCTTAGGGGACCATCTAAATACTAATCTGTAACATCCCTGAAAATTTCGTATAGTTATGCCCGTTACAAGGATTTCATGACAGACTAACACACAGACACGGAACCAAAATTGTTCAGAAAGGTCTAAAACGCAAAACGCGAGTGAAAATTTTGATTTTGGAGAACTTTTTTTTTCGTCCTTGAAAAGTGAAAACAAAGCTTCCGCTACCTTAGTAGACTCGGAAGCAATAAATAAATAGTAAAAACGCTGTAAATTATTACACAGTGGTTTATTATTTTTCTATATTGATCTGTCGTCTGCAAAGCCACAGATTAGGCCAGAGATTAGGCTTCTTTTGCGATTCACACTCGTGTTTCTGATTTATCGTACGTCCAAAATTTAAATTCTCGTAGGGAGCGAACGGTTTGTTTTACAAAGCTCCGCGTGGTCTCAAAAATTCTAAAAATTCTATAGAATCTTAAATTGAAGGAAAAACAATACCTTTATATCAACATTTTTTGAGCTAGGGCGTTTTCAAAATTTCAAAATTCGTTTTGGAACCCTTAGAAGTGACCTACATCAACCAAAAACTTCGGGGCACAACTAGACCCCAAATGGAGCCTACATAATAAATTTCATCAAAATCGGTCAATGCTAAGTGGCAAAAGTGCAGCGTACGGCGTACGGCGGACGGACGGCCTAATTTTTATTCGATTTTGGATTCTACGTACCTTGAAATGTAAACCATCAAATTTTGAGGGGGTGTTAAACAAATTTTTTTCTTGGTCGATTCCAAAGGTTCATTATTGAAAATAATAAACCAAAATGGCAAAGCTGATATCTTTGAAGATGAGTGATGTGTACAGGAAAATAATAAATCTTTGTCAAATAATTTGCAGCGTTTTGGTTTAATTTCTTCAATACTGAAACTTTGGACTCGACCAAGAATGGGTGTGGGGGGGGGGTAACATTTTTCTCTAACTCCATTCCATAATAAATCTAGATTCACGCTTTTCGGCGATCAAACATTAATTTCTACCTTAAATTTAATCGTTAAAATTTTTGATCGTTCGTACTGTTGAAAACCTGGGATTCTGAGAAAGTTTTTTCCATGGAGTGTCTCCAAACAAAATTTCCTACTCGATTTTTAAAAGTTCTCTACATTCTCTCTTTATTAAAAAAAATACGTTAACAGATAGGCTCACTGTCTCTCATGAACTATTCAATGAAACTTGATCCGATGAATATCCATAGAAAATCAGGCCTTCATTTTCCATATTCATCAAGCAAACAGGAGAAAGCTAAATAATATACCCCCATGCTTTACAGCGTGGAGTCTCTATCTGGGATCTTGAGAGTTTTGAACAATGCCATGATCCTCAGACCTCCCTTTCGGTAATAAACTAAGAGAATGTTTGGAGATTATACTTGTAGAAATGACCTAAGAGAGGAGGACAATGCATAAACGCAGAAAGATGAATCGTCGAAGGGTGACATTGAAGATTGATATCAACTCCGCAAAATAAATCTATTTTCTATTAACACGAGTTCAATATGTCTGCTTGGAACGATTTCCATGCTGATTATGAATATTGTTCAATACTCTCGCTGTAGTCATGTTGTAAGTTTATGTGGAGAAGGAAGCAGTAAACACCCTGTTCTTATTAAATAAGATGATAAATATTGAATAAGATGATAAATTTTATCATTCCTTCAGTTGACTGGCCGGCGAGGATCCACAAGTGTTAAAAAAGTCTATTAGCAGTCCTGATTCAAGGCCGCCTGCAGTCCACTATTCGTGGCTGACGGTCCGCCTGCAGGCAGTAGATATACAGGGTGTAAGCCTAACTGGTCTGCCATACGGTACCAGTCGATTTTACAACTAATTTGCAACAAAAAATGTCTCCTAGCAATTTTTTTAAAACCCTTCGTTTTCGAGTAATTTTAACTTTAAACTTTTTTTCTCGTGATTTTGACATTCCATCAATTAATCGGTCATAAATCCATAAATTAGGTGTATAAATTACAATTTGAGGATATCGTTGGAAAGAACATTAAATTTCCTATCGGATAGATGCCTCAACTTTTTTCAGTCAAATTTTAAGACATGAAGAAGTCCTCTAAAAATATAATTTTACGTAATTTTGGAAACCTCTAATTTTTTCAATCGCAAATTGAACTACGAGAACCCGTATTTTTTCAAGATGCAAGGACAGTAAAAACCGCGCTAGAATCTCAGCTTTCCAATGGTATAATTTGAAACTATTTTACAACCAAATTTAGGGGAGAAATGTGTGTTTGAACGCGGAAAAGCGTGCATTTTTTCAAGGAAATCAGCGCTCTGGCCTCTGTTTCCGGAGGCCTCGCGGTCTACTGCGGCGCCTTCCGACCCCTCAGACCTTCGAGGCGGAGCGCTGATTTCGTTGAAAAAATGCACGTTTTTCCGCGTTCAAACACGAATTTCTCCCCTAAATTTGGTTGTAAAATATTTTTTAACTGCACCGTTGGAAAGTTGAGATTCTAGCGCAGTTTTTACTGTTCTTGCATTTTGAAAAAATATTCAATTAAATATAGTAGTTCAATTAAATATATTGTAGTTTAATTTTCGATTGAAAAAATGTGAGGTTTCCAAAATTACGTAAAATTTTCTCTTTAGAGGACATTTTTATGTGGCATCTATCCGATAGGAAATTCGATGCTCTATCCAACAGTATCCTCAAATTGTAACTTACACACCTAATTAACGATGTTATGACCAATTTAATGACAAAAGGTCAAAATCACGAAAAAAGTTTAAATTTAAATAACTCGAAAACGAAGGGGTTTTAAAAGAATTGCTAAGAGACATTTTTTGTTGAAAATTAGTTATAAAATCGACTGGTACCGTATGACAGACCAGTTAGGCTTACACCCTGTATAATGTGTGCTGTCTCAATTGCACTTCTGTACGTCCGCCTTCAGGCGATTTTGGTCGGAGGAGGTTCGCTTGTTTAGGCGATGACCTGCAGGCAATTGCATAGTGTGTGGGGAGCTTTAGAGACTGCTGCAGCGCTCGGCGACAAACAGCGAAATCGAATAAAGGTGATTGGTGCAATGCCTGGCGTAGGATATGATACAGCAGGTCAGCCAAGGATCTGGTACGAGCAGGCTACCCATTGTTCATCCTAGAGTGGATGACCCGAGTCCTGAGAGGAAGAACAATTATCTGGTCTGCATCCAAGGCTTCGGCTACTCGACGACGAGAGCCACGGCTTGAAAAAGGAGCCCCGTGGAACTTGGAGCTTATGGCACAATCCTCCATCCATCAACTCAGGGATTTCGGACACTGAAACCAAGCTGCCAGATGGATATGTTTGCTGAGTGCTCATGCAATTGCTCTGATGTATAATATACTTGATGTATAATGGTATTGATCGTAAACATATTATGTTTACGATCAATACCATTGATTATAGTGGTAAACTATTTCCTTCCTAAAATATTGATTGTTGAAACAAGAGGTCAACAAAATTGGTCTTAAAAAATTCGTACTCTGGTTTTTTGCGTAGGAGCTTATGAAACAATTTTGCAAAACTATAAGAAATTATCGCTAAATTCGATGACATTTTCAGGGGTATTGCGGAATTGCATATCCAAGTATCGCTGTGTCTTGGAGAAGGTATTCATATCGTAGCAATTCCTCATTATTTGACTCATACTTAACACAAAAGGAATGAACTAAGTGCCCGGACGAGGCGAAAGGAATAACTAAATGAAGCCGCGATAATCCCGGAGGGGTTTTCTGACGGGAAGAGGAAGGGCTCAGGTTGCAAGAAAAGGGCTTCCAAGCGAGAAAGGGCGATATAATACATAGCTGAGCGTTGAATCTTCACTAATTGAACATGAACATGTACATAAGGGCTGAGTCCGAAGTGTTGAATACTAATGTGAAGTAGCGTGTTGGGCAAACCGCGCACCGTGCATCGTAAACAGATGACTTCTCCCGTAATCTAGAAGACAAGAGTCGACCGTGTGGTTGTTATAAAGTATGTACGAGATGGTAAAACGTGTAAAACATGGAAAGCTCATCAGCTCCGTTAAACTGCAAGAAATTATTGCACAACCCTCACTCAGTTTTGTTTATCGTAAGGATTACCTGTAAGTTATCACTTGCTGAAATTGAACTACTAACTGATCCATGATGAATTATGATCATCCAAATAATGCCGTCAGCTGGACAACTTTGCCTTCTTCTACGTTCAGAAAATTTCAAATTAACTCTAATTAGACCATGGCGTCACTAGTGTCACCGAAAACATCTCACGAAATCCACCAGCTTCACCGAAGTAACCAAAATCGAATTGCAATTTAAAATTTATTGGACAACAGAATTTTTTGAGGGCCATTGGAAGTCTCAAAATGGAGGTAAGAGACAAATTTCCAAGGAAATCAATAAAAATATTTCAATATTTTCGTCATAACCATAATTTTGCTTCCGAGTCTACCAAAGTAGCGGAAACTTAGTTTTCACTTTTCAAGACTTTTGCTCCCAAGACTACCAAGGAGGCAGAAGCACATTGTTTTCACTTTTCAAGACTAAACAAAAAACGCCTGCCAAGTGGGTGTGGCACATAGCTTCCTCGTATCCATAACCCGATTAAATAGATGATCAGATGCATTGTTGTTAATCTCAAAACACTAATCTCTTAGTACCTTCCACTACCCTTATAGGGGACCATCTACACGCTACTCTGTAACATCCCTGAAAATTTCGTCAAATTCAGATGAAAAATTAAGCGAGTAGATGTAGGTGATTGGATCAAAAAAATACTTAGCCTCGGCTGGGATTCGAACCCGCGACCCCTGGGGGACAGTTGAAGTTACGGCTGTTACAAGGAATTCACGTTTGCGCATGCGCAGTCGCTTCTATCAGTCCGGGGATAATGATTTTCATAGGGGACTATCTACAACCTGATCCACATAATCCCTGAAAATTTCATCGGAATCGGGTGGAAAATGTGGAAGTTATGGCCGTTACAAGGAATTCACGTTTGCGCATGCGCAGTGGCTACTATCAGTCCTAAGGTGATGATTTTCATAGGGGATCATCTAAATACTAGTCTGTAACATCCCTGAAAATTTCATTGAAATCGGATGGAAAATGTAGAAGTTATGGCCGTTACAAGGAATTCACGTTTGCGCATGCGCAGTCGCTTCTATCAGTCCGGGGATGATGATTTTCATAGGAGACCGTCTACACACCAACCCGCACAATCCCTGAAAATTTCATAGAAATCGGACTGTAACTTCGTATAGTTATGCGCGTTACAAGGAATTCATGACAGACACACAGACAGACAGACACACAGACAGACAGACACACAGACAGACAGACACGGAACCAAAATTGTTCAGAAAGGTCTAAAACGCAAAACGCGAGTGGAAATTTTGATTTTGGAGAACTTTTTTTTTTCGTCCTTGAAAAGTGAAAACAAAGCTTCCGCTACCTTGGTAGACTCGGAAGCAAAATTCTCCAAAATCAAAGTTTTTACTCGCATCTTAAATTTTAGACGTTCCTGAACAGTTCCCTAATTTGGTCGTTCCATAACTAATAACAGCTGAATAAATGGAGTGCAATCGGGTTAGACTATTGTTGCAAAACTGAATCCCTGGCAACACAGAATCCTACAATACGCTATATGTGGTTAGATGGTTGTTGCGTAGCGACATTCATTAGCACTACGAGTTTTGTAACAATCGTTTTTCATTTTTAGAAAAAATGGCTGTTGAAATTTTGACCTAGATAACCATTGGAGTCCAAATTGCCCAAATTCTTCTTCTTCTTTGCCAGCGCTACAATCCTGTGTGGATTTTGGCTTCCCGAACAACAGCCCTCCAAGCCGTATGGTCTAAAGATGCAGTCCGCCAGTTGTTAATTCCCATTCTTGACAGGTCCGCCGTCGTATCATCAATCCACGATCTTTGCGGCCTTCCTCTTCTTCTTCGCCCCTCGAATCGAGCGTTCAAGAGCTTCCGTAGCATTCTACTTTCGTCCATCCTGTTAACATGGCCAAGCCAGGATATTCTCCTTGCTCTGGCAAATCGGACGATGTCCTCCCCCTTCATCATGTGTTCCAGTTCATTATTGGTTCGGATCCTCTAAACACCCGACTCGCATACTGGGCCAAAGATGCGGCGCATGATCTTCCGCTCAAATACTCTCAGGGCTTCGATGTCTGCTGTCTTGAGAATCCATGAATCCAGGACTCCGCACCATAGCATACAACTGGTCTCACTAGCGTTCGGTATAGCGTCATCTTCGTTTCTCTTGAAAGGAGGGAGGATTTAAACATTTTGACCCAAATGGAGCAAAATATTTAAAAAAACGAAAAATCGATTTTTTGTGGGTTAGACATCCCAGAATCGATGCGTAACGACATCCAAATTGTGTATACCGTATGAAAATGAACGTATAGAGTTTAATTGATATTCAAATCGAGATGCGAGCTGTACATGAAACGTCCATGAGAGACCTCCCTTGTGTTTTGAAATGGATGAAACAACCAGCAGTACCGAGCAAAAGTGCTGAGTTTATGGATCTTGGATGAAAAGAAAGGAGGGACTTATTACTGGTGAGAGGCGACCGCAGTAATATGAGTCTTTCATTCCGACGTCGAGAAAAGAAGAGCATCGTGACTCGCATACTAACCGGATTTAATATCTCCTCTGTTTCCCGTCTCTTTGGGGGGTTTTTACGATAAATATTCAATTATGAGTTCTCTCGGTCGCTTCGGATATTTCTCAATGACGCCAGCCTGATGTAAAGGGCATTCTAGGTCGTTCGTTGGATACCAGACTTTGGACGCGCAAGGTTTTATGGACGGCATCTTAGATACACTCGTTTGAGTCAAGTGAACTACCGTCAGGGTCAGCTGATTTTGACGTAGAATCCGAATCTGTAATAAAAAAGGGTGGTTCCATTTTTTAAAAAATGACGTTAATTAGGTACTGTCAATTGCGCGCAAATATTTCGCGCAAAAGTATTTTTCCTGAATTCTTCACAAAAAATCATGAAGAATAGCGTTGGTCCCAATTTTTTTCGCTGTATTTTAAGGAAATGAAGGCGGGTGTAACCTTTTCGTGAAACACCCTGTACCTATCCGTGTATAAATTAATCTAACAGCATGGCTGTATAAAATCTCAATGCCAATAATAAAATTTAAAAAAAATGTAAAAAGTACCTAGGTATATCAAGTCAAGTAACAATAGGGAAATATACAGGGTGTCCCATATGTTATCCACCAAACTTTAGGAGTAGTTTCTACAACTAATTTGCAACAAAAAGTGTCTCATAGCAATTTTCTTTTAACCCCCTTAAAATCCGACTTTTTTGATTTTTAAGATTTTTTTCGTGTTTTCGACCTTACACCGTTCAAACGGTCGTAACTCTCTTAAATTAGACTCAAAAATTAAAAATAAGGATATCGTTGGAAAGAGCATAAAATTTCTCAATAGATGAGCCGTTGACCAGTCGAGAAAAACAGAACGCTAGAGTAGTATTTCTACCTCAAACTTGAAAGATAGTCAATTTCAGTTTTTGGTGAAAATTTTGATAATTTTTCCTCATTGAAACAAGGTATTTGCCAGAGGGGCTCAAAAGCTTAAATACTTCTCCATTTCATCAGCTTTTCAACGGTCACCCAATTTTTAGTTTTGCTGTGGAATTAGAGGGAGAAAATGGTGTTTCAATGCGAAAAAACGTGTATTTTTTTCAACGAAATCGACGGTTTGACTTGGGGACGTGGTGCTTGTGATGAGGGGCGGCGGAGCAGACCCCGGATTCCTCCCGTCCAACTGTCAATTTCGTTGAAAAAAATTCACGTTTTTTCGCATTGAAACACCATTTTCTCCCTCTAATTCCACAGTGAAACTAAAAATTGGGTGACCGTTGAAGAGCTAATGAAATGGAAAAGTTTTTAAGTCTTTAAACCTCTCTGACAAATACCTTGTTTCTATGAGGAAAAATCATCAAAATTTTTGAAAAAAACAAAAATTGACAAATTTTAAAGTTTGAGGTAAAAAACTACTCTAGTATTCAGTTTTTTTCAATTTGTCAACGGCTCATCTATTGAGAAATTTCACGTTCTCTTCAACGGTACCCTTATTTTTAATTTTTTAGTGCAATTTAAGGGAGTTATGACCGTTTTAAAGGTGTGAGGTCGAGAACACGAAAAAATTCTGAAAAGTCAAAAAAGTCGGATTTTAAAGGGGTTAAAAAAATTGCTATGAGACATTTTTTGTTGCAAATTAGTTGTAAATCGACTCCCAGAGTTTGGTGGATAAAATATGGGACACCCTGTATAACATGATGGGAACTCTTACAAGAACATTCGCCGTAAGAACCATCATAGATTAAGTGGGGTATTATTTCGAAGAATGGTGTTGTAGTGCTTTGGCAACGTATTTACGAAATGGAACTTATGGATCCTGAAACACGGGTGTAATGATAATAAGGTGACATAACATTTATACTTCCAATTAAGGTGCTAGTGAGCTTATTAAGGTGCTAGTAAGCTTGTTCCATGTTTCTTGAATTTTAGCCAAAGGCCCGAGTTTGTAAGGGCTTCCGTAAAATATACGTTGCGCTTTTGTGATATCAAGTACTCAAGTGTCACTGTTGACTGAATAAGAAAATTCCACCCCATGCATCCTCCGTTCATCGAACTCACAAACAACCTTTTTCTTATAATTAGCCTTTGAACACCTCTCGACTCCTCCTAACCCTCTAACTCAATGGTCTGATATTGCAAGAGAAGTAATTGGCGATGCACCGAAAGTCCTTTGAACTGGCAACTAGATAACTCGATTTTCCTTGGCTCTATCGAGGGGGTTGGAAGGCCTCTGATGAATCAGGAAAACTTAGCGGCGTCTGCGACCAAGTGGTGAGATCGAACGAACAGTAGCCGAGTTAACTCCAGTAACTCACAATGGTGGACCTTGGACTTATTAACATTCCTGATAGCCTTGTAGTAGGAATATAATACGAATATCTAACGGATGGTATCCCACGAAACTTCCTGGGGAATAGCTATAGCAATAAATTTATTTTTAAATTTTTATAACAAATGTTAGGTATTTTACAGTTGTAACAACAAATAGATATTTTTCGGAGATTTCTACATCGTAGGTTCAATGACACGTGTGACATTGTCAAGGCATCTACCCATCAGTACTATTCTATTTTATACTTTAGTTTTAACATATATAAAATCTTAATTTTTCGATTTTTTGGCACAGTTCTTAATTATCACATTATTGTATCAGAGCAAGAAAAAAAGTAAAGTTAAGTTAATAACCATTTCAGGTTGAATTTTCGTCCGACTGCCATTTTTGGCGTCATCAGCTGTCTTCCAAAGGGAAGATCAGAATTCGTTCTGATGATTTCCCTCATGGCTTCCGTTGTGAAGAGGGGTCACAAGTCAAATTCAACCTTATCCAAGTCAAGTCAACCTTTTCCAAGTCAAATCCAACCTTTTCCAAGTCAAATCCAACCTTTTCCAAGTCAAATCCAACCTTTTCCAAGTCTAATCTAACCTTTTCCAAGTCAAATTCAACCTTATCCAAGTCAAGTCAACCTTTTCCAAGTCAAATCCAACCTTTTCCAAGTCAAATCCAACCTTTTCCAAGTCAAATTCAACCTTTTCCAAAACAAATTCTACCTTTTCATCATTATCAGGGAAATGACGAAAAATACGCACAAGTCCTAAATGTAGTACCAATTTCTTGTCTGTGATTGGGGACAGGACAGAAAACAGTACTCCCAACGCAGTAGGAGTACCTAGTAGGGTTACCTAGTTGGTACCTATACATAAAACAAAATCATGTTTCATTAAAAAAGAAATCAACAAAAAATATAATTTATAGCATTTCCAAGTTGAATTCAACCTTTTCCTAGAAGCAGTTTTTTAAAATTAAATCTATTGATTCAAATTTTTAAATGTCACTTTCGCCAATTGTTCCTTAAGTTTAAAAATTGGAATCAATAGATTACATGTTTAAAAAACTGCTTCCAGGAAAAGGTTGAATATGACTCGGAAATGCCATAAATTATACTTTTTGTTGATTTCTTTCAAATAAAACATGATTTTGTTTGGTACCTACCTACTGCGTTTGAAGTATTGTCTTTAGCCTGGTCCCCAATCTCAGACAAGCATTTGGTACTATATTTAGGACTTATTTTTTCGTTGTTATTAGCATATTTTTCGTTATTTCCCTAATAATACTGAAAAGGTTTTGGAAAAGGTTGAATTTGATTTTGAAAAGGTTGAATTTGACTTGGAAAAGGTTGAATTTGACTTGGAAAAGGTTAGATTAGACTTGGAAAAGGTTGGATTTGACTTGGAAAAGGTTGGATTTGACTTGGAAAAGGTTGAATTTGATTTGGAAAAGGTTAGATTAGACTTGGAAAAGGTTAGATTAGACTTGGAAAAGGTTGGATTTGACTTGGAAAAGGTTGAATTTGACTTGGAAATGCTATATATAATCATTGTTTAATTTTATTATAAATTTAAATCAATAATATTGATTAATTGAATAGGCGGAATCGGTTCGTGTCTCGGACCCAGAAACGTGTCGGCGAACGTGCTCGACTATCCGGACCCCCCATATTGTGTCACACTCCATCAACTTCGGGAATGTCCAAATCTCTGTGTATCACGAAGTTTTGGACGGTCCAAACGGCATTTGTGATGATATTTGCGGTTTTGCTGGGTCCGTACCCCTTTGACTTGGGTGTCACCAGAGGACCCCGAAAGAGAGCAGCCGTATTGCCAAGTGGGCTTTATCATACCGAGGTAGATTAGTCTCATATAACTCAAAGTAGAGTGGTTTGAGACAATTCATAAGGGTTCTCAACCTTTTCACCAACTCGCCGTTATGATCACTAAATATTATCTAACTTTTGTTCGAGCCAGATGTCTAGATGACTTGACGGCAGTATTTTTCAGTATGATGGAGTCACTTGATGTCTTTTGTAGGTAAGTATGACACAACTCGACTTTTGTGCATTCATGTTAGTTCTCCAATTTTTATTGCAATCCTCAACCTTAGTTACGTGACGTTGAAGTCACTCAGTGACTCACGAAAATGGCTAATGTTGTTTTTTTCAGGAAAAGTTGGTAGGTACATCATTCACATACATCAAGAGTAGTATCGGCCCCCAGAGATAGTGTCAGTCATTCGTACCAATATTTATATTCTTATTTTATTATTCTTAATATTAATTAATAATATATTTATTAACACTAAATACAGATTCGCTCGAAGATCTTCTCGTTCAACGAAGGGGTGCTTAGGCTAGGAGACATGTTTTTTCTTTTTGGACCTCCTGAAATGAAGCGATACCCAGTGGAACGAAGGTATAACGTAACAAGAATAGAAGAATAGAAAAAGACGGTTGGGAAGGTAAGGAAAAAGCGGCTTTTCAGAGCTGAAACGACCGAGCGGAGGCGGTTGTCCCGAGGAAGGTGGGAGAGACGGCGCTGGGGAAGGAAGAGAGGGGAGACCACCTGTTCGACGAAGCCAGGTGGGAAAGAAGACTCCCAGACGACGTGAATGGATGTCGTCTGAAAAGTGGTGACATCTCCCGAGGGCTTCTTAGGAATTCGTGATCAACCTCTCATCTCTCATCTTCTTACCATGAATTTATGTATCATCTTCCCTCTGAACGGTTTCTCGCTTTCGCGGTTATTCCTCTCTACTCCCCTTCTCTTGTATTTTCCCGAGATTGTAGTAAAAGTCAATTGACTTATTCCATTCTTGAAATACTTGTTATTTATATCATGGTCAGACGTATAGATACGTATAGTGTTATCTAATAGATGAAATTCTAGAGACAAAAATCACCTCCTAGATTCACTTTCAAAAACATAAGATTTATTATTTTCAAATTTGGAACCAAACAGCCAAAATCATGTGGAAAAATTAATTAATAATATTTCTGAAGTTCAATCGGAAACATTCTTGGGAGCGCCAAGGAACTCTTTTCTCTTTGGAATCTCTTTCCTCAAGTCTTTCACTCAGTCGTTCTTGCTAGCCTCATATTTACCAAAAGCCTCCTCTTTCTCTCTTGCCACATCTTTTGCTCTCCTTCTTCTTCTTCCGTTTTTCTTCTCCTTGGCATCCTTCTCATGTTCTTTACTTCCTCATTTTTCTTCTCTCGTTCATTCTTTATGACTCCCTGTTAATTCTTCTTCTTCTTCATATCTTGATTTTCAACTTCATTTCCACTATTTGCTGTCAACTCAGCCGTTCTTTCACAATTCTTAATTTGTTTTCTCCTTTTCCCCTTACAGTATTCCATCAGCGACTATCAATCGAGGATTTTGTGGACTTAAATTGATTTTGTCTTTTCCTTCCATGTCTCCATCGTAGAATAGGCTGTGTCGATCAGTCTTCTATTCCTTTTCCGCTTTATTGGCCCTTCTTTATTATTCCTTCTTACTTTATTTTTATGCCTTTCGTTTTCATCATCAGCTTCTTTCTCCAACTGCTTTTCATTCTTGGTCTTGGTTTTTCTCATCCGTTGCTTTCCCTCCTTAGCCAACTTTTCCCGTTAATTTCTCCTGAACATCCTGAACATTTCTCTGAACACATCTCTTCCTGCAGACTGCAGGAAACCTACAATAACGAAGCAAATGGGTAGAATAGATGGCGATTCGAGCAGGATGTTGAATCAGGCTGCAGTACCTACTTACAACTCGAACTTGGTGGTGTACCTACTTCACACGGAAGAATACATTCTTCTCATTATTTCCGTAGCCTTCATTGTTGAAAAATCCCCACTTGGATTGATTCTGGACTGTTACCGCTGCCAGGAATCGCCGCAAGAACCCCGCCTCAGATGGTCCAATTTCGTTTACTAGTACAAGCCATTCTAAAATATCCTTGGGTATTTATGCACAAAATGTAAGGAGCTCCATAGTTTATCCTTTTTACCCCCGTTTAATTAAATTGAATCAAGCCAATTGTTATTATTTCCATAAATTTTCACACAGCCTGCTTAAATCGGTATTATTACCATTGTAATTTGCCAATAAATATAACTCTCTTTGAGGATTATTTGGTTATCTATAGCCAATGCCACTTTCCTCAACCCTGGTAGTTGGGGAACCACAATTTGGCAACAAAGGCTTCGCCTAATGTTCAACTTGGATTAGTTGAATCCATTCCCGGAGTGGACCAATGAGAGAAACCCAAGTTGGTCAACTGAACTTCATTCCATGCGTGGTTTTGCTGGGGACAGTGAACACCAATAGTAAAATGTAAAAGCAATCCTCTGAATCAGTTGTCATGAAGAAGAAAAACAGCATCTTACAACAGGTTTAATTCTATCGTTAACATCGTCATGTATTACGTAACCCTTGCACGTCTTTTGAAATTCAGCTCTGGAAATGCAACGATGCATAAGGTTTAATTTCAATACCAGACCCCGTTGGGTGAAGGAATAAGTGGAGGAAGAGAAGGGAGGCAGACGGTTTAATTTCGTGGCTTGGCCCTGGCAGTAAAAGGGAAGGCCGTTTGAAATCATTTCAAGCGGAATAAATATATGAATAAAGGTTGCGGGTGGTAACAAAGAGCGCGGTTTCACAATGAGAGAGGATTGGAGAGGAAGCCTCGCCTGCGGACCCCGCAATTATCGGTCAAATGTGCTGCACTCCCCTGCCCTGCGAATGTGTAGGTAAAGTGAGGCCTGTGTGGGTAAGTGTGTCGTGTAGGTGTTGAGGGTGGAGTAGGCCGCAGTCGGCAGCCTGTGTCCCTCTTTTCAGTTGCAGCCGCGGTTTGCGAATCATGATTTCAGTTCCCATTGTTGGCGGCCGTTTCCTAGCTTGGTGATGAGGCGATAGGACGTTGCCCTACGAGGTCAATGAAATGCGCAGCATCACAGCAGACATTGACTCAACCCCAGTATTTTCATGATAAACTGTTTCAGTCGTCAACTGTTCCAATAACTACATCATTCTGCATTCTCACAACAGAATATATTCATAGAACGCATCAAATCGTCCAATTTTGATGGCTTTTGGTTTAACCAATCTCTATGATGTGACGAGATTCCTTCTATTTAGAGGCTACTGGGAACCAACCTAAGCCATTGGGAAGACCTGAATCCTCTTCTCCAGATCTGCCATATTGATCTAAATTTTTTTCAGTTTGTAAATTCTGTGCATGGAAAACCACAGATTCTAGACAAAATTAAGCATATTAACCCATTTTTGCCCGGTGTTTCTATTTGGGCACATTGGACCCTGTCTTAGTTTTTTATAGTTTTTCACAACAGAAGTGAACGTAGATATGAAATCTCATGTTTACGTATTAAGGCTAACATAGACTGATCCCTCAGAGGCTCAGTTTGGTTCCAAATGTCATTGGGTGGGGTGACAGAGTACTTTCATTGTTGACTATAATTTTTAGTGTGACATGGCAAAGAAAAAGTAACTACTAAACCTGTTTTATTTCTTTTTATTCCGTTTTTTTTCATGATTTCCGTTTTTGTTAGATGTAAGCAGAAAACGTTGGAGAGAAATCAGCTGAATTTTTACATTCCACCCAAAAATATAGTTACATTTCCACCAATGGTCCCAAATGGGAACACTGGGCATGAATGGGTACTGTACGTTTGCTCTATTTTTTAGTCTTCTAGGTGGATACAATCTAGCTACCTTCCACTAAATGTATAATTTTAGTCTCTTCTGGTTCATGAACCAATGTCGCAAACTTATATAAGACGTTGCCCTACGAGGTCAGTGAAATGCGCAGCATCACAGCACTCATTGACTCAACCCCAGTATTTTCGTGATAAACTGTCTCAGTAGTCAACTGTTCCAATAACTACATAATTTTGCATCCTCACGACAGAATATATTCATGCAACCAAATCGTCCAATTTTGGTGGCTCTCGATGTAACCTATGATTTTGGGGGATTTCTCCTATTTAGAGGCTGCTGGAAACCTACCTAAGCCATTGGGAAGACCTGAATCCTCTTCTCCAGATCTGCCTGGTTATATCGAGGTATATTTATTTCAGTTTGTAAATTGTGTGCACGGGAAACCATAGACTCTAAATATAAATATTCTCAATAAAAGCAACTCATCTAGATCTCTCACCTGAACGGTAACTCCCCAAGTGCAGGGTCAACACTCCCTGTACCAGTCGAACTCTTTGTTAAGAAAGGACGCCGGTGTAGGAAGACCCCTCATAAAATATCGACAGCTCAGGAGGGAGTGTTCAGTCTGGTGAGGGTAACATCATCAACATTATCCAAGACTTTTTCTAAATTCTCAAACCCACCCCAAAAACTTCGCCTAAATATGTGAGGCGGAAAGCAAAAAGGGACCTCTTGTCGCTGCTTTCAAGGAGAAGGCTAAAAACTGAAAGAAGGTCGAAAGTATCGATTTTTCACTTTCTATCGATTATTGATCCTTGGACCCTCTAGAACCCAAGTGTATAGGCCTAAAAGATCGAATCGAATCGAAAGTAACGTAAATAAGAAAATATCGATTTAAGAATTTGAGGTAGCATTAAATGCTACCTTAACTTTAAAATTTTTGAAGTTTATGGTCATTTTTCTCAAAATCCATTTTTTCTGTTATAAAACACTGAAATACTGCAGATTCGTCATTTTTTGAGCTAGAAGGATGCTTTTGGTTTTGAATTCTTCATAAATCTATACAGATTGAGAAAATAGCAATAACTCCATTCCGACGAACGCATACAAGAGGTCCCTTTTCGCTTTCCGCCTCACATGATCAAAATTTTACATTTAAAATTTGCTCTAACTTTTTTGTATTTTGTATTTGTTTTAGCTCTTTCTTTTTTTTTGTATGTATGGACACCATGCTTTTCTTTATTCTGGTACCAATCTGTTCATTTTGCTATGTTAAAAGTATCAAAAATTTGTGAAAGAAGTTGAAAAACGTGATACCCGTGATTCACTCTTCTTGCCCTATGACTTCCGACTGAGCCGATGAAGGACTATTTGTGTACATTCAATTGAAGGTCTGATTGTAAGCTTTAAAATGATATGCTATACGGGGGGGTTCCGATAACTAAAAGGTGCTGCGGGGATGAGAAAGGGGGAAATTATAGTGGGTTATCCGCTCAGAACCTGCATTCCTTCTCGAAGTTACGGAGGACTGATAATGAGGCCCACGTGGTTTGGCTTTTTATCGCTCTGTGCCATAATATTTCACGGTTTTAAAATTCAAAAGTCTCTTAAGAGGCAATTTTCCCGTTGACATCCCTCTGAATTACAGTTTACGTTCCTCTTTCAGGAACTACTGGGACGAAGTTATTAATAAAAGAAGAGTTAAGGAAAAGTGAAGGAAAGAATATGTAAGGAGAGTTATCCTTAAATTCTGGAGGCCTTATATTAATAATTGGGGCCTAATTACCTTCCACAAAGGAGTGAAGGGTTGTAAAGGGTTTTTTCTACCTTTAAGCACACCGCCCCGCCCTTTCCCTTTGCCTCGAACATAATTATGCCCTTCGTCCCACCTTTTCTCCCTCCAGCTGCTAAAGTCCTCTAGGATTCTCTTATGTAATTCGCAACGACGACTCCGCGGTCAACCGCACGACAATCAGCCCTTTTTGCCTTCCTCGACTCTCACCACCCTTTCAAGAACTGGTATCCAACTAGCGGGTATTGTAGGTAGCAAAAGTGCTCAGGCTACAGAGTTTATACATCTGGATTCTCCCGCAAGGGTCTAGTGAAACCTTAATGTTCATTGCGTGCATAATGAATTACGTTCCTATTATCTGTTTGAATTAAGTAAATTGATGAATAGACGATACGACTTGAGAGCTCTTCATTTTACTCGAGCGACACGAGTCTACAGAACTATAATAATATTATATAGTTCATAATATATATTATATAGTTCATATTATGAGAGAGGTGACTCGTAGGCGTGGAAGGTAGAGGGGATGAACCAGGGAAGATAGGCAAGCTCTAGGATCTAATCGTCCGAGCACACTGGCGGCAGATTGGCCACCTTTTGGTTTATTATTTTCAATAATGAACCTTTGGAATCGACCAAGAATTTTTTTTTTTTTTTTAACACCCCCTCAAAATTTGATGGTTTACGTTTCAAGGTACGTAGAATCCAAAAATCGAATAAAAATTTGGCCGTCCGTCCGCCGTACGCGGCACTTTCCCCACTTAGCATTGACCGATTTTGATGAAATTTGGTGTGTAGGCTCCATTTGGCGTCTAGTTGTGCCCCGAAGCTTTTGGTTCATGTAGGTCACTTCTAAGGGTTCCAAAATCAATTTTGAAATTTTGAAAACGCCCTAACTCAAAAAATTTCGATATAAAGGTATTGTTTTTCCTTCAATTTAAGATTCTATAGAATTTTTAAAAATTTTTGAGACCAGCCGGAGCTCTGTAGGACAAACCGTTCGCTCACTACGAGAATTTAAAGTTTGGACGTTCGATAAATCAGAAACACGAGTGAATCGCAAAAGAGGCCAAATCTCCGTTCAAATTTTAGCTGACCGAAATGTGATCGATATTTTTCTTCATGTTGGATGGTTGGTGGCTTTGCAGACGAGTGATCTATATAGAAAAATAAAAAATAATAAACCATTGTGTAATAATTTGCAGCGTTTTTTATGTTTGTGGTTGCAGTTGAAGAGTTTCCTTTCAAACGGGCTTATATCCTTTTTTTACAGTTTTTGTTTTTTTCACGGATTCTAAATCTTTGGGATAAGGCCTGTCACCTCACGAGTTTAATTCCTTCCGAAACGGTTTGTATCCCGTTTTAAAAGCTTGCTAAAACCACTGAAAATTATTACACAACGGTTTATTATTTTTCTATATAGATCACTCGTCTGCAAAACCACCAACCATCCAATATGAAAAAAAAAAAAAAAAAAAAAAAAAAATCACCAACCATCGATTGCATTTCGGTCAGCTCTAATTTGAACGGAGATTAGGCCTCTTTTGCGATTTACACTCGTGTTTTGATTTTTAATTGATCTTTCAATTTAAACCCTTTAATTTTCGTAGGGAGCGAACGATTTGTCCTACAGAGCTCCGCGTGGTCTCAAAAAATTGTAAAAATTCTATAGAATCCTAAATTAAAGGAGAAACAATACCTTTATATCAAAATTTTTTGAGTTAGGGCGTTTTTAAAATTTCAAAATTGATTTTGGAACCCTTAGAAGTGACCTACATGAACCAAAAGCTTCGGGGCACAACTAGACCCCAAATGGAGCCTACATACCAAATTTCATCAAAATTGGTCAATGCTAAGTGGGGAAAGTGCCGCGTACGGCGGACGGACGGCCAAATTTTTATTCGATTTTTGGATTCTACGTACCTTGAAACGTAAACCATCAAATTTTGAGGGAGTGTTAAAATTTTTTTTTCTTGGTCGATTCCAAAGGTTCATTATTGAAAATAATAAACCAAAATCGGGTTTTCCGACAAAACGGCTTATATCCATCCCGTTGTTTTCAATGAACACTTATTTTATTTTATTTTGGTTTATTATTTTCAATAATAAGCCTTTGGAATCGAGCAAGAAAAAAAAAATTTTAACCCCCCCTCAAAATTTGATGTTTTACGTTTCAAGGTACGTAGAATACGAAAATCGAATAAAAAAATTTCCGTCCGTCCGCCATACGCCGTACGCCGTACGCGGCACTTTTCTTAGCAACACTGGACCGATTTGGTTCAAATTTGGTATATGGGCTCCATTTGGGGTCTAGTTGTGCCGCGAAGCTTTTGGTTGATGTAGGTCACTTCTAAGGGGTGAAAATTAAGGGTTGAAATTTTCAAGAGTGCCCTAGCTCGAAAACTCTCGAGATAAAGGTATCGTTTTTTCACCAATTTTAAATAGTTTTGAATTTTTAAAAATTTTTGAGACCACCCGGAGCTCTGTAGGACAAACCGTTCGGTCCCTACGAGTACTTGAAGGTTTTTCTTCGATAAAACAGAATCATGAGTGTGAATCGCAAAAGAGGTCTAATCTCCATTCAAATTTTATCGGACTAAAATGCGATCGCTGTTCATTTCTTCGATTTGTTTACAGTTTTGCCTTCTGCGTAACCAGTAATCAAATTTCCATATAAAGCTTTCTATTTTGGTTTATTATTTTCAATAATAAGCCTTTGGAATCGAGCAAGAAAAAAAAAATTTTAACCCCCCCTCAAAATTTGATGTTTTACGTTTCAAGGTACTACGTAGAATACGAAAATCGAATAAAAAAATTTCCGTCCGTCCGCCGTACGCCGTACGCCGTACGCCGTACGCGGCACTTTTCTTAGCAACACTGGACCGATTTGGTTCAAATTTGGTATATGGGCTCCATTTGGGGTCTAGTTGTGCCGCGAAGCTTTTGGTTGATGTAGGTCACTTCTAAGGGGTGAAAATTAAGGGTTGAAATTATCAAGAGTGCCCTAGCTCGAAAACTCTCGAAATAAAGGTATCGTTTTTTCACCAATTTTAAATAGTATTGAATTTTTAAAAATTTTTGAGACCACCCGGAGCTCTGTAGGACAAACCGTTCGGTCCCTACGAGTACTTGAAGGTTTTCCTTCGATAAAACAGAATCATGAGTGTGAATCGCAAAAGAGGTCGAAATCTCCATTCAAATTTTATCTGACTAAAATGCGATCGCTGTTCATTTCTTCGATTTGTATACAGTTTTGCCTTCTGCGTAACCAGTAATCAAATTTCCATATAAAGCTTTCTATTTTTCCAATCGAGTGGGAAGCGTTTAGTTCTTTCTAATAAACTTGATTGTGAAGGTGTGAAGCCAGTATGGTGTGGTAGGTAGTACCTAGCTGGTAGGTAAAAAAAAGTTGGTAGGTAAAAAAAAATGTTGGTGGGTAAAAAACGCTGCAAATCATTGCTCAAAGGCTTCTTCACTCTTCAGATCACTGATCAGCTGAGTGAGCTCCGAAGCCATTTTCAATCCTTTTGAATGGAAGTGCTCTTCCAGGCGTCTCCAGCATTCGAGGAGATCTTCTTCACTCTTCAGATCACTGATCAGCTGAGTGAGCTCCAAAACCATTTTTACTCCTATTGAATGGAAGTGCTCTTCCAGGCGTCTCCAGCATTCGAGGAGATCTTCTTCACTCTTCAGATCACTGATCAGCTGAGTGAGCTCCAAAGCCATTTTTACTCCTATTGAATGGAAGTGCTTTTCCAGGCGTCTCCAGCATTCGAGGAGATCTTCTTCACTCTTCAGATCACTGATCAGCTGAGTGAGCTCCGAAGCCATTTTCAATCCTTTTGAATGGAAGTGCTCTTCCAGGCGTCTCCAGCATTCGAGGAGATCTTCTTCACTCTTCAGATCACTGATCAGCTGAGTGAGCTCCAAAACCATTTTTACTCCTATTGAATGGAAGTGCTCTTCCAGGCGTCTCCAGCATTCGAGGAGATCTTCTTCACTCTTCAGATCACTGATCAGCTGAGTGAGCTCCAAAACCATTTTTACTCCTATTGAATGGAAGTGCTCTTCCAGGCGTCTCCAGCATTCGAGGAGATCTTCTTCACTCTTCAGATCACTGATCAGCTGAGTGAGCTCCAAAGCCATTTTTACTCCTATTGAATGGAAGTGCTCTTCCAGGCGTCTCCAGCATTCGAGGAGATCTTCTTCACTCTTCAGATCACTGATCAGCTGAGTGAGCTCCAAAACCATTTTTACTCCTATTGAATGGAAGTGCTCTTCCAGGCGTCTCCAGCATTCGAGGAGATCTTCTTCACTCTTCAGATCACTGATCAGCTGAGTGAGCTCCGAAGCCATTTTCAATCCTATTGAACGCTGGAAGCTGAAATTTGAGAGAGAAGGTCAAGGGAGAATACAGATGGTGGTAGGTGTTATTGATGGAGAACCAGTGATCTATACAGAAGGGTGATCTATACAGAAAATAATAAACCTTTGAGCAATGATTTGCAGCGTTTTTTCAATCGAGTGTGAAGCGTTTAGTTCTTTCTAATAAACTTGATTGTGAAGGTGTGAAGCCAGTATGGTGTGGTAGGTAGTACCTAGCTGGTAGGTAAAAAAAAGTTGGTAGGTAAAAAAAAATGTTGGTGGGTAAAAAACGCTGCAAATCATTGCTCAAAGGCTTCTTCACTCTTCAGATCACTGATCAGCTGAGTGAGCTCCGAAGCCATTTTCAATCCTTTTGAATGGAAGTGCTCTTCCAGGCGTCTCCAGCATTCGAGGAGATCTTCTTCACTCTTCAGATCACTGATCAGCTGAGTGAGCTCCAAAACCATTTTTACTCCTATTGAATGGAAGTGCTCTTCCAGGCGTCCCCAGCATTCGAGGAGATCTTCTTCACTCTTCAGATCACTGATCAGCTGAGTGAGCTCCAAAACCATTTTTACTCCTATTGAATGGAAGTGCTCTTCCAGGCGTCTCCAGCATTCGAGGAGATCTTCTTCACTCTTCAGATCACTGATCAGCTGAGTGAGCTCCAAAGCCATTTTTACTCCTATTGAATGGAAGTGCTCTTCCAGGCGTCTCCAGCATTCGAGGAGATCTTCTTCACTCTTCAGATCACTGATCAGCTGAGTGAGCTCCAAAACCATTTTTACTCCTATTGAATGGAAGTGCTCTTCCAGGCGTCTCCAGCATTCGAGGAGATCTTCTTCACTCTTCAGATCACTGATCAGCTGAGTGAGCTCCGAAGCCATTTTCAATCCTATTGAACGCTGGAAGCTGAAATTTGAGAGAGAAGGTCAAGGGAGAATACAGATGGTGGTAGGTGTTATTGATGGAGAACCAGTGATCTATACAGAAGGGTGATCTATACAGAAAATAATAAACCTTTGAGCAATGATTTGCAGCGTTTTTTCAATCGAGTGTGAAGCGTTTAGTTCTTTCTAATAAACTTGATTGTGAAGGTGTGAAGCCAGTATGGTGTGGTAGGTAGTACCTAGCTGGTAGGTAAAAAAAAGTTGGTAGGTAAAAAAAAATGTTGGTGGGTAAAAAACGCTGCAAATCATTGCTCAAAGGCTCCTTCACTCTTCAGATCACTGATCAGCTGAGTGAGCTCCGAAGCCATTTTCAATCCTTTTGAATGGAAGTGCTCTTCCAGGCGTCTCCAGCATTCGAGGAGATCTTCTTCACTCTTCAGATCACTGATCAGCTGAGTGAGCTCCAAAACCATTTTTACTCCTATTGAATGGAAGTGCTCTTCCAGGCGTCTCCAGCATTCGAGGAGATCTTCTTCACTCTTCAGATCACTGATCAGCTGAGTGAGCTCCAAAGCCATTTTTACTCCTATTGAATGGAAGTGCTTTTCCAGGCGTCTCCAGCATTCGAGGAGATCTTCTTCACTCTTCAGATCACTGATCAGCTGAGTGAGCTCCGAAGCCATTTTCAATCCTTTTGAATGGAAGTGCTTTTCCAGGCGTCTCCAGCATTCGAGGAGATCTTCTTCACTCTTCAGATCACTGATCAGCTGAGTGAGCTCCAAAACCATTTTTACTCCTATTGAATGGAAGTGCTCTTCCAGGCGTCTCCAGCATTCGAGGAGATCTTCTTCACTCTTCAGATCACTGATCAGCTGAGTGAGCTCCAAAGCCATTTTTACTCCTATTGAATGGAAGTGCTCTTCCAGGCGTCTCCAGCATTCGAGGAGATCTTCTTCACTCTTCAGATCACTGATCAGCTGAGTGAGCTCCAAAACCATTTTTACTCCTATTGAATGGAAGTGCTCTTCCAGGCGTCTCCAGCATTCGAGGAGATCTTCTTCACTCTTCAGATCACTGATCAGCTGAGTGAGCTCCGAAGCCATTTTCAATCCTATTGAACGCTGGAAGCTGAAATTTGAGAGAGAAGGTCAAGGGAGAATACAGATGGTGGTAGGTGCTATTGATGGAGAACCAGTGATCTATACAGAAGGGTGATATATACAGAAAATAATAAACCTTTGAGCAATGATTTGCAGCGTTTTTTCAATCGAGTGTGAAGCGTTTAGTTCTTTCTAATAAACTTGATTGTGAAGGTGTGAAGCCAGTATGGTGTGGTAGGTAGTACCTAGCTGGTAGGTAAAAAAAAGTTGGTAGGTAAAAAAAATGTTGGTGGGTAAAAAACGCTGCAAATTATTGCTCAAAGGCTTCTTCACTCTTCAGATCACTGATCAGCTGAGTGAGCTCCGAAGCCATTTTCAATCCTTTTGAATGGAAGTGCTCTTCCAGGCGTCTCCAGCATTCGAGGAGATCTTCTTCACTCTTCAGATCACTGATCAGCTAAGTGAGCTCCGAAGCCATTTTCAATCCTATTGAATGGAAGTGCTCTTCCAGGCGTCTCCAGCATTCGAGGAGATCTTCTTCACTCCTCAGATCACTGTTCAGCTGAGTGAGCTCCAAAGCCATTTTCAATCCTATTGAATGGAAGTGCTCTTCCAGGCGTCTCAAGCATTCGAGGAGATCTTCTTCACTCCTCAGATCACTGATCAGCTGAGTGAGCTCCGAAGCCATTGCTCAAAACTCACTCAGCTGATCAGTGATCTGATGAGTGAAGAAGATCTTCTCGAATGCTGGAGACGCCTGGAAGAGCACTGATCAGCTGAGTGAGCTCCGAAGCCATTTTCAATCCTATGGAACGCAGGCAGCTGAAATTTGAGAGGGAAGGTCAAGGGAGAATACAGATGGTGGTAGGTGCTATTGATGGAGAACCAGTGATCCATACAGAAGGGTGATCTATACAGAAAATAATAAACCTTTGAGCAATGATTTGCAGCGTTTTTTGATTTTGTTTTCGGATTCTACATATTTTGAAATGTAAACCATCAAATTTTGAGGGGGGTTAGAATATTTTTTCTTGCTCTACTCCAAAGGTTCATTATTGAAATGCATGCTCCTTATGTGACGTGTATGCTGCTGAGTTAGCACACAGGTATACATGTTTATCCCACTGAAGGCGCAAATCATTGGTATCACATGAACTTAATCATTGCACCAATTCATGAAGTTTCCTCCTTTGGAGTCTACGGAGTAGGTCATCGACTTCAAGGGGGATAGCTTACTCTATAAAGTGACTTTGCAGCTTCAGGTCAATGTGAAGTCAAAAATTCCCACCTCAATACATTATTTTGGAACCACCTATAATTTCGCGATGAATTAGAGCGGTACAGCCCCACAACGCTGCTCTTTAAGTCCTAACTGTTAGGACCATGAATGATGAATATTATTACTCTGGATGTATAGGTCACCTAATGACATTAGTATGGATATTCCAGAATATACATACTACAAAGGATGAATGCCATGAATAACTCCATGAGTACATTGTGGTCTATACTATAAATTTATACAGGGCAGTAGGCACACAGTTTGGTTATTATGGTTTGTGAATACTACGAAATATGGATGCTACAGGTTCATGAATTGATAAATTTCAATTGCTATGAGGTTCAAGAGTTATCGAGATGGATTCTTATTTACTTTTATATTCCTAAAACTATAAATTTATACAGGATATTAGGTATAAAGTTCAACCATTCATAGTACCCACTCTTTAAACCAAACATTTCCAATTTTGAGTATCTATAATTTATAATTCAACCGCTATAATAACAATAATATGGTCTTATTTTACAATTTTCAACTGTTCTTTATAGTATCTGGATCCTCATTTATTATTATAGTGGTTGCCAACCACATGGCATTTGTGTATACCTATGGAAAGTTCTCATAAAATATAATTCATTCGTATTGTGGCAATCTACTAGTTCCTTATAAGGAATTAGTATAAATACTAGTATCGAGATCTAGAGGTTGTTACAGTGTCGATTATGTATCGTACTTACCAGTCGATATAACTATAATTATTGACGATTCAATATCATAATTATGGTAGAGAACATCCTATGTTTGTAGTTCAACATATGGTTTTTATTGCTATTAGCCTAATGCGCTAATTCATCTTTACTCGTATTAATTATTAATATTCTGAAATTGATCAAATTCGGACGGTCTCCTCCTCAGCTCCTCTCGTCGGTGAACATTCATTTGCGATTCACGCTCGTGCTGCTGCTTTATCATTCTTCCACGACTGTTCCCCAGATCCTTCCTTCTATCTTTCTGTTCTTCGTTGCTCCGCTCTGTTTTTATATCTTTCTAACGCAGCTCAATGTGCGCCTCAGCTAATCGAAGTTCCTACTTCCATGTCTCTACCGGAAGCTCAAGCGTGATCTGGCGTTATCGGCACTTTTTTATCTTATCCCATGTTCACTCGATCGTTTCTGAGACCCGTACCCTTTTCTCTCCTCCCTTCATCCCTTTTCCCACCTCTCTCACCCCAGGCTTATTTTCCTCGCTCCCCCCGTGTTTCGCACAGCCTGCCCTTCACCCTCAGGGCCCCTTTTCGGGGTTCTCGTGTTTTCCCGAGTTTCGTCAGAAGGGTTCGGTCACGTTCCTTGATAACGCCCTACCTCCGTCCTTTCCCAGAATCCCTCTCAACTTCTCATCCCTCCCGACTACCTTTCTCCCAACTAGCCCCAAATACCTACCAGACGCCTCCTGACTTTTGCTCGCTTTCGAGAGATCTAAAAAGAAGAAAAAACGAACTCGGGTGGCTGCTTGAAATTCGTCGATAACCCTCACTTGCTTTTAGTTCCATCACACCACACGAGACCAAAATTACTACTCTTGGTACAGGAAAATACTCCAATGACCAATAATTGGTCATTATTAATTGGTTAATTATTAACCCTTTTCTACACGCGGGACGCAGTCAATTTTTGGTTCAATTTTTGGAATAACTCCCAGTTTTCCCTCCTCTGAAAGATGGGGTTCCGTGTATACCCTTTCTACAATTAGAGTATTTTTGTACTTGGCGTTTCGTTTTACACGTATCTACTCACACACGTGAAAAGTCCCTTGACGCTAAAAGCCAACTTTTGGCGTTTGAAAAAATCCGCTGTCTACGCGAGGGGGTGCTACGTGAGGATAACCTCAAAGTAGATGGAGTTGTTTTTCTTCTTCCATGGACTACCCAAGGTATTAAGGTTGAACAGAAAATACTATTTGTTTTTACCTACCACTACCTATCCACTTCGTCATTATTATTGAAGTTATTTCAATTCAATTCTTATTATTGTTTCATTTACTAAGGGTTCCAATTTTTCTCCAATAGGTTTTACTATCATTTGTTAGGTAGGTACTAGCATACTTCTTTATTCATTTTACTGGTATCTATATATGTTACAACCGGGTAATGACCAACTAAACACGACAACTCTTCTCAAATTCGCACAAAATAATATTTCACTTAAACCAAAAATTGAGAGCCAAAACAATAAAACCGGGAAAGTAACAACAAATTGTCCTTATTCAGGTCTACCATAACCAGGACTGCAACATGCCCTGAAATCGGTAAATTACCGTCAAAACCCACAACAATATATAATATATATGCATATTATGCAGTTGATTATTGATAACTATTAAATAATATCTGTAATAAAATAAAACAATAATAATAAAAATAATTAGGTAATAAATTTAAAAACACAAATAATATCTATAACGTAGTAGGGATTTCTTAAAATATTTATAAGAAATCGAAAAATATTATTGAATAATAAAACCTTCGGAAAATTTGGTCTGTAAGGGAGTACCAGATTGTGGTTATGGTTACTAGATTGTGGTTATGTTGAATCCTCAAGTCAGATTTGGTATATCCTGGGGTTTGACAAGAACTTCCTCTTCTACCATGGAAATTTCTGAAATGGGGTGCTTTTTCACTAGCAGAAACCTTAAATAATCATCGAATACTTGCTCAAGTTCCTTCTCAGTGGAGGAAGTCTGCCAGATGGACTCTCCTCATGGACTCCATCCATGGACTACCTTTACGCGGAAATCGCGCCAAATATCTTTCGCGGGCTTCAATAGTTAGTTTTCAACCGTAAAAGTCGGAAGGACCCCTCTTTGAGCACTCCGTACCGCCAGCGTGTAGAAAGTATTTTACTATTGTATTAGGATTTGTTAAAACCGATCATATTACGCGTTTTTTGTTATTTTTTCATTGTTGAGGTCACATCAATGTCATCCCCTGATGACGTGGCTCTCAGAGAAGAAAACCCTGATTTCAAATTTTGTACCATTCTACTCCGTAATGTTTCCGTCTCGTACCATTATTATTTTGTGCTATTATAGCTTTATTCAGTATCTTCCTATATTTATTCGTGTTTTATGTAGTGTAATTTGCCTACAAATATTTTCGACCTGAATTCGATGAAATTTTCGGAGATCGTGCGCGTTGCTGTGTATATGGTCCCTTATGTGAGTAGCGCAATACTAAAAGATTGATGTTTTGAGATGAGCCACAATGCATCGAAATATCTAAACAGTCGGATTATGGATACGAAAAAGCTATGTGCCACACCCACTTGGCAAACTTTTTGTCTCCTTATAGTAAAGTAAGTAAGTAAACAACCATTTCAGGTTGGATTTTTGTGTAACTGCCCTTCCTGGCGTCGTGGACGTCATCAGCTGTCTTCCAAAGGGCAGATCAGAATGATGATGATTTCGCTCATGGCTTTCCATTGCCTCACCGCACTGGGTTGTGACGAGGGGGGCGATGAGCCTTGAACCCACGACCCCCGGATTTTTCTGTGTTACCCCAATATCTACACTCAATCAATTACAGCTATTCCAGTCATAACATTGTTGTTAAGTTCAAAAATTATCTTTGCCTTCTCGATATATCTCCACCTTGCCGCGGTGAGAAGGCTTGAGACAGCTTTTGAAAGGCTGTTGAACCAAGAGAGATATTGTAAATTAAAAAAATGAATAGAACATTTAAATGAACACATATAGTACTTCTTCTCCTATACCTATTTAGTCTTCCTCTGCCTGTTTTTCTACTAATCATCTAACCAACTGCCTAAATCTAACTACAATGCCGATAAAATGACGTCCTACCACCTCAAAAATGCAAAACCCGCATTTCTGGCTCCAAGGTCAAATTGGCTCCGGGACTGGTGGGCCAGAATCCCCTTTTCTTCTTTACTCTTATAGTTGGCTGAAATTTTTGATATGGTTGGATTTATTTCATTCCCCGCCATAAAGTGAACATCTAATTACTTAAGGAGACACAGAGCTAAGCTCATGCACCACAGAGCTAAGCTCCACAGGTTTCATTTATTTTTTTTTATTTTTTTTTTATTATTTTTTTTTAAGAGACAAAAAACACTTTATTGAGCATTGTAGAAGGAATAAAAGTGGACTCCGGGACTCCGGTAGTTGTCGAAACTTAATGGATTTGCCAAAAGTTCAAATTGAGGTGCCAAAAATTCAAATTGATTTATGCCAAAGGGGTTTTTTGCGAGCGTGAATGTGTGAGGCGTTAATCTTGTGGGAGCCAAATTCCTGCTCAATCCAACAGTCCGAGTCCTCGGACGTGTTTCCTTGGGCCTCTTAGCCCGTTGAGTTTCCACTTTATTTCAGTATTGATATTTCTATTAATACTATGTTCAATTTATGAAAAATAAATCAGGTTGATATCTAGAAGTGACGTTTTTTTCATTGAATTGAATGACGGTTATCGCCCTTCATTTTCGTGACTTCACCCCCTCTTTGAACACCCCAAAGGAGAAAAACTCACATTTCCCAATAAACTCTCGATACTCCGCTCCTCTCTTCCCATCACTTCGCACCCCATCCATTTTTTCGAGCCGATTAAACATGAATCGAATGCTGTGGTGCGAAGTCTAGCCACTTCCGCCTGTACCCCCTGGCCGAGAGTTTTTTCCTCCGCACCCTCTACCTACCAGTAGCCTCCGCCAATCCTCTCGCAGATAAATTCTTGCTTCAGCAACAGCGTCGGGGGATATATCACTACTATGTAGCAATTCGGGGTGAAAAAACTCTCTGACATCCTTCTAGTTCCATCCAATCCCTCAACATTTAGTATTTCCTTTTAAAAGCATAAAAACGTTTGAATGGAGTTTTACACATCCGTGTTTTTTTTTTGGTCACGGGCCAATATCAAAACGAAGGGAATAATTTTTTTCTCGTTCATTACATCGGTCGAGGAAACTGGAATGTCGAAACCGTTACCCACCCTCTCAGTATCATACATGACACGAAGAACGCTGCAAATAATTATTCACGGTTTATTATTGGCCTGAATAGATCACTCATTTTGAAAAGGCAAGTTTCAATTCAGTCGATATATGAAAAGTCCATTCATGCAGCATGAATTAATGAGCGAATTTTCAAAGATATCTTTCAGTTGAAGGTATGGTTAAGAAAAGGAACAATGGTGTTGCAATTTCATTTAGAGAGTTTTTTATGCGATTCTTGTTTTTTTTTTTGTTTTTTTTTTCAGTATAGCATCCCAACATACTGTATGCACTGGTTATGCTTTGAAGATGCTAGGACTCCATGTTCTACTTCCCTCCACGAACTCTTAGAGTACCCACACGGCTACTGTATTTCTGAGTATAACAAATACACGCAAGTTTCATTATATATACATATGTATATCCAATAAATGTTATATATACTTTTTCTAATTTTTGGACAATTTTCATTTTTGGAAAACACATTGATATCAGAAATTCTGTGCTGAATCCGAATACACCATAATATCACCATGATTATGAAGGTAATAACCACAAAAAAACGGAAAACCCCGTTTTTTGGACTATTTTTGAATTTTGGACCACTTTGGGTTGTCCAAAATTTCTGACTATCGAACTCGTCCTTTTGTTTGTTGTTTATTTGTTGGTTGTTGTGATTTTGGTGAAAACTAAACAATTTTTGCTAAACAATAATTGAGTAATTATTACTCAATTTATCGTGCAGAATGACTCACACATAGGTATTATGATTTTTGGAAAAACTTCAGCAATCGTTTCAAAATGTTCCAAAACAGATTTCAGTAAAAACAAGTTTCGAAAATGACCATTCTAAAAAATTTGGGGCCATTGCAATAGCTTCATTTTTCTTAAAAATCACTATCACTACCCTTTTGAATAAGCTAAGTATTGAACAAAAATATTATGAAATGGAAAAAAAATAAAACCTTTTTGACAAAAAAACGGATCGACCTCAAAAATGATGTCGGTTAACACCACAGAGGGAAAAAATAATATTCTTAGCAAATTCAGATCGAAAGGTGGGTAGGCAGGTAGGTATGCATTGAAGTCGCCGCCGTGTCCATCTATACATACAAACTAACCACCTTCCATACTCTGAGTACAAAAGTGAGTACGATTGAGTTAATATGTGTTCTCAAATTTTTAGGTAGTACAGTGCTACAGAGCTCCGGGTGGTCTCTAAAATTTTTAAAAATTCGATACTATTTCAATTTTGTGAAAAAACAATACCTTTAGGTATTTCGAGAGTTTTCGAGCTAGGGCACTCTTGAAAATTTCAACCCTTCATTTTCACCCCTTAGAAGAGACTGACATCATCCAAAAGCTTTGCAGCACAACTAGACCTCAAATGGAGCCCATATACCAAATTTGAACCGAATCGGTCCAGTGTTGCCAAGAAAAGTGCCGCGTACGGCGGACGGACGGAAAATTTGTTATTTGATTTCTGGATTCTACGTACCTTGAAACGTAAACCATCAAATTTTGAGAGGGGTTAAAACAGTTTTTTCTCGCTTGATTCCAATAATTCATTATTGAATAATAATAAACCAAAAATATAGTTGGTGTCGGTCGCGAACGGTTGTGCAATAGCGCTGTGCGTTATACGTATGATGGTTGAATTTGTCGTGAAAGATAATGCAGTTCAGTTGGTCTTGTTGTTTTACGTTGCGAAAAGTAGCATTTCAGGCGGGTGATCCATCAAAGGCAAAACACCTTGTAGAAGCTATTGATTTGAGAGACTGGTCCCTCCGTTTATTCGTTGGCTCTATAGTTTTCCGAACTGAATTAGTATAGTAATTATATTAGGTATATTGTTGTGGGTAATATGTTTTTTAGTACACCATTTGCATGCGAGTAATTTTCCAAATCCCGCAATCAAGTAATGTCCGAGCTGGAGGTGCAGCGACCGAGTCTATAAACCTTTTACTCCCCCGACATTAACCCACTTCTTGGCCCGTCATAATAGGGAGGCCTTGTGATGGTTTTATAACTTCGCCGTCATTACAGTCATTCCGGCTGTCTGGGTCAAAAGAAGCATAACTTTCGAGGCGAAGGAGAAATACTGTTTCGCGGTGATCATGATTCATGAGCGCTGAGAGAGCGAGGGGCGATCGAGAGTTGTGAACTTTTATAAATAGTAGGAAATCCTGACGAGTTGTTCGTACAATGGCAATTCTTGTTACTCCCGTGAGATATCCCTTCACTCATGTATAATTACCAGGTACTGTAATTGTCGAAATTAATTACTTTTTGAGTGATTAAGGCCCGGTTAAAAAAAATGTAACCCCAAAGTTGAAGTTTACAACAAGATCACGTTACTCTGGTACGGAAAATTGCGTTCAAAAAACTTGTAGAATCGATTATTTTAAGGGGTAGTTCAACTTATATTTGATGCGTATGTTCAACAAACAACAATCTTACTTCTTCGGATATAATTTAAAACTTTGAAATGACATGATTTTACAGAATTTCATCAACAAATACTCTAAGAATGGAGATTTGGATTTTGAAAAAAGTCCATTTTTGAATAGTCAGTGCCAACTTTGGGCAACAATTAAAAACAAACAAAAAATCAGGCGCACCCCCCATTACCAATTACTTGAATGGTAATATTATTGTCTATGTTCAAGCTGCTAATTTATTATCCAAGTAATTGTAATCACTTTTTTAAATACCCAATTTTGTGATGCCTCCTCTCCCAAATGTGGCACCAGGGAATCAGGTCATAGTGTAGGCAAAACCCGCATCACTGCTCGGTCTTGCGGGTGGTGTAGGTATTGTGCGCCTTGAATGAACCGCTTGCCGGATAATGACGTTACTCCTACCCAGTGTCCTACCTAGATTTGAAGCTGGTGGTGACACCATAGAGTACTCCTGCTGAGATTCCAAAGTTGATACTTGTGCCCTACTACTTGAAATTTATTATTTATGGAATTTTCTTCAATTCCTTGTTTTTAAAGGTAGGAGTTAGGTACAAGTGCATAAATTTCGACGGTACTCTGCCGTCTTCTTCAACCTGATAGGTTATAATTCAAACGAAATCAGCGTTTGAGATGAAGGGAGGGGAAAGGTGGGCAGAAGATGGTGTGGTGCCCACCTCGGCCAACCACGGAGTCTGTCGGATCGCTGATTTCGTTGAAAGATGGATGGAAAGATGGATTGAAATTGAAAGATGGATTTCAGATTTTTCCGAGTTCAAACACAAATTTTCCACTTAAATTCGATTGATTTTTTTTTTTTTTTTTTAATATAATAATCAATTGGAAATTCAAGATTTTGAAAGAGTTTCCTCCTCGTCGGAGACAGATTTGTAAGCGGCTATCGAAATCCACGACGGATCAAAGAAAGTAGTGATTTCAACAAATCAGAAATTTCATTGTTTAGAGTTGCTTTTGGCCCTTAGTCCAACTTTTAACATTTTGGTTTTACTTCAGAAAGATAGGCAATTTAAAAGCTCTTTCTGAAGTTGAAATCAGAGTTTAATGTACTCAAAAATTGAGGAAAATGTGGCCATTCTATTTGTATGAAATCGAAAAAAACTTGGAAAAGTAAGGAAATAAAACGAAATATCTCCTAAACATTTTTGTTTGAAATACCTTGCAGATTCGATCCCTGAAGTTTGGCGAGTGAAGTCTGACCCATTCTTTATCTCTACAGAGAGGCGCAACTTGAGTCCGCATAACTTCAGGGGTCGATTCTACAAATAATTTGCCACAAAAAAACTTCTCCTGGCAATTTTGTCAACCACTTGTTTTTTCCAGGTTTTTTTCTTTCAATTTCAAGAGTTTTTCGTGATTTTGACCTTATTTTACTAAGTCAGTCTTAACTCTCTTAATTTGCTGTGTGAATTCATATATGGGGGAACCGTTGACAATATCATTACATTTTTTATCGGTTTGATGCCTGACCTTTTCTATAAGTAAGTACCTTTTTAGTAGGTATCTACTTTTTGTACCTTTTTCTTTGAGTACCTTTCTCAAGGTTTGTGACATGGAAAAACCCAACTTTTAGTTCATAGCTCTTTTTTTCAACCCGCTCATTAAATGTCACTTTTTCACTTTGAATTTTTCTTTCGTTTTTCCGACCTTGCAGCACTAAAGTTGGCACTAAACACTGGGCTAGTCTTTCTACCCCAAACTTGGAAATTTCTCAACTTCCGTTTTTGAAAATAATTTTGTTGATTTTTTTCTGCTAATACAAAGTTTTTTTAGAGATCCCCAAAAGTTCAAAACATGTTCTATTTCATCAGCTTTCTGATGGTGTACTTCATTTAGGTTTAGTATGAAATTTGAGGGAAAAGTTAGTGTTTGAATGAGAAGAAGCGTGAGTTTCTATATTATGGACTTCAATAGTATGAGACTAAGACTTTGATACTTAAGCACGAGAATTAGACGTTGGCGAAGACTCGTACTGGAGGGCGCCATGTTCTGCTCCGCCACCTTCTCCCTCATTGGATTTTCTCGATTTGTTAGCAAAAACTCACGTTTTTACCCATCCAAACTATAATTTCTCCCTCGAGTTTCATAGTGAACCTAAAATAGTAGACCATCGGGAAGTTGAAGAAATGGCGCGTGTTTTAAACTTTCATGGATCTCTGGAGAAGACCGTGTTCAGCAGAAGAAAATTACAAAGTTGTTTGGAAAAAAAACATGATTTGACAAATTTTCAACTTTTAGGTAGAACTACTGCCCTTGTGTACAATTTTTCATGAATACGTAAGAGCTCATCGTTTGGGGAATTTAATGCTTTTTCTAACGGTGTTATCAGATTTTGAATTTGTCTGAGAAATAAGGAAGTTGTGACCATTTTAGAGCCGCTAGGTCGTCGCTGGTGAAAAAACGCTGCAAATTATTACACAATGGTTCATTATTTTTCATTTTTCTGTATAGATCACTCTGCAAAGCCACCAACCATCCGACATGAAGAAAAACATCGAGCATTTCGTTCAGCTTTAATTTGAATGGTGATTAGGCCTCTTTTGCGATTCACACTCGTGTTTCTGATTTATCGTACGTCCAACCCTTAAATTCTCGTAGGGAGCGAACGTTTTGTCCTACAGGGCTCCGGGTGGTCTTATAAAGTTCTAAAAATTCTATAGAATCTTCAATTGAAGGAAAACCAATACCTTTATATCAAAATTTTTTGAGTTAGGGCGTTTTCAAAATTTCAAAAGTGATTTTGGAACCCTTAGAAGTGACCTACCTCAACCAAAATCTTCGGGGCACAACTAGACCCCAAATGGAGCCTACATACCAAATTTCATCAAAATCGGTCAATGCTAAGTGGGGAAAGTGCAGCGTACGGCGGACGGATGGCCAAATTTGTATTCGATTTTTGGATTCTACGTACCTTGAAACGCAAACCATCAAATTTCGAGGGGGTGTTAAATTTTTTTTTCTTGATCGATTCCAAAGGTTCCAAAAGTGGCAATTTGAGTGGGTTAAAAAAAGTGCTAAGAGAAAAATTTTTAGCAAAGTATTGTTCATCCGACTTGGGGCACCCTGATTATGTGTAAGTACTTACGATTTTGGAAAAAAACAGTCAATAAACGTTTTGGAATGTTACAATACGGGTCCACGTGGAAAAAAATGCTATTTTTTAGTTTATCGAAATGGCTTCATTTGTTAATTTTTTATTCGCTAATAGCACCCTTAAAATTAAAAAAAATTTGAAGTGGAATTTAAGGTTAATTTGAGTTACATCTGTGAGTGAGGTTTTGAAGGATGTTGGGTGGACTTCGTTATTCCTGATACTCGCCGGTCGGTGACACACACGTGTACGCACACGTGTACATACACGTACACAGAGTGGACTCAGATGCGGCGGTCCAAGGAAGATGACTGAATACGGTATTGGGAGTCAGAGCCGTGACGGAATTGAGTGTCACGAGAATCATGGAAACGTGATAGAGGGTTATAGCGGACTGCGAGGGGGAGGGGGGAGGGGGAGAAGGATTATTGGCCTGTCGAGCGGAGGCTACGATTTACGGCCAAAGCAACGTTTGTCACGGAGAGCGAGAAGGAATAAAAAGGGGTGAGAAGGGACAGAGAGTGATAGGAGAGAGGATTGGAGGGGAGTGATAGGAGAGGGGAGTGATAGGAGATACGAGATAGGAGGCCCTCAGGGGGGCGAGTTCGCACCCCAAGGGCCCACTTGGCCTCTGAGTTCAAGGGCTGAGGACTGAACCTCAATCTATTAATAGTGTCCGCTCTCGTCCGACCCTTCGGAAAAACCCTCTCTTAACATTTTTCACACCCCTCGTTCCCGGAGATTCGTTTCATCGTTCCCCCCACAGCAATCTCCCTTCTCTCCAGGAACGATCGGGTTTTCCCCAATTTCCCCCTTAAGGGTAGGAGAAGTGACGTTTTCGAGGGAGCAATCCTGAGGACCCGCGAGGCGATTCAATAGGAACGATTGTACGACGATTTCCCTTAACGACCTTCCTCAATTTGTGGGTTAGTTAGGGTCTCCACACACCTTACTGAGGGTCGATCTAGCCCTGCAGTAGGGCCAATAAGAGACAGATGCTCTAGCCTTGCAGTAGAGCCAATAAGAGACAGATGCTCTAGCCGTGCCTTAGGTCCATTAAGAGACTATATTGGTCCACACGAAAAGCTAACTTGCAACTAGGTGACCTAGCCGTGCAATAGGTTACAGCAGTAGGTAGCGCGCGACGTACATCTTGGTATACTCTGCCTTTACAGATGCTCGAGCCGTGCAATAGAGCCAATCATAGACTTTGTTGGTCCTCACAATGAAGCTGTCTTGCAACGGATGCTCTTCTACCAGTAACCTTGCCGTGCAGTAGGTTACCCGACAGAGACTTTTATAGAGAGCAGCATAAAGGTAAAACAACGATCGCATTTTGACCAACTAAAATTATAATTAGTTTAAAAAATTGTAACATTGATTTGAAAAGTAATAAACTTGATTTAAAATATTTTTATTTTTTTAAATTATTTTTTATTTTTAAAAAAATATTAATTTTATTTAAAGAAATTTGACAGGTGGGTCAAAAAATGAAATTGGTTGAAAAATGTATTAATTACGTTAAAAATGTATTAATTTCACTGGAACAAGCTATTTTATTCGGGAATGGATTCAACAATTATAATATTCTTGTTAATACTTGCTAAGTCTTCAAGGCTAAATATTTATATACAACTATGATTCAACTGGCCACAAAAAAAGTCGGTTCGGGTAAAGTTGGTTGGTTGGTTGATTTTTGTTAATTTGTTGGTTAGTTGGTCGTTTGTAATTTTTTAATTGGTAAGTTAGTTTGTAACAAACCAAACAGTTGTTTGGTTGGTTAGTTGGTAGATAGGTTGGTCGAACCGTGGCAATAGCGGTCTTAAAATACGAGAGCCGTGGTTGATTGTTTGGTTGGAGGTTCGTTGGTGGGTTGGTGATTGGTGGTTGGTCGTTTCGTTGATTGGTTATTTGGTTGTTGGTTGGTAGTTTGTTAATTGGTTGGTTGGTTGGTTGGTTGATAGGTAGGTCAAAATATAGTGATAGCGGTCTCGAAATACGAGAGCCGTGGTTGATTGTTTGTTTGGCGGTTGGTTGGTTAGTTGGTCGTTGGTTGGTTGATTTTTGTTAATTGGGTGGTTGGTTCGTTGGTAGGGTAATTCGTTGGTTAGTTGGTAGATAGGTTGGTCAAACCGTGGCAATAGCGGTATTAGAATACGAGAGCCGTGGTTGATTCGTTGGTTGGAGGTTCGTTGGTGGGTTGGTGATTGGTGGTTGGTCGTTGGTTGGTTGATTTTTCGTTGATTGGTTATTTGGTTGTTAGTTGGTAGTTTGTTAATTGGTTGGTTGGTTGGTTGATAGGTTGGTCAAAATATAGTGATAGCGGTCTTGAAATACGAGAGCCGTAGTTAAATGGTTTGTAGGTTGATGGTTCGATAATAGGTTGGTGGTTGGTTGGTTGGTTGTTTTTTGTTAATTGGTTGGTTTTTTGTTGTTGTTAGTTGGTTGGTTGGTTGGTTTGTTGTCTGGTATGTTGGTAGGTTGGTGGGTTGATTGGTTGATTGTTTGTTGAATGGTTGTTTGGTTAGTGGTTGATTCTTTGGTAATTTGTTGGTTGTTGGTTGGTTAATTGGTTGGTTGGTTGATCGTTAATTGGTTGGTGGATGGTTGATTGGTTGGTTTGTTGGTGGTTGGTTGGTTGGATGGTTTCAAGTTTGGTCCAGTTGTCCCCTAAATTTAACACATAATTGTTTGAATTGCAAAGTGAGATCTTCCTAGGATTTTTCTCTTCACAAGTTTTGAGGGCAGAAATGAGCTGATAAGAAATTCGATAAAACCACAGTTTTGCATTTGGAAAAAGTACCTAGTGTACGAGTCTATCTAATTGAAATCCTGATCGTGATTCTGGTTGGAGGAATCATTAGAACTCGTAACATTTTCATTTCGTCGTCGATCACGTAAAAATTACGGTCTTCGGGGGAGACGGCAGAAGCGCCGGGTGGTCCAATGAACGTGAATTACTCGCAGTTTATCAACCAATCTGTTGCCTCACCTCGGGCACAATTCAAAACGGTTCACTAATTGAGAAAACATGTAATTGTTAGCCCTCAGTTCCTGTTCGTTCCTGTTCCTGTTCCGATCGACCCCTCGCGTTTCGAATCGCTTCCCCGCGACCCCCTTTTTTCCCGTTGATTGATGGCTTGTTAAAATCGGCTCGAAATACAAATCGCCTCCCGCCTCACCTCATTCATTCATTAACCCTCTCTGTCCCCTCCGCACACCATTTCTTCCATCTGCCAACTATTACGTTTAGATAGTGTTCCTCCACAACCATGTAATTCTCAATTTTTGTGAAAATGAGGTTTTGAGCTTCTCAGTGGCGTCTCCTCCAGGCAAACATAGCAAACACTGTTTGCCTTACTAAATACAGGGTGTCCCATGTTAAGGACCAAAAAACTTCGGGAGTCGATTCTACAACTAATTTTAGTAATAAAGTGTCTCATAGCAATTTTTCGTTAGACGCTTAATTTCCGAGTTATTTCAATTTTAAGATTTTTTTCGTGTTTTCGACCTTAAGCCATAAAAATGACCATAACTCTCTTAATTTACGAGCAATTCAAAATCTAATTACACCTTTGGATAGGGCGTTAAATTTGCCATCTTTCTAGTGGTTATACAAAAATTGTTGTAAGGCCGTGATGGGTGGAAAATCAACTCGTAAAGTCATTTTTGTAAAATTGTCAAAATTTCCTACTTTTTCTTTTGACTGTTAAGGTTTTACTTCCACATGATTTCTCACGTACCTCTACATCAAAAACTGCGCAAAGATTTCAGCTTTCTAATGGTATAATTTGTTTTAATTTTACTCCGCTAATTAGGGGTGAAAAATACGTTTGAATGCTAAAAGACGTGGCTGCGCTTATGGAAATCAAGGTTTCTGGTTCTTTGGGCCTCGGGCAGGTTCGACGAATTAGGGGTGGAATTCCACGTCATTTTCAACGCTATTAGACTGATTCCATCACCGTTGGTATGTGAAAGCTCAGGATTAAATTTTGGTAGGTCCGAATCTTTTTTTTTTTTTTAATTTATTTGGTATTTATGAACGAATTGAATGTTCAATTCTCGCAACTTTCTCGATTGTAAATAAATAAATCAAATATAATGGGGAGGACGCCCAGGACTCACCCGACGCCGGCCCTAGGGATGAGGGATGATGAGGAAGGTGGGGGTGGGATAGAGTGATGAAGGGAAGTGCCTCTATAAAATGACCACCAGTTTGAATATGAGCCGAGCAGTACGCGTCTGGTGACACCTCGGACTACGCCTACTGAGATGCCCAACTCGCGCAACTCCGCGCCATGACGAGGTTGCAGCCATCACCCTGATGTTGTCGGGTTCCACTCCTTTTAGCTCTGACACTGCTTGCCGTAAATCATCTCTATCATACTTTCTTATCTTAGCCCGCCAGGTCTGCTCCATGTCCATAGCCAACCATAGCTACTTCCTTCCTACTTCACATTCAAGTTTATTTGGGAGAAATGAAACCTTCACACTCGATTCGAAGAAGTTGGAGTTTCATATGGGAGCTAAGGAAGCAAAACTGAGTACAACTCGAAAAAACGCTGCAAATCATTGCTCAAAGGTTTATTATTTTCTGTATAGATCACCCTTCTGTATAAATCACTGGTTCTCCATCAATAGCACCTGTATTCTCCTTTGACCTTCCCTCTCAAATTTCAGCTCCCTGCGTTCAATGGGATTGAAAATGGCTTCGGAGCTCACTCAGCTGATCAGTGACCTGAAGAGTGGAGAAGATCTCCTCGAATGCTGGAGACGCCTGGAAGAGCACTTCCATTCAATAGGATTAAAAATGGCTTTGGAGCTCACTCAGCTGATCAGTGATCTGAGTAGTGAAGAAGATCTCCTCGAATGCTGGAGACACCTGGAAGAGCACTTCCATTCAATAGGATTAAAAATGGCTTTGGAGCTCACTCAGCTGATCAGTGATTCTTCAGAGTGAAGAAGATCTTCTCGAATGCTGGAGACACCTGGAAGAGCACTTCCATTCAATAGGATTGAAAATGGCTTCGGAGCTCACTCAGCTGATCAGTGATTCTTCAGAGTGAAGAAGATCTTCTCGAATGCTGGAGACACCTGGAAGAGCACTTCCATTCAATAGGATTGAAAATGGCTTCGGAGCTCACTCAGCTGATCAGTGATTCTTCAGAGTGAAGAAGATCTTCTCGAATGCTGGAGACGCCTGGAAGAGCACTTCCATTCAATAGGAGTAAAACTGGCTTTGGAGCTCACTCAGCTGATCAGTGATCTGAAGAGTGAAGAAGCCTTTGAGCAATGATTTGCAGCGTTTTTTACCCACCAACATTTTTTTTACCTACCAACTTTTTTTTACCTACCAGCTAGGTACTACCTACCACACCATACTGGCTTCACACCTTCACAATCAAGTTTATTAGAAAGAACTAAACGCTTCACACTCGATTGGAAAAATAGAAAGCTTCATATGGAAATTTGATTACTGGTTACGCAGAAGGCAAAACTGTATACAAATCGAAGAAATGAACAGCGATCGCATTTTAGTCCGATAAAATTTGAATGGAGCTTAGACCTCTTTTGCGATTCACACTCATGATTCTGTTTTATCAAAGGAAAACCTTCAAGTACTCGTAGGGACCGAACGGTTTGTCCTACAGAGCTCCGGGTGGTCTCAAAAATTTTTAAAAATTCAATACTATTTAAAATTGGTGAAAAAACGATACCTTTATTTCGAGAGTTTTCGAGCTAGGGCACTCTTGAAAATTTCAACCCTTAATTTTCACCCCTTAGAAGTGACCTACATCAACCAAAAGCTTCGCGGCACAACTAGACCCCAAATGGAGCCCATATACCAAATTTGAACCAAATCGGTCCAGTGTTGCTAAGAAAAGTGCCGCGTACGGCGTACGGCGTACGGCGGACGGATGGAAATTTTTTTATTCGATTTTCGTATTCTACGTACCTTGAAACGTAAAACATCAAATTTTGAGGGGGGGTTAAAATTTTTTTTTTCTTGCTCGATTCCAAAGGCTTATTATTGAAAATAATAAACCAAAACGAACTCGCATTTTGGTCAGAAAAATCTTGAACGGATAATAAATCACTCTCGTAATCACACTCGTAATTCTTTTTTATTGAAGGAAACCCCTTAAGTTTTCGTACGGAGCGAACGGTTTGTTCTACAAACCTCCGCCTGGGCACTCTTGGAAATTTCAACCATTATTTTTCATCCCTTAGAGGTAATTGACATCAACCAAAAGCTTCGCCGCACTACAAGACACTAAATGGAGCCTACATACACAAGACACCCCCCAACCGGCATCTTTTTTTTAAATTGATTTTTATTTGAAGGGTTTGCTGAGATCATGAACATGAACTGAGTCTTTCAAAACCATAATAAGAGCTAAAACGCAGAAAATAATGCAGGTTTGTTATTTAATCCTGATACGTCTAACTGAGACACAGGTTTTTTTTATTTATTCATTTTGTTTTCGAAGGGGTGGTTTGTTTGAAGGGGACTTGGAGAGGGAAGTTGAGACAGGAGAGAGCCCTCACGGGTGATAAATTCCTCAGCATTTCCACCTGTCTGAGTCGAAGATGTGACTTGCATAGGATCGGAGAGAGAACGAGGGTGATATCGAGGTCGCATCCCACGACTATCCGCACTACCTTGTTAGTTTTACTTACTTTGTGATCGAACAGTTTCCTCCACTTGTACCTTTTCAAGTTCATGTTATCGAGAGATCTGCCTCGGAACATTTCAGGCCCGAATAGGTTTCAAGGTAGGTAGAATCTACGTATATCTAGGTATATCTACCTACGTAGAATCCAAAAATCGAATAAAAATTTGTCTGTCCGTCTGCCGTACGCGGCACTTTCCCCACTTAGCATTGACCGATCTTGATGAAATGTGGTATGTAGGCTCCATTTGAGGTCTAGTTGTGCCCGAAGATTGTGGTTGATGTAGCTCACTTCTAAGGGTTGAAAAAGGAGGTTTGCAATTTTGAAAACGCCCTAACTCGATAATTTTTGATATAAAGCTATTGTTTTTCCTTCAATTTAAGATAGTGTAGAATTTTTAGAATTTTTTGAGACCACGCGGAGCCCTGTAGGACAAACCGTTCGCTCCCTACGAGAATTCAAGGATTGGACTTACGATAAATCAGAAACACGGGTGTGAATCGCAAAAGAGGCATAATCTCCGTTCAAATGTTAGCTGACCGAAATACGAAATGTTTTTCTTCAAGTTGGTTGGTGGTAACAATGGAAAAGCCGTGTTCTTTGAAGACGAGTGATCTTTATAGAAAAATAATAAACCTTTGTGTAATAATTTGCAGCATATTTACCCATTTTTATGCTGAAAACCGCATTGAATTCCCTCCACTGGAAATGAGTGAAAATCTCTTGAGAATTTCGTCGAAAACTCAAAAATAGCGATGTTTCAAGTTTGGACTAGAAAAAATCTAACGAGGTAGATGCGAGGTTAAAAATGTGTGTTGTAGCTCATCCGATGGGAAATTTGATGCTCTATTCAATGGTGTAATTAGAATTGAATTTCCACGGAAAATAAGGGAGCTATAGTCATTTTAGTGAGACAAGGTTCAACATACGATAAAAATCTTTAAATTGATAAAACTTGAAAAAACAAGGGGTTAAAAGAAAATTGCTAATAGACATTTTTTTGTTGGAAATACCTTGTAAAATCGACCCCTGAAGTATGGCCGTATCTTTCTCGGACACCCTGGATTAACTAGGATATGAGTTGAGTATCACAGTCAGACCAAAAACGTCTGCCAAGTTGGGTGGGCAGTATAGCTTCCTCACTCATTGTAACATGGACGTATAGAATCAGTTGGCGAAAAAATTATGATTCAAAGAGTTATTGAATACCAAAATATTGGCGATAATATGCGGGATAGGGTTGCAGGTATTAATGTTTATAATAGTGTTGTAAATAGTTGTTGTATATAAACCACTGAAATAAAAGAACGAAAGAGTGTAGGTATAAAATAAAACTACGAAGTTATGACGATAATGATTATTTTTATTCAATACTAAAACTATAATAGGTGTACGTATTAGGATTATGGGTATTAATTCGTTATATCGATACCTCTGCGCCCAAAGGGCCAAACTGCTTCCGGAACTACTATTTCTAAAACGCGAACGATTGTAGCGAGGCCAGTGTACATGAAGTCAACTAGGTTTTTTTTTGTAATTGGTCCAAAATCTATGTAAGATTGAATTCCAAACCGTTTTTTAATCATCCGCAATTTGTAATATTAAGAAAAAAAGATAAACTGGGAAGAGATCCAGTTTGGCCCTATGGGCATAATTTGACCTTGAGATCTGTGAGCGACAAGGGGCCAAACTGCCAGTTTGGCCCTAAGGTTTGCGACTTTCCTTCAACTGGAAATTGCTCTGGTCAATCTGCAATTTCTTCTTCAATTAATACATCAGTTGAAACTCTCAGGGTATTTTGTACCTGTCCAATCACTTATATTTTCGTCTTTCTTTGAAACCCCGATTTTAACTCACGTAGGTATGGTTGAATAGTGCCATTCTATTACCAAAACACAGAAATTAAGTAATTTCTGAAACACGGATAACGAAATTTTAATTATTCCAATAGTAAATGAACAGTATAGCATTTGAAACAAATCTAAAAATCATTGATTTTATCGTCATCTATTCAGCATTCTCCTCTTCATTTGTCTCAATGAGCTCATCACGTATGTTGAGCTTATTCTTCATCTGGAAGTATTCTGCGTGGTACTGGTGAGGAATCGCCCCTTTGGTACACAAACTGAAGGAAAAAGCAGGAGTGGTCACATTGACACAACTGGACGGCAAGAAAATTATCATTACACTTGACAAGTTACCTATCTTTCTGGTGTTCAGACTTGAACTCAATTGATTCAATGCAATTTGATTGATTTAGTTGTTTAACTGAATCGTCTGTACCTAAGCAAACATCAGGACTTGAAAGAACGAACTCGATTCTGCCAAATCTTACTGATTCAAGAGCCATAAGTCATAAAAAATATTCTAGTCAATTTAATCGAAACTATTCGAATAATCATTATAATATAATGAGGTATAATGGTATGAAGGTATATTATACCTCTCTCAGTTGTTGTAGGGCCCGAAAAACCATGAGCTGAGATCTGGTTGAGAACACTTTCCCTTGCTTGCCCCTTCGAGTTCTAGCCATCGTTTGAAATCACCTTTTCCAAAACCACATTCGAGAAAGAACGAGTGGAGGGAGAATAGATTGTACTAAAGACAATCAAAAGAAACGCCTGCCAAGTGGTTGTGGCACATAGCTTCCTCGTATCCATAACCCAATTGTAGGTATAGTTGATCCGATACATAGTACTAGTCTCAAAAAACATCGATCTCTAAGTACCTTGCACTACCTTCATAGAGGACTATCTACACTCCAATTTGAACAATCCTGAGAAATTTCGCCGACATTGGATGAAAAAGTAGAAGTTATGACAGTTACAAATATTTCACGTTTGAACATGTGAAAGTTATGGCTGGTACAACGAAATACACGTTTGCACATGCGCAGTAGCAACTATTAGTCTGTAGGCGATGATTTTTTATAGGGGACCATCTACACGCTATTCCGTACAATCCCTGAAATTTTCATTGAAATCGGATGAAAAATGTAGAAGTTATGGGTGCGCAAGGATTTCATGACAGACACACGGACAGACAGACAGACACGGAACCAAAATTGTTGAGAAAGGTCCGAAACGAGTGGAAACTTTGTTTCTGGAGAACATTTTTTTAAAAACTTGAAAAGTGAAAACAAAGCTTCCCCTACCTTGGTGGACTCGAACGCAAAAACTGATGGAAAAACAATACCTTTGTGAAAAACAATACATCAGAATATTTTGAGTTACGGCGTTTTCAAAATTTCAACCGTTATTTTTCAACCCTTAGAAGTGACCGACATCAACCAAAATCTTCGGGGCACAACTAGACCCCAAATGGAGCCTACATACCAAATTTCATCAAAATCGGTCAATGCTAAGTGGGGAAAGTGCCGCGTACGGCGGACGGACGACCAAATTTTTATTCGGTTTTTGGATTCTACGTACCTTGAAACGTCAACCAACAAATTTTGAGGGGGGAGGGGTTAAAAAATGGTTTATTGGTCGATTCCAAAGGTTCATTATTGAATATAATATAACAAAAACACAGGATGGAACAAGTTGGTAGGTAGTGGACGTGAACATAATAAAGGGTCAGAGATCGATTTTCTAGTCAGTTGTTGTGGTTCTGTGCCATTATATTTGTCATTATGCCATTATTATGCCATTATTTATATGCCATTATTTGCCATTATATTTGTCTCTGACACGCAAATAGCAATCAGAGTAGTTTGTGGCTGCGTTTTAGTTGGTGAGATCAGCAGTTTGGCCCTATGAATCACGTAGATGGATGCAGTTTGGCCCTAATCACTTTTCGTTTAAATTCCAGTTTGGCCCTTCGGACTTCTGACCTTGAAACCGATTTCAGTTTGGCCCTTTGAACAAGAAAAAGCAGTTTGGCCCTTTGGGCGCAGAGGTATCGATATACTCGTAATTTGAGTTTTGTTTAAAATGGTGGTGGTATATAAACCACTGAAATAATTGAACAAAAGTGTGTGTATTTCCAACGTAGAATTGTATTTAGCGGTCCACCGTCTAGGACCTAACCCACACAATCCCTGAAAATTTCATCGAAATTGGTTGAATAGTTGCGGAGTTTTGGTTGTAACAATAAATTTAAAGTTCGCGCATGCGCAGCGGCTATTGCTTGACCAATTTGATTGAAACTTATAGGGTGTCTCTTAGAAGTTAGTCCCTAACTAACCTCCAAATTTGAGCAAAATCGGTTCATTAGAAACCGAGAAACCGAGGTTACAGGAAATTCACGTTTGCGCATGCGCACTCGCTCCTATTGGTCCGAAGGTGCTGAAATTGATAGGGGACCGTCTAGGACCTAACCCGCACAATCCCTGAAAATTTCATCAAAATCGGACCACAGGTTAGTATAGTTTTGCCCGGGACAAGGATTGACCACAGACAGACCGACAGACCGACAGACACGGAACCAAAATTGTACGGGAAGCTCTAAAACGCAAAAAGCAAGTGGAAATTTTGATTTTGGAGGACATTTTTTTTTACACTTCTTTCACGAATACAAAGCTTTCCTACCTTCGGTAGTGAGGAAGCAAAACTATTCGAAAATATGATAAAATTTATTTATTCGGGAGGAAGTAACAAAAGAGCGCCGCGAACCGGGGTCTACCTTCTGCGGGATGAGAAGATGTCTACCACTGGAGGGTGAACTTGTTGCTATCCCTTCAATTTTTCATGCATTATTCTAATTATATACATTATACTTATTCGAAAGTTTAACTGTGAATTTTGTGTTAACTGTGAATTTTAACAATACATAGTTGGATCGTATCGTTGGGTAGTAGGAGATAGAGCAAAAAGAAAGCAAAGGAAATTTCTTCATGTTATTTTGATAGGCCTTGTGAATACCAAAATATCACCAGCAATGGAGAATAACGCGCTACAGATGCCAACCACCGATCGAGCAAACGATTTTCAACTCGGAATCCGGAATGAAAATAGAACAGAGAAAACAGAGAAAAGTTGTGTTGAGATTCCCTCGCCCGTTAGCGGCCCCGAGAAAATGGTCGGGCTAACAGGAACAGCCATAACCCAACAACCCCTCGAAAGGATATCACACTCGCGCCAGTCGTCGAGTTTTTCCACGGGATTTTCTTTAGAGCAGTTTTTCTCCCCACTTGAGGCCATTTTCCGAGTGATTTGTCGTCCAGTTGAGACGAGTCGTTGGATCGGCCGATCGCCTCTCGGCTCTAACTTCTGTTGAGTCCACGCCGTAACGGTCACTCGTTCACGGCATTCCAAAACGGAAAATAATACCACCGCTCTGAACCGAACTGCCGTGTCTGTTCTTTGAGAGCTGTAACGAAAATACTCGATAGATACATTAAAAAGAGCACAGCTTTGCCTGTGTCACTACTTCAATAGTGTTACAACTCAAAAATCCTCTTTTTTCAGGAAATGCAAAAAACTATTTTTGCTACAAATATCATTATTCTGGGCTCGGAAGTCATGCAGCAGTATGAAATAGTCGTTCAGAGTGTGATACTCTAGGAATAGAGGGGATTACATTACGTGGAGGGGTGGAATGATACGAATAATGGAATGATAATGTGGAATGATATTTTCGGGGATGGTTGATGTGGCAGTTGAGCTAACGGTTTGACCTCCTGGGGCCCAACGGCTTTACAGCCGGAGAGGATAAGAAAAAACGCGCTACAGATGCCACATGAGAAGAGAACATAGAGAAGAAAACATATTTTCTGATTCCCTAGGAAACTAGGTTTTGAGCTTCAGTTTGATTACAAATACATCAAGATAAAGATACCAACCCATTCGTACAAAATTGAGCTGGAACCAATGACTGCGACTTTATTTGTAAAAGCAGATAATCGCCTCTACTATGAAAAGAAAGTTTAAAATTTTAGACATTTAAGCACCAGAACCCTCTTCTTCTAAAAAGCAGTTATTAATGGTATTATCTTCCTACGGGGTGTGGGGAGAAAGTTGTTTCCTTTAAATCTCCCCTCAGATACTCAAGGTCTTCGCCATAAATAAGAATAAAATAAAGAACAAATCAAATGTTAATAGGGAGGACTCACCCGACAAGGCCCTTGGGATGAGGGATGATGAGAAAAGTGAGAGTGGGGAAGAGAGATGGAGAGAAATGCCTCAATAAAATGACCACCAGTTGAGGTAAGAGGGCCTAGCAGGACACGGGTGGTGACACCACGGAGTACACCTACCGAGATCCCCAACTCGCGCAACTCTGTGGCACTTTTTCCACACCTCACTCCAGCCATCAACCTGATGTTGTTGAGTGCCACTCCTTTCAGCTCCGACACCGCTTGCCGTAAATAATTTCTATCATACTTTCTTATCTCAGCCCGCCAAGGCTGCTTCATCCAGGATAATGCAAGACTGGTCTTGATGGCAACAATGTCATCACAAAAATATATCATTATCACCTCATTCGAATACCTTATTGAGAATCCTCTTAATTCCTGTAGAAATGTGTGGAATCAGGAAAAATGTGCAGTAAAAGCGAAGCATCATTGGTGCAATGAGGTACCTCAAATGCCTTCTGTAAGATAAAATCGTAATTGTATTCCTAATTTTTAAATTTTCAAATTTAAACAGCGGAAGTTTTGCTATGAGAAGTTATTTTGTCCACCATTCCTGCACTAAAAAATGTTTGTAGCAACATACTGAGTAGATGCAATGATCGGCACCAAACCTAATGAAAGAAGTTTAACTTTTGAAAATTTCAGTCCCTACCATCCTTATTTTCTATTCAGTACAAGGCAATACTTAGTGTATTGAGTCATTGGTATGAAAATACCGTCTGGGAAAAAACCTCAAGTTGCTCAAGGAAATGATTCAGAAAGGCTTTCCATCGGAAACAATTTAATTATTAATTAATTAATTAATTAATTATTTGATAATAAATCCCAAGTATATCACAAGAGTAAGACCTTTCTTGGTGCTTGTCAGGGATGAAGCAGTGGTTTTTCTTCGGTTCAGCATTTCTGGCGAGTGACCGAACACGGATAGCTGGAAAATTCTTGTGGAATTGTGTCAGAGTGACCTCTAGAAAGAAGACTTAAGGTTCAACATCCAGGATCTTTTAGCGATAAGGAACATCCGACTTTGCTCCAACTCGTATGCAAGCGCACAGAGCCCAAAATAGTTCTATAAGCCCTACGGTGCGGATTCAACCTGTTCTTCCTAACCAAACGCCTCATCGCGATCTCCCCCAGGAACTAGGTGACGAAAGGTGGGCGAATATTCCCTGTATTAACGTTCAGTCGATGGTATTATTATGATAAGTCGGTCGGGCGGCAGGGACGTGGCCGAAGAGAGGGTTAACCTGTTGGAGCGATATTAATATTGTAGGCAGGCCTCATCATTATCATTACTATCACTCGCCGTCATTACCCGATTTAACCCGGGAACCTCACCTTGGGGACCCCTTAATGGCTTTGACCCCTTTCAACCGAATTCTAATTACGCAGTTATGAGGCGGTTTCGGGGCGACGGTGATACAGTCCTGTCTCCGCTCCGTGTATTCCGTGGAAATGGAATTGAGCTTCATTCCGTGAAACGTGTTTATTTATAGGTTGAGGTATAATTGATGAACCACCAAGTCCACGGGGTTCAAAGGATTAACAGTCACTATTATATCTTCAATCACGCTCTTACAGTTCAGCAATATTGAAATATTTACCATATGAAGCAAGTAGTAACCGCATTTTGTACAATCTTGGTAGTAGGTGTTTCCTTTTAAAATATAATTCCGTATTTCACGTTAATATAAGATTAGGCAATTGTGTTATTTTTTAAAAACATATTGTTGAGTTACTAATGCGTCTATTCCAGGAGACGTCCCACTGTATGAACATTCGGTCAATTTAAACCAGTTGGTTAGCGATAAAACTCTTCCACTCGATGTAAATTATTTAGAATTTTAGGCAGACCGAGCAAGAAAGTTGAAAACATCGAAACTCGTCGATTCACTCGAGAGAAACAACAACTTCAAAGACTGGTTTCCACCTCCAATTTTTGGAAAAAGTCTGGCAAGAAGGTGAAAATAATGAAACTCGTCGATCCACTCGAAAGAAACGACCACTTCATAGGCTGGTTTTCACCTCCAATTTCTGGGAAAAGTCTGGCAAGAAGGTTCAAAACACTGAAACTCGTCGATTCACTCGAGAGAAACGACAAATTCAAAGGCTGGTTTTCACCTCCAATTTCTGGAAAAAGTCTAGCAAGAAGGTTGAAAAGACCGAAACTCGTCGATTCACTCGAGAGAAACGACCACTTCAAAGGCTGGTTTTCACCTCCAATTTCTGGAAAAAGTCTAGCAAGAAGGTTGAAAACACCGAAACTCGTCGATTCACTTGAGAGAAACGACCACTCCTAAGGCTGGTTTTCACTTCCAGTTCTTGGAGAAAATCGATTTTTGAGTGCACTAATGACTTGATTACCTCACAAGAAGAGAAGAAAGGGAATAGGGACAATAGAGAAGAATTACAAAAATTTTGTCGAAATTGGAGTGGAATACCAAAAACTACAATCACAGCTACCTTTATTCATAAATTCTGCGCACATTCGCGTTTTCGGTTCGGAAAAAGTTCATAAATTCCAGTAATATAATAAAATATTAACTGTCAAATAAGAAAAAACTTACCCCTGATAACGTGCGCTTCTCGTGTAGGGCGTGCTGCGCCATCGCAGCACTGTCCCTGGTCAGGTACGTGAGGAAGGCACAACCTGCGAACCAAAATATTCTCCATCAAAATTTGGAATTTTCGAAGATGGTAGCTTAAAAATTACATTAGAGGTATTGCTATGTGTGCGTGTCGTCGAGTGAAGGAGATGACCTTCTCGATGCGGCGTTTGTGTTTTCTTTAACCCCTACTTAACGAAGTGAGAAAAGTCCCTATGCTAGTGACCGCACTTTCGCACCGGCGGCTAACAGCCCGACCGACGTGCGGAGTGCAGGGAGATCAGGCTAGCCTGGCAACCCTGGCGTTCCATATGAAACCTACCGCTGGGAGGCGGGAGATTTACCTAGTGAGCCTAGTACTTCGAGGACATCCCTTATTGGAGGAGAAGGTAGAGAGCGAAAGGAATAAGACGAGTGACTGGACTAGATTGCATACTGGAGCTTCTCTGAGTGAGCTTATATACTTGGAGAGATTATTCGAGGGAGAGAGAGGTGGAAGGGTGACGTCATGTCGACGTGTTCTCCTCATACCTTGTCCCTCCTTTGTGGGTGGTGACTCACTGAGGGGTCCTCTTGTACTTCTTTATTTAAGAACTATTTGATTGTTGAGATGTGGGTCATAACAGATATCTAAGTCATAAATCCATTGTACTAATTTATTTTTCATAATAAACTGCTGCAGGGGTCCGGGATGGTCGTGCTCGTTGTTTGTTGGTGGGGTTTGGACGACCGGGGATCGTGAGATTGAATCTCCCTGCCGGGGTTCGAACATTCGTGCGTCCGGGGCTCATCGTCCCAACCAGAATAAATTCCAATCTTCTGAAATTCTGATATTCTAAAATGGCATTTGGACGATAATCTAACCTGAAATGGTTGTTTACTTTGCCTTTTTGCTTCCGAGTCTACCAAGGTAGCGAAAACTTAGTTTTCACTTTTCAAGAATGAAAAAAAAAGTTCTCCAAAATTAAAATTTTCACTCGCGTTTTACGTTTCTGACCTTTCTGAACAATTTTGGTACTTAGGTACTTAGCGATTGGTGTTTTGAGATTAACTACTATGCATCGGATCATCTATATAAACGGGTTATGGATACGAGGAAGCTATGTGCCACACCCACTTGGCAGACGTTTTTACTCTATAAACTTCTGCACCACAACAGCATCTCAGAACCGGGATTGATCTCAGATAGACCGGCACGAGATCAAAGTGCTTCAAATAGGGACTACCGAATACATGGTTGTCTCAGCACGATATAATTATGGTTGTCTCAGTGATCATTTGCTGAAACATCCACTGACTATATCAACGCCAACTCCCAAAAATCGAGATAAGCACTTCTTAGTGAGAACGGCAGTAACCTAGGAGAAAAAATACTCAATCCAGATGACCCCCGTGACCTCACTTGAGATGACTCTTCTTCCCTCGTTTGGTGGGGTCCCCCCATTTTGATAAAGAGACCTCAAACCTCCGTCGCTTAACCCCCTCCCCCCTGCGTCGTCAGATTGATTCTTTTTTTTATTAGAAGGCAAAAAGAGGGATGAAGGACCCTGGAAACCTCATTCTCTCATTGCAGGGCCGGCAGGGGAAGGTTGCTTTAATGCCCTTTCTAAATCAATGTGAGGAATCCCACCTTCCGCTCGCCTCATTTCTCCTTTTTTCCACCCATTACCAAATAACGGGAGTCATTCCTTTCTTCCTCCACTTCCTCGCCCTTCCTTTTCTAAAGAGTCGTTATAAAATATTACACCCGTGTAATCTGAAGCTACTAATTGCCAAGTTAAGCCCGCGGGTGCTGCGGGGGTTGTGTTCTAATAAAGGGAGCAAATGAGCCGGAAACCGGTAGATAAAGGTTTTATCTTGTGACTCCGCTTTTTCCACTCCTTTCTCTTCGCTTCGCTTTCTTCTTCGCCTTCACCTTCTTACGAGAAGACTTTTCTTCGCATCAACTGTATATTGATTACTACAGGACGATATATCCATCTAATTCTCTCAAAAAATATTGCTATTGCAGCAATAGTATTGCTACGGTTTAGTATTTTTTGGGTCACTTCTACTGTTCAATCCAATAATTCCTCCCAACTGTTTCGTGGAGTGAACTCTCCGAAGTAAATAATTTACCTAACATCTCTTAGATACCGTGCGCCTCACCTTTCAACCCTTCATCTTATCAAGTTCAGTAATAATATAAAATGGAAAAATAATAAAATAAAAACCTTTTTAACAAAAAAATGGACCGACCTCAAAAATGATGTCCGTGAACACCAAAAAGGGAAAAATAATTCTCTCATCAAATACATACTTGATGTAGTAAGTTGTTGGACATAGATATCTAGTCAACGGATGGTATGTTGGATTACCAACAATTATTTTCAGTGTGATTCACACTTATTGTCACACTCATATCCTCCATCATACGATAGCAGTGACATACTGCCCAATAGTTTTGGAACACTTATGTCTACTCGTATTCATGTTTTGTATGGCACGATCGACGCATGTTGTAATACTCACCAGATCATGTGAGTAGTACTTATAAACCACAGCGTATCCAGACAGGTAGGTAGGTACGCATTGAAGTCGCCGCCGTGCCCATCTGTAGACACGAACTAACTACCGATAAAATATTCGATGATCTGGTTACCATTGAGTTCCATTGAGTTAAAATGTGCTCCCCAAACTATCAGGCACCTAGTACGTCTCTGCTGCCATATGAGTATGATAGTAAGTGTGAACCTCCCTAGAAATGGTTGTGACTAGTATTTTGGGACTTTATTATTATATGAGACTTTATTATTATACTGGTGGACATATTGTAATGTAGCTACATACCTTCGGAAGCGTTGTTACCTAATTAACGTTCAAAACCTCCCCCAATCTTAAACGAACAGATATTTACATTCATACTCAGTGTGGAAGCATGTTCGTAGTATGAGAGGTATGTATATTTGCGAAAGAGAATAATATGTTGGTAAGAAGATGATCTAGAAGATGTTTGTGTCTACAGATGGGCACGGCGGCGACTTCAATGCGTACCTACCTACCTATCTGGATACGCTGTGGTTTATAAGTACTACTCACATGATCTGGTGAGTATTACAACATGCGTCGATCGTGCCATACAAAACATGAATACGAGTAGACATAAGTGTTCCAAAACTATTGGGCAGTATGTCACTGCTATCGTATGATGGAGGATATGAGTGTGACAATAAGTGTGAATCACACTGAAAATAATTGTTGGTAATCCAACATACCATCCGTTGACTAGATATCTATGTCCAACAACTTACTACATCAAGTATGTATTTGATGAGAGAATTATTTTTCCCTTTTTGGTGTTCACGGACATCATTTTTGAGGTCGGTCCATTTTTTTGTTAAAAAGGTTTTTATTTTATTATTTTTCCATTTTATATTATTTTTTATTTTTCACTTTTTAGTGGTCCTCGATATAAATCTGAAATTAATTTACCCGCAGTTTTTCGAACAGTTTTAGTAATCACAGTATTACTAAAACTGTTTGAAAAACTGCGGGTAAATCATTTCAGTAAGGTGAACCAGAAGCCGTAGGGTGGACCACATTCTGTAATCCGGATCAGTTTCCATACATATAGATGAGTTTCCATTTTAGGATCAGTTTCAGGAGGTATTTGGTTCACTTGCCTACTTACCAATCTACTCTCTTATCCCCTGACTGGTCGACTTTGTTCATAATTGCTAGGTACTTGGTAGTTCTGACAACACAATTCAACAACACAACCATGACATGATTGACGAGGGAGCTACGTGATACATCCACTTGGTAGAAAACCCCCTCATCACCTAGTTTTACTATATACCTACCTCATATTTGGTACTGCACTATGCAGTTCTGACGATGTCCTCTACTATTACCTAAGTAATCATGTTATCGGTGATGAGGGGGCTATGTGCTACACCCACTTGGTAGAATACCCTCGCATCACCTAACTGTACTATATAATCCATATTTGGTACAGCACTATGCAGTTCTGAGGATGTCCTCTACTATTACCTACCTAATCATGTTATCGGTGGTGAGAGGGCTATGTGCTACACCTACTTGGTAGAATACCCTCTCATCACCTAACTGTACTGTATACCTCTGGATGAAATAGAATGGGGTAGCACTATGTGCAGAAACCAATTATTCTAATTTCAAATTTAATTATTTTGAGTAATAGAGTTAGGCCTACAAGGGTGGTAGCAAGTTGCAGCAAACCACCTAGCAAATAGGTACCTACCTATTGGAAGTAATACTCGAAGGACCACAGCCTTGTATGGCTGAAATAAAGAAAATGAAGAAAAGGCAAGTGAAATGAGAAAGCTAGAGTGTTTAGTTTTCAAGAATGGTATAATGAAAATTGAAGGCATGAGCACCTAGACTCCCTACCTACCTACAACTCCTATGGCCATGGAATGGAAATATGTATGCTAATTATGTATGGTACCGTGATGCTGAGGCCGTGTTGGTAGGTATCCTTGTCCCAAAATTCCACTCCAGAGATCCAGAAGGTTCGTGTGGTCTGGCAAAAGAGGGAGTGTGAAGATGTGAAATGTTGCAACACTCTTCAACCCTTGGCCTCCCACCACCAAGTGCATGGATCATGGAAGACCGGTGAGAAAAACGGTAGATCCACCGAAGAATGTAGGAAGTTGGTAGCCCTGAACGCCATGGAAGGGTGCCTCAGTTGGTGAGATGCCGGTGTGAAGTGGAACAGACGTGATGTCATCATGGAAGATCACGAGTTGCGAAGATATTAAGAGTAATATAAAAGAAAACGGAGGATGTACAACGCTACGAGTAGTATGATAATTCCTCACAAATTCTCCTACAATACTGAGTACGTGTGTGCAACATGATAGAGCACCTAAACCGAACATTAATTTGAATTTCAAGAAGGCCATGTTCCATGTTCTATTTGAACAGCTGACTTCCACGAGGTTTGCCCCCTAAAGTTACGTGTATTTCGCACTGGTTGGCATTCCTACTTATGACTGATAACAAGAGTCCCGCGTTCAGGGGAGAGATAAGAGAGAGAAGAAGCAAACAATAGTACTTTAGTGAAATAATGCATTGTGAAAATGAATAATAAGTGGTGTCATGCAAAATAGGAAGTGAGACGATCGTGCATGCAAATGAGTCGTAAATCCATGCAGGTATGTGCCATTTCTGATCATACTCCCCCCATTTACGACTCTGGACAGCTGGTTTCCTCATTGGTGGGTAGAGGGATGAGCTTCACTGAAGGCCGCTTAAGTGTTCCTTTCTGGGTCTTCAGCGTCACAACGCGGACAACCCCATCCTGCCCTGGATGGACATCGAGAACTCTTCCCATAGGCCAGCAGGATGGCGGAGCGTTCATATCAGTGATTAGCACGAGGTCCCCGATCCTCAGGTTACTCGGACGACTTAACCATTTGTTTCGTGTCTGTAGGGTGCTCAGATATTCGAGACGCCATCTCGACCAAAAGTGCTGAACCCTCTCACGAATCAGCTGCCAGCGGTTCAGGCGGTTTGCCGGAACATCAGAGAAGTCAGGCTCAGGTAGCGCATTCAAGGGTTGGCCAATGATGAAGTGTCCTGGGGTGAGAGTTTCAGGATCATGTGGGTCATCTGAGACAGGTTGGAGAGGGCGAGAATTCAAGATTCCTTCTATTTTGACGAACATAGTGGACAATTCATCTTGGGTATATGCTTGGCTGCCCATTGTTTTGTAGAGAAGACTCTTAACAGACCTAACTCCAACTTCCCATCCACCTCCGAAGTGTGGAGCAGATGGCGGGTTGAAACTCCATTGGATGCCAAGATGGGAGGTTGATCCAGCAATAGATGCTTGCGTTTCTTGGCTCGTTATCCAATCTTCCAGGTCGCGCAAGTAGTTTGCTGTTCCCACGAAATTGGTACCGCAGTCAGACATCATACGATTGGGAACTCCTCTTCGTGCAGTAAACCTGGAGAGAGCGTCGAGAAAGCTTTCAACTGTTAGTGAGGTGACAAGTTCTAAATGGTATGCACGTGAGGACATGCATACAAAGATGCTCAGATAACATTTATGAGTGAATGCCTTGCGGCGCGCTGTCTCTCTACAAAGAAAAGGACCAGCAAAATCCACACCTGATATCAGGAAAGGCCTGACACCTGCAAAGCGAGTATGTGGTAAGTCTCCCATGAATGGCGTTATTGGACGTTTTGAAAAACGAGTACAAACTGTGCAGCAATGTTTCACTAGCCTTACAAGATTTCGGGCCCTTGGCATCCAGTAATTCAAACGAAGCGCTGCGAGAAGTGTGCTAGGGCCAGCATGATGATTGGCTTTGTGTAGATGTCGTACGATCAGCAGTGAGGAATGACACTTTGCTGGTAACAGCAAAGGATGTTTTTTGGTCCATAGGAATGGGTGCCTTGCTGAGGCGGCCTCCCACTCTTATCAATCCATGTGAATCCACAAACACTGCCAAGCGCCGAAGCTCCAGAGGCAGTGAATCATTTGAGGAAGAAGTGAACACATTTGGGAAATAAGCGTGCTGAACCAGTTGAATGCAATGGTGATTGGCTGCTGTAATTTCCCCCGATGACAGTGATCCAGAAGCACGGCTACTCTTGAACTTCTTCAACACACGAGAATTAGCAATGAATCGCTTGATGTATGCAATGACTCTGACTAATCGCAACCAGGAAGAATGACGTTCACAATATTTTATGAAACCCTGACAGTTATTGACAGATATCAAGGCGAGCCTAGTTGTACGGAGTTCGGGCACTTCAATACTTAGCGTGTCATGTGATTGTGGCCACTGCTCAATGGGCTTGCATGCCCAAGTTGGACCAGTCCACCATAGTGGATGGTTTTGGATTGCTGAGGGCAGAGCGCCTCTGGATCCCACATCTGCAGGGTTTTGCACTCCCTTGATGTGGTGCCATTGTTCTACCTGTGTGGATTGAAGAATCTGTTGCACCCTGTTTGCCACAAATGTTTGCAAGAGGTGAGGCATTGATCTGAGCCATGCAAGGACAATCATAGAATCCGTGAAACAAAAAACCTCTTTGATGCCAAGTTCATCTCTCAGTGGTTCAATCGATTTCAGAAGTTCGGCAAGGAGCAATGCTCCGCAAAGCTCTAGACGTGGAATGGTCACCATCTTCAAGGGTGCAAGGCGAGTTTTTGCCTTCAGCAGTGTCAGCGTGACACTAGAGCCCTGTGATGCGCGCAAATAAGCTACCGCACAATAGCCTTTCTCAGAGGCATCTGAGAAACAAAGCAGTTGGTACGTTGTGTCTGTCTTAGGCAGGCAGCGTGGTATAGATATTTTTGAGAGGATGTGAAGTTCAGAGGTATACTGCTCCCAGAGATTCTTGACATCAGCTGGAACCTCCTCATCCCATCCCAGGTTGGATTTCCAAGTCTCCTGCATGCAGCACTTAGCATAGAAAACCACTGGAGCTAGGTAGCCTAGTGGGTCGTAAAGACGTGCAATGGTTGATAGTATAATCCTTTTGGTGAAGCCTGGGGTGGGATCTGAAACTTCATAGGAAAGAGTGTCAGAAGTGGGACACCATTTCATTCCCAAAATCTTTGTAGGAGCTAACTCTTCTGCACAAAGGTCCACTGAAGATGATGGGGAAGCAACCCCTTGGAGCAGCGAAGGAAGGTTAGAGGCCCACTTGCTAAGGTGCATGCACCCTCTTCTCAAGATCTCCACAAGTTCACTCTTCAATTCAAAGAGCTCCTGCTCCGAATCCCTTCCCACAGCTATGTCATCGACATAAACATTGTTGAGCAAGGCGTGAGCAGCGTTAGGATAGGAAAGACCCTCGTCGTGTGCGAGCTGATGAATAACCCGTTGAGCAAGGTAAGGCGCGCTGCGAGTTCCATACGTTACAGTATTCAATTGGTAGAATGTTACAGGTTTACTTGGATCATCTCGCCAAGCGATTTGTTGGTAGCATCGTTCATCAGATTTAACATCAATTTGGCGAAAAATTTTCACGATATCGCATGTGAATACATAACGATATCGTCTGAAGTTCAGTACAATGTTGCATATGTCTGCCTGTAGTTTTGGTCCTGTAAGCAGGTGGTCGTTCAGGGAACCACCTATGGACCGACAACTGGCGTCAAAAACCACACGAATCTTCCTCTCATCTCCATTGATGCGGTATACAGGATGATGAGGGATAACATATTTGGCTGGAGCAGTTGTTGCACTCATGTGTCCCAATTCTTCGTACTCACTCATAAACTTGATGTAGTCCTCGCGTAACTGAAGATCTTTAGAAAGTTTAGCTTCAAGCGAGTACAGACGCGCAAGTGCCTGATTGACATTGGGCACCAAGTTGGGTTCATCTGACTTGAAAGGAAGTTAAACCACATACCTACCCTCTGTAGTGCGGGAATAGGTACTAAGAAAATGCTGTTCACAGCGATCATCCTCAGGTGAGAGGGCTGGCGACTGAGAGGGTTCTTCTAGCAACCAAAACTTTTCGATGAGTGCATCAGTATTGTTGTACGCTAGTAGTGAAATCGCATGCGAATGGCAATTCTCACCATAAACTCTTCCAACCACCGTGAATCCAAAGATTGTCTCAATGAGGCGTGGCCCATCTTCGTAGATAACAACTGGTGCACCTGTGACCACCTCTGGATAAAGGTCGGCACCTATCAGGAAAGATATCGGACCAGGCTCAGTAAAGCCTGGGTCACTAAGCTGGTATGAACGATAATCATCCCACATGCTTGAATGTAGTGATGTCTGAGGTAGAGGAGGTGTAATGGTGGGAACTACAATGGCCTCTGTCTTCAACGTGTCATGCTGTTTGCTGAGGTTGAATGAAAGAGGGACTTTCCCTTTGATATTGTGGAGTGGTGAATTATTCACTCCAGCTATGGCACCCTGGTAAGGTTTACAAACCATATTAAGTTTTGCTGCACATTTTGTGGTAATCATTGTGTATTGGGATCCAGCATCCAGTAAGCCTCTGAAGCTGTGTAGTCTACCCTGAGCATCAGGGATTTGTGCGACCACAGTTCCCAAAAGCACACCAGCCACTTCGGGAGAGACGCTTGTCCCAGAAAAGCCTGGCTTTTTGGAAGAGTCTGAGCTTTCAGAAGTACCAGGAGTTGGTGCTCGATCCTTAGGCGTCAGGTGAAGTGTAGTATGATGTTTACCATCACATTCGCGACAGACAAAGTTGAAGAACAATCCCTTGTGCGATGAGCTGGGTGCAGACAGTTTCTGCAACCTTGAAACTGCTTCAAGGCATTGAGACGATTGGGTGGATCCATTGCAAGGTACTGAGGACAAGAAGAAATGAAGTGGCGTTCACTGCACAAAAAGCATGAAGTGGTTGAATCCCGTGGCTTGGCTTTGTTCTTCCCCAGATCCTGCTTAGCATTGTGAGCCAACAAGGCCTGTCCCTTCTTGTTGAATTTATTGGGAGTGGGCTGGGCTCTGGTTGGGTTACTAGGTTTATCACCATGAGACTTAGGATTTGTGTTATCCGTGATTCTCAACACATGATAGCGTGACTGTACAAACTCCTTGAGAGTATCGAATTTTGGGAAAGAAGTACCAACATTCGCCAACTCAAAGGCTTGACGTGTTTTTGAGTCAAGTACACGAAGAGCTAACTCGCACAGTAAGTAATCCTCCAAATCTCCGATTCTCATGTTCTTCAAGGAAGAAATGCTTTCTGAAACCTGTGAGAGATACAGCTGCAAGGAATCAGCAGTTGGTCTGCCTGGAGGAATCTTAAATGTAAGAAGTCGCTCCAAATAAGAGGAAGCCAACTTACGTTTATTGTCATAGACACGGACTAGTGCGTTCCATGCCTGATCAAAATTGACACCGGTCACAGGGATGTGTTTTATGGAACCTAGAGCAGGTCCTTCCAGGTATGAAACAAGGTACTGGAAGCGTTCACCGTTGCTGAGTGTTTGCTCTTCTTTGATGAGTGAGCAAAAAAGTTGTTTAAATGTGGGCCATTCTGCCCAATCACCTGAAAACCGTTTGATTTGAATTTTGGGTAAGATGGTTCTAGCCTTAGGTGCAGGCTGAAGCATACTAGATGAATTCATTGATACATCTAACAGCTGGGCTTGAGGTTGAGGCATGAGTTGCAAATGATAACTCTGACACAGATCATAATGATTCAGAGCTGTGGTGAGCAGGGCATCATCAGCCTGTGTTGGAAAAGGAGGATCGATGCTATACACCTCAGCCACATCAATTGCCTTATCCCACTCTTCTCTGAGGCGTTGAAGCGTAGTATCCACTGTGGTGAACATTCCCATGAACAATGGTTTGTCTGCTGCATTTTGAAGAGCAGAAGCACCTTTCTTGGAAATACGTTCAAGGTCACCAATAAGCACATTTATGCTACGTTTCAACTTCGCTAGTTGCCTGACACCACTATCAGAAGAAGGAGGAGACATTGGGAAAAACGGTTGAGAGCCCAAGAAACACTAAAGCGAGAGATAAAATGCACACAGAAAAAAGAAGAAATGAACACGCTGACTTATTAGCAATACTCACCAATGTGAGTAAAGAGATGCCCAACTATAAGGAAAATATTATACAAATTGTATATGTTGAGAAGATGCAGTACAAAGTAGTATAATGTAGAATGAATAAATAAGTAAGAAAATATATAATCTATTGAGATCAACAAGAAAGTAGGTAACAGTTCAATAATCCGGCTCGTGTCGGACCAATGGATGAAATAGAATGGGGTAGCACTATGTGCAGAAACCAATTATTCTAATTTCAAATTTAATTATTTTGAGTAATAGAGTTAGGCCTACAAGGGTGGTAGCAAGTTGCAGCAAACCACCTAGCAAATAGGTACCTACCTATTGGAAGTAATACTCGAAGGACCACAGCCTTGTATGGCTGAAATAAAGAAAATGAAGAAAAGGCAAGTGAAATGAGAAAGCTAGAGTGTTTAGTTTTCAAGAATGGTATAATGAAAATTGAAGGCATGAGCACCTAGACTCCCTACCTACCTACAACTCCTATGGCCATGGAATGGAAATATGTATGCTAATTATGTATGGTACCGTGATGCTGAGGCCGTGTTGGTAGGTATCCTTGTCCCAAAATTCCACTCCAGAGATCCAGAAGGTTCGTGTGGTCTGGCAAAAGAGGGAGTGTGAAGATGTGAAATGTTGCAACACTCTTCAACCCTTGAAAAATGTCCTGGAAAGGCGGGATTCGAGGTCCTTGGGTGCAGAACCGGTCTCACAGTATTCAAATGGCAGGAGAAACGGGAGGCAAACTTGTTCAGTTAATCGGGATCACAATTTTCGTTTTTTGTTTTAAGAGAGGCTCTCACTTTTTCGTTAAAAAGAACTGTAATGGCCTCCCACCATCAAGTGCATGGATCATGGAAGACCGGTGAGAAAAACGGTAGATCCACCGAAGAATGTAGGAAGTTGGTAGCCCTGAACGCCATGGAAGGGTGCCTCAGTTGGTGAGATGCCGGTGTGAAGTGGAACAGACGTGATGTCATCATGGAAGATCACGAGTTGCGAAGATATTAAGAGTAATATAAAAGAAAACGGAGGATGTACAACGCTACGAGTAGTATGATAATTCCTCACAAATTCTCCTACAATACTGAGTACGTGTGTGCAACATGATAGAGCACCTAAACCGAACATTAATTTGAATTTCAAGAAGGCCATGTTCCATGTTCTATTTGAACAGCTGACTTCCACGAGGTTTGCCCCCTAAAGTTACGTGTATTTCGCACTGGTTGGCATTCCTACTTATGACTGATAACAAGAGTCCCGCGTTCAGGGGAGAGATAAGAGAGAGAAGAAGCAAACAATAGTACTTTAGTGAAATAATGCATTGTGAAAATGAATAATAAGTGGTGTCATGCAAAATAGGAAGTGAGACGATCGTGCATGCAAATGAGTCGTAAATCCATGCAGGTATGTGCCATTTCTGATCAAACTCATATTTTGTACTGCACTATTCAGTTCCAACAATCTCCTATATGGCATCCTCCCTCCTATCCAACTATGTTATGGATGACGAGGAAGCTATGTGCTACACCCACTTGGTAGAATACCCTCTCATCACCTAACTGTACTATATACCTCATATTTTGTACTGCACTATTTAGTTCCAACAATCTCCTATATGGCATCCTCCCTCCTACCCAACTATATTATGGATTACTAGGAAGCTATGTGCTACACCCACTTGGTGGAATACCCTCTCATCACCCAATTGTACTATATACCTACCTTATATTTGGAACTGCACTATTCAGTTCCGACAATCTCCTATACCATTACATAGCCAACAGTATTATGGATGACTAGGTAGCTATGTACTATACCCACTTGTTGGAATACCCTCTCATCACCTAATTATACTATATACCTACCTTACATTTGGTACTGCACTATTCAGTTCCGACAATCTCCTATACCATTACATAGCCAACTATATTATGGATTACTAGGAAGCTATGTGCTACACCCACTTGGTGGAATACCCTCTCATCACCTAATTGTACTATATACCTACCTTATATTTGGTACTGCGTACTGCACTATTCAGTTCCGACAATCTCCTATACCATTACATAGCCAACTATATTATGGATGACTAGGAAGCTATGTGCTACACCCACTTGGTGGAATACCCTCTCATCACCTAATTATACTATATACCTACCTTACATTTGGTACTGCACTATTCAGTTCCGACAATCTCCTATACCATTACATAGCCAACTATATTATGGATGACTAGGAAGCTATGTGCTACACCCACTTGGTAGAGTACCCTCTCATCACCTAACTGTACTACATACCTCATATTTAGAAGGGCACTATGCAGTTCTGACGATGCCGTCTTCTATTACCTAATCATGTTATCGGTGATGAGGGGGCTATGTGCTACACCCACTTGGTAAAAGACCCTCTTTATTACCAAATTTTACTACATATCTCATATTTGGTACGGCACTATGCAGTTATGACGATCTCCTATACCATTAGATATCCAACTATATTATGAATGACGAGGGAGCTATGTGCTACACCCACTTAGTAGAATACCTAACTAACAGTACTATAATTATCGCTCATACTTGGTAGGAAAACTCACATACATGAGCATTCGTAGACACGTTTGATATGGCTCATGCAGGTTCTGACCTAAAAGCCACTATAATTTCCCCGTTTCTCATCCCCCGCAGCACCTTTTAGTTATCGGAACCCCCCTCATATAGCATATCATTTTAAAGCTTACAATCAGACCTTCAATTTGACTATACACAAATGGTCCTCCATCGACTCAGTCGGAAGTCACAGGGCAAGGAAAGTGAATGCGGACCAATATTCCCGAAAACGGGAACCACGTTTTTCAACTTCTTTCACCAGGTTTTGATACTTTCAACTGAGCAAAATGAAATCTGTTTGAAATGGGACCACCACGGATACTGGTAGAACACATTTCAAAGTGAATCAGACAGATTGGTACCAGAATAAAGAAATGCAAGCGACTCGGACATACAAAAAAAAAAAAAAAAAATCGTCGTCCCACGACAACCCGAATTGAGTACCTCCTCTTTCGCGCGCCTTCGGCGCGTTGAAGTCGGTCAAAAATAGCTCTATTCTTCCCATTAGCCAGTCAGTCACAACTTTCTCTTGAGACCACGCGCGTCACCGCATCTATCTTTCCCCCGCTTTGCATATTTTCAGTTTTTATTCAGTTTTTCAATTAATTTATTTGAGTCACATTTCAAACATCAGCTTCAAACGCAAAGTAGTGCATTTTTGGTTTTCACTCGTTTACGACAACGGCGAGTTTCGGACAGCGGAACCGTGCGTCCAACTTCCTGGCTTGCAGCTCGAGTACCTACCAGCAGAAGTGCCCTTCTCAACGTGATCACCGTATTTCAACAAAGTATTTCTCATCACAACCTATATGTAATACTTTGCGACCTAATTTCTATTTTACTCCTTTTTGATTATCGATAAATCGAATAAATACTCGCAAACCCCTCTATCTCGTACTCACGCTCCTAATTTTCGCTTTCATGAAAACCGCTCTTTCCTTAAATTAAGCATACAGTCCCCTGTTCAACATACATCTACACTCTTCGATCGACATTAGAAACCGACTAGTGAAAAGTTACATTTGGTCGATGCGCACAGTATGGAGGCCTGAACCTTCAAGATGGACTCCATCGATGAGCTTGAGGCCTCTGAGATGTGATTGTTGAGCCGATTGTTTTCCATACCTTGGGTGAATAGATTGCTGGTATTGGCCGTGAAATATGAGTGTTTTATATCTATTTTTTTAGCAATTAAAAATGCATCATAGATACAAAGAATAGGATAGAAAACAAAGTCTTATGAAATAAGAAAAAAAAATAATAGCTCGATACCGTGCCCACCAAGGCTTAAGTTCTTGCGAACTTGCGCCCCCTGGTGGAGTCTTGGTAAGTAATTTAAACATTTTCTTTAGACACAATTTCGAATTGAAGTTATACAAAGCATTAAATCCAAATATACTATACAATATGTATATCCACTCTCTCTAAACAATAATGTTACATCACACGCACCACTCACGCCAAACTCTAAAAAATTACTGAGTAATACCTACGAAAACAATCTCCTCTCCACCTTTATTTAAAGATTTTCTAGGATTGTTCAGATTGGTGTGTAGATGGTCCCTTATGAAAATCATCTCCGCCAGACTAATAGTAGTTGCTGCGCAAGCGCAAACGTGAATTCCTTGTAACAGCCATAACTTTTACATTTTCAATCCGATTTCGACGAAATTTCTCAGGATTGTTCAGATTGGCGTGTCGATGGGCCCCTATGAGGGTAGTGGAAGGTAGTTAGAGATTGATGTTTTGAGATTAACTACTATGCATCGGATCATCTATACAATCGAGTTATGGATACGAGGAAGCTATGTGCCACACCCACTTGACTAACGTTTTCTGTGGGTGATTCGACATTCTTAAGTGACTTGTGTACCCACATAGTTTCTTCCATTCTGTTTTCGTGACTTTTGTAGAATGTACGAGAATGTTTGTAGAATGTATTGATGCAATGAAGAAAATGGACATGGAAAGAATCAAAGCTTCTGATAAAGCAGCAGCAGTCATGACGAAGGAAGCGCGTCAGAAAAGAAACTCAAAAAGGAAGTAATTGGAAGAAGAATTTGCTGACGCTGAAGGGGACAATCCAACATATCCTGCCGGAACTCACTCGACTCCAAACGTGTGTGAATGAGGTATGGCTCATCTAAATACCCTATTATATCAAAAATTTCAGCAGAACCTCCAGTTTTTATTAACCCAAATACCCTGAAAGTCCAAAAATTTCATTTTTGACGCATATTTCCCCGTCTGCCCACGGTGTTCCATCAAAATCTGCTTCGGACTGCGCTTCAATAGAATTTATCACCAAATGTGGATTATTAAAACTCAACTTTTCGCAGGAATATCCTACTCTGCTAGTAGCTGAACATACCAAAGTTTTGCTGGATCCAAATAGGATCTCGACACGAATAAACTTCAAAGACTGGAATATGGAAATCGAGGGAATATAGATTCTCGGAAGGTAGAGGAAAAGCCGACAGATTATAAGAGATTTCGGTGAATAGGAGTTTTTGAGAGAAAGGAAGGCTGTCTCCTGAGAGAATATATGGGCTGATTCTATTGGTGGCGTGCGGCGACAAGATTAGACTCCTCGCCACACAACAGTAAACAATTATCCGGCGTCGCCTTCCCATCGCCCCCCCTATCGCCCCCCTTCCCTACTGATATATACAATACCTGGTGTTGAAGGAGGGGTAGCTGAGTCGCTGCGCCTTGCGACAGATATCGACTCATTTGAAATTTAAATATCGTCCCCTCCATCACCTGAAAGACCCTTTCGAGTAAACCTCAAGGTGTTTTATGTGTCTTTGCCCCCCACCCTTTGCCTTCTGTCCTCTCCTCGTGTATCTTCCTCTTCTTTTTTATTGCCCCCCTTTCCGAGGAGATTAGTCGGGGTCACGCACATGCTGGAACATGCCGACCCTTTAGACGAAGATTCAGTGCAGGCACATTCCCCCGATTGCGGGACGGTCTTTAGCGGGTTAAACTTCAAGAGCAACCGCCCTTTGGAATGTTAATCTTGGCTCTTTGTGAGGGTAAACTCTCATTGTTCTGTGGAGAAGTTTACCAAACTGAATTGATTACAATGTTAGTTAAATTATTTGTATAACTACCTCAATAAATTATTGGTACAACTTACTTATTTGTCGCTTTTAGTAGTTTGGAAAACGTACAATGTGATCATTAAATCCATTGCTGGAATGTCGCCTAAAAAATATTATAGATACTCTTTTATAAACAAATTTATGGGAAAGTGGGCAGCTTGAGATGTCTCTCCCGGTTCACCCTGGTAACATACCAAGCCAATCACAGCTCATCCCAAACTTGGCAAGATCGTATGGTAGCACTAATAAGGCCGCTCTAGCCCGCGCACAGCACTCAGCCTCCTCAACCAACCTGGTAACACCAGAAGATATTTTCCCTGGCTGTAATTTCTCGTTATCTAGCCAGAAGGTTCTGACTGGGAGGCCCTCACATAAGAGAATGATCACTGTTAACATGTGTCAAGCCTTTGAGGACCCCGTCCTCTGAGGTTCTAGCCTTCATTCCTCCGAGGATCCAGGAATGGATAAACGGATTCTCATGAAGCCTAACGTAGGATTCCCTGAGTATCCAGAACTCTAATAATGCAAGCTTCTGAGAATCAAGACCTCTTGGATCCAGCTCTCTGGGGATCCATCTCTCTAAGGATCCTGCTGTCTGAGGAACCAGCTCTCTGAAGATCCAGCTCTCTAAGTATAAAGCTCTCTGACTATCCAGCTCTCTGAGAATCCAGCTCTCTGAAGATCCAGCTCTCCGAGAATCCAGCTCTCCAAGAATCAAGCTCTCCGAGAATCCATAAATCTCAGAATGCAGGTTTTTGAAGATTCGGGCCTCTTCGATCCAGCTCTCTAAGGATCCAGCTCTCTGAGGATCCAGCTATCTGAGGATCCAGCTCTCTAAGGATCCGGCTTTCTTAAGATCCAGCTCTCAGAGGATCCAGGCCTCTTTTATTCAGCTCTCTAACGATCCAGCTCCCAGAGGTTTCAGAACTCTCAGCATGCAGGTTTCTGGAAATCCGGGCCTCTTGGATATAGCTCTTGAAGGATCCAGCTTCTTGTGTATCCAGAGCTCTGAGAATGCAGGCTTCTGCTGATCCAGCGTTTAAGGAACCCACATTCTGAGTTTCTTGCCTTCTGAGGATCCATTCCACTGAGGATTCGGGGATGGATGGATGGATTCTAATGAATCCTAACGTAGGATTCAGATTATCTTAGAACTCTTAGAATGCAGGTTATGAGGAACCAGCTCTCTAAGTATAAAGCTCTCTAAGGATACAGGTCTCTGAGGATCCAGCTATCTGAGGATCCAACTCTCCGAGAATCCAGCTCTCTGAGAATCAAGCTCTCCGAGAATCCAGAACTCTCAGCATGCAGGTTTTTGGAAATCCAGGCCTCTTCGATCCAGCTCTCTAAGGATCCTGCTATCTGAGGAACCAGCTCTCTGAGTATAAAGCTCTCTGAGGATCCAGCTATCTGAGGATCCAGCTCTCTAAGGATCCGGCTTTCTGGAGATCCAGCTCTCAGAGGATCCAGGCCTCTTTTATTCAGCTCTCTAACGATTCAGCTCTCAGAGGTTCCAGAACTCTCAGCATGCAGATTTCTGGAAATCCAGGCCTCTTGGATACAGCTCTTTAAGGATCCCACATTCTGTGTTTCTAGCCTTCTGAGGATCCATTCCACTGAGGATTCGGGGATGGATGAATGGATTCTAATGAATCCTAACGTAGGATTCAGATTATATTAGAACTCTTAGAATGCAGGTTATGAGGATCCAGCTCTCTAAGTATAAAGCTATCTAAGGATACAGCTCTCTGAGGATCCAGCTATCTGAGGATCCAGCTCTCTGAGGATCCAGCTCTCTGAGGATCCAGCTCTCTGAAGATCCAGCTCTCAAAGGATCCAGACCTCTTTTATTCAGCTCTCTAACGATCCAGCTCTTAGAGGATTCAGAAATCTCAGAATGCTGGTTTTTGGGAATCCAGGCCTCTTGGATACAGCTCTTTAAGGATCCACCTTTTTGTGTATCCAGAGCTCTGAGAATGCAGGCTCCTACTGATCCAGCTTTTAAGGAACCCACATTCTTTGTTTCTATCCTTCTGAGAATCCATTCTACTGAGGATTCGGGGATGGACGAATGGATTGAAATGAATTCTAACGTATGATTCATATTATCTTAGAACTTGTAGTATATCGGGGTAAATGATAGAGAATCCGGTGCACAATTAGATACGACACAACGTTATATTTTCTAGAGAGCAAGGGAGGCAGACATTAACACATTACAAGATGTCGGATACAATACTACGTCACCACTACACATCCATCCTTATTATAGGTACCTAGACATTTCAATGTACGTAGTAGTTCCATGTTCGCTACTAGGAGCGCTAACTACGAATATGGTACAGAACTCTTACAATGCAGGGTATGAGGATCTAGCTCTCTGAGGATTCAGCTCTCTGAGGATCCAGCTATTTTAGGATTCAGCTCTTTAAGGACCCAGCTAAACATTTTCCATCCGATGTTGATGCAATTCTTAGGGGTTATGAGGGTTGTCGTGTAGTTGGAAAGTATTTGGAGATTGATGTTTTGAGATAAGCTACTGCGCCTAGGATCATCTATATAACTGGGTTATGAATACGAGGAAGCTATGTGCCACACCCACTTGGCAGAATTGTTTTCGCATCCAAGTGCAAACCACCCTGTATTATACCTAACTGAGTATGTTTATGATCGGGTATTCATCATGTTGTGAGACTTATCTTCCGACATAGTTGGTCGATTGTAGGTTGCTGTCGAGCAACAATGGACTCAACGTGCTAATAGCAGTTGTATAGATCGGTCGGTCCACCCGGTCGAGTTATCGGGCCTCGCAAGGGTCAATCCCTCCACCGATAAGGGCAATCAGGGGTAGAGAGGTGGAAGGGAGGGATGATAAGGGCTGGTAGGAGAGGCGGTCGAGGGGGTTCTATCTCGAGCACGAAGGAACCCGCCCTCGGGGTGCTCGAACATGTCTTGTATATTAGGGCGAGGCGAGGGGAAAGGAGGCGTGGCGAAGCCTCCCAAGATAACAGATAACACTCCCAGATAATAACAATGAGCTCATCACTCCGTAGCGAGATAACAGAATCCCTTTCAAGGTTCCTCCATCCTCTTAGCCTTCCCCCTCCTTCCTTCTTCCATCATGTCAGACAACTCCTTCCTCCCTTTTAGACACTCTGAAATATTCCAGACACTTGTGCGAGAAAAGGGGACTCGAAGAGAAAAGGAAATTGTCTTATTTTTCACTGTCTCGATTCCTAGTTTAATCAGGATCAGCCTTATTACCAGAGACATCTCCGGAGGCGGGACAAGGAAAAAAAAGCCCATTTTTCTCTTTAAATTTAAACTCAACTTGACTAATAAATAAAATGAAACTTCACAGATTATCTTCACTTGAGAAATGAGTACTTCTGCCAAGTCAGGTGGGCACTAAAGCTCCTTCACAGAATAACAAGAAATTACAAAGTTCGATCAAATTCTTCGAAACTATCATTTTCAAAGCTCTTTTGAGTCCACCAAGGTACCGGAAACATTGTTCCCACTTCTCAAGGTTGAAAAACACGTCCATCTAGTGGGTGTAGCACGTAGCTTCCTCGTATCCATAATCCGATTGTATGGATTATTCGATGGAAGTTAATCTAAAAACATACTGTTAACCCTAGAGTGATAGACTACGTAAAAATTACGTAATGAGTGGGGTACTGAGACCTCTACAATCCCCCCTCTCGGTCTTCTTAACTGGGCCTCCTCCAGTGCTATCGGTACCTAGCAGTGAAATGACCTTTGTGGCGTCAAGACCTCATCTCGTCTTCTTCCCGTCAGGATCTTGGTTTTCCATAACGCGTACACGTCAAAGATACGTAGTCTACTATTTGTTGACAATTATTCGGAGTCCCTCCCTGCCAACCATAGGTACCTACTACCTACTAAGGCATTTTTGAAAACGTCGACCCTTCGTTTCCCTTTGGTTGGTAGTTGGGGTTGAAATTTTCAAAAATGCCCCAGTAGGTAGTAGGTACCGATGATTGGCATGGGAGATCCCTCCCAACAGAAGGGTGATCTATACAGGAAAATAATAAACCTTTGTGAAATAATTTGTAGCGTTTTTCTATAACATTTATATTATGAAAAATTCGAGAATGAAGCACACCTTTTCTCCACATCTCAAAATAGCTAGAGATTTGTCTTTTTTCTCAAATGTTCATTCATTTTCTCTTTCAAAATATTTCAAACATAATATATTCATTTCAAACCTTTTTGTTATCGAGTATAATATATTATCCAGAGTAAAAATCGAGTTTTGGATGTGATATAAGAACATTTATGTGATATAATTCAGGTATTCATAGCTTCTCTTTAGAAAACATTATTTTATATACGCAACATATTAAGGTAAACACTAAGAAGAATGAGTTTATGTTCGTTTTTTGTTGAATAAATGAAAAATATATGACCATTTTGTGTTGAAAATATTTTTTTCAGTTTCACACGTCATTTTTACGTAGTCTACTAATAACTGTGTGTCAGGGAAGTCTACTACTCTAGGGTTAAGAAATGCATGCATTCTCAAGGGACATCCCATTAAATAAGCATTAGGCCAATTTAAACCAGCAGGTAACCAATAAATCTTACATTTTTATTTACCTTCCTCCTGCACAAAATTGTTTCATTCAATGTAATATAGTTAGTTCTTTGAGAAAGAAATTGTGGACCAAATGATTCCAAAATGTACTGAACGCCACGTTTTGCTTCAAAAAGTACTAAGTATATCCATAAATTTGATATTTCAAATTTCGTTCAAAATTAATTTAAACTTTGAACTAGGTAATTTACCTTTTTTATCCAAACATATTTATTGTAATTTAGATTTAATTATATAAAAAATAACATCATTGGTTTACAGCAAGTTTTTCATTAGAGTAAAATATAGTACCTTTTAGTATCAAACTCCTCATTTGGCCTCATTGGTATTTCCAAAAATTCCTCTTGCAGGGCTTCTGGAACATGTTCAACGTTAACATGGAAAGGACCTGTTGAATAACTGTAAATATGTTCGTCAGCAGTGTAAGGGAAGTATTTCCCGAATTCATTAGTGAGCGCCTCCGGTGGACTTTGGACCGACATCTGCGGAGATCGTGGGTTCAAGTCTCATCGCCGGCAACGTGCGTTTTTCGGCGGCCGGGGCTCTCATTGCTCCCTCGTCCCAACCCAGGGCAGTGGGAAGCCATGAGCGAAATCATCAGAACAACTTCCGATCTTTCCTTTGGGAGACAGCTGATGACGTTCACGACGCCAGGAATGGCAGTCGGACGAAAATTCAACCTGAAATGGCTGTTTCCTTTACTTTACTTTCCTTTCATACTTGTTTGACAAGTGTGATCCTTCAAAAATCTCCTTGAAGCGTGTTTCTTCTGAGATTAATACTAGTTTTGGGATATTTGAAAAGTTGCAGGGGTTTGATGATACTTTCTGTCTCCAAAGTTGTCGTGAATCGTGTTGATATTCACAAATATTGAACTGTTTGGGATATTAAAATACGATTATGTCCGTATATGGAATATGTATGGATGAATTTGAATGGTATGAAACCTAATTTGATTTGGTTTGGTTCCATCATAATGTTCCTTGATGATGATACTGACATGATACACAATTAGTGTCTGTTGAAAAGTAGGCAAATGAAATGTTCACTGTTTGAAATGAAGATTATTGTGTGAAATAATCTCCAAATGTAACCTCCAGTCTGTGGGGATTGTGACCCCTAGCGGCCTCCGTAAACCACCCCTACAGCCGCCTCTGACCACCGTGACGCCTCGTTTCTTGACTGAATGATTGAACTACTGCTGATATCTCACAAAACCCAGGTCTGGATATATGATCCAGTATCCTGCCGTGTGAAGGAAGAACGACTCAACTCGAAAATGGGGTTTTTACGTATCCCCTCTAATCCCCCCCTCCACCTTTCCGATGAACGAGTCAAAATTTCGCAATTCACCCCGGAACGAGTTGAAATCGTTGGGGGTGTAATTTGAAAATTGACTAATTTTGAGCAAAAACGTCTCAACTCCATGCTTTTTTTAGGAAAAACACCTCAACTCCTCGATTGAAACACCATAAATAGCTAGATTTGCTGATTATTTGTTGAGAAAAAAAACTCAACTCGCTGAAACTGCCGTTGAGTTGTTTTTCCTCCAGATTGTTGGCCTCAAGATTGGGTTGAGGCGTTTCAAATAGTTTTTGTGAGTTGTTTCTCCTGCAATAATGTATGCAGCTGGCCGGATTTGATTTGTTTCTCATAACTCAATCAGGTGTAATTCGGACGTCGTGAATCGAGATCATAATTTTTTCTTTGCCATTCTTCAAAATGAATCTATTTAAACCGAATCGATCTTTTAGAAAAGAATTTTAAAAAATCGATACGATTTTTTAAAAAAAGGTATCGATTTTTTAAAGAATAGATACTTTTTAAGCAGAAGTCATACTCAAGTAAAATTACCAAAAGCTGGAGCTAACATGAAAATAGGCCCTTCATGACAAAACGTAAAAACGCTTCAAATGATGACTCAAGGGTTTATTATTTACCAATCTAGGGTCATTTATCGGCCCATTATTTTTGGCTTATAAGTTATTTATTAGAAATAATAAACAAACAAAAAAACCGGATAACCCAACTTATAACCACCTCATGTTTACCCCCTCTCCTCAGGGGGTTAAGGGATCGAGTTGCTCAGATGTTAGGACCAACTAGACCCCCGAAAGAGTTTTTTGCGATATTTCAGTTTTTTTGGATCAATTTAAAGACATAAAGTGGCTCGCACGGCGAACGTACATTGCTTTTGAATCCCCGGATTTGGAAGTTTTGAATCCTCGCACTCTATAACGTAAAGTGACAAAGTTTGAGGGGGTGGGGGTTACACAATTTTTTTCCGATACGATCACATAGGCTTATTATTAGAAATAAGAAACCAAAAGTCGGGTCAGGGTTCCAACCCCCCTCCCATGGAAGAACTCGATATTATTAAATAATAATAGGTACTTAATGAAGTGTAGGTACAGCACAACACAAAGGTGAAATAACGAAAATGTTGAGTCGTTTTTCATCAAAATCTTACCGAGAAAACACAAATTTATTGTGGAGGTAAAACGACTCAAGGGGGATTGAGTTGTTTTTACTCCACAAACAACTAAAGAAACAGCCAGGAATAATAGGAGCATCTAGGATGTGAGGATGGATAAAACGGCATCAGCGCTGCCTGGCGACGATTAGATAAACCATCCGGAACTCAACCTACGTTATCACACTTATCAATCGGCCGATGTGATTTTTGAAGTAGGTATCGTGTGCCGCGTTCCTAAAGCCGGGTTCCGTAGTGCTTATTAAGCACGCGAATCCTATTAAGCACTGCTTAATAGGATTCGCGGATGTTAACTTTTGAAGAAGGGTGTTGCGTATTGGAAAATCAGGTATTTTACGGATTACGGACATACCTAGCTACTTTGATAAACTTCGTAACGAACTCCTGTCGTTTGCTTACAACTCGATCTCACTCGAACGTTATTTCGTTTTGTTTTCTGGTTGTTTCCGAACCATGATCAAAAACATATTGTTTAGTAATTCATTAATTCCAGGGGACATTCCATAGGATAAGCATTAACCCTAGGACCTCACACTGGGGTACAGCTGTACCCCACTGTTCCTATTTTTGGGTGCACATTCGCGAAAAAAATTTTCCCGCCCGAATGGGACCCACGTAAATTATCTTGGTACCCCTGTGAGCGGGAAACGCACTGTCCCGAGTCCACTTGGCACTGAGAATTCGTGTGGTTCGTGTCTTTTTTCGTGGTGGGGTACAAAACTACCCCAGTGTGTATTTTCAAACTCTTTGGGGTACAAATGTACCCCAGTGTGTATTTTCAAACTCTTTGAGGTACAAATTTACCCCAGCGTGAATCCCTGGAAAGATTATAGGTAGGCCAATTCTTTTTTGTATCCTCACTGTTCCGAGCCACCATGCCACAACAATTTGTTGGTGAGGGGGTGAAAGTGCCACAGAGGTTACATGACATCACAGGTGATCCAGAATTGGAGGGTGGTCCCCTATGATTTTAGGACGGTCCCTTTTGAATTGATAGGACGACCCCCTATCAATTGGTAGGAGGTGGGGGAAGGGGGTGGAATTGCCACGGAGGTTACATGACACAACAGCTGATGCAGAATTGGAGGGTGGTCCCCTATGAATTGGGGACGGTCTCGTTTGAATGGTAGGATGACCCCCTATGAATTGGGGACGGTATCTTTTGAATGGTAAGATGACCCCCTATGAATTGGTAGGAGGTGGGGGAAGGGGGTGGAATTGCCACGGAGGTTACATGACACCACAGGTGATGCAGAATTACAGGGTGGTCCCCTATGAATTGGGGATGATCTCTTTTGAATGGTAGGATGACCCACTATGAATTGGTAAAAGTTGGGGAAGGGGATGGAGTTGCCACGGAGGTTACATCCTAATTAGAGGATGGTCCCCTATGAATTGGGAGATGATCCCTTATGATTTGGGAGATGGTGGACAAAGGGGGTGGAGTTACCACGGAGGTTACATGACACCACAGAGCACTGATACGGAATTGGAGTGTGGTTGGGGAAGGGGGTCAAGTTGACATGGAGGTTACATGACACCACTGATCACTGATGCCGAGATGCCTAGTAACTGTGCCAGAACCGCTCATTTTACCCTACTACAATTTCTACGTAAGAATATTGCACATGACCTTTATTGGGAAGAAGGGAACGCTCAGAAGTAGCAGAATAGGGGTTCAAGTGCTTCACAGAAGGGTGATCTTTGGGGTGGTAGAATAAGGAAACTACTCATTGGATTTGGATGCCAATTTTTTCCTCCAACTCAGAATATTTCAAACTTGCATAATCAAAAGTAACAAAGGTCATTCCATATCGAACAAATTTTATTTCGAATTTTGAATGAGAAGCGATATTTAACAGTTTTAAAAATTGGTTTTCAACAAGAATATCCAATAAAAAATACAACTATTACCTTTTTGAACCCCCAATAATTTTTATCATTGTTTAGATGCTTATAGAATTTTAAGCAACAATAATTTCATTTAAAAATGGCAACAGACACAAGATTATAATTTTTTGTAAGTTGGGGTACATTTGTACCCCAGTGTGAGCTCCATGTCACAAAAACTTATGTGTGAGGTCCTAGGGTTAAGGCAACTAGTTGGTAGGCGATAAAACTCGTAATTTATTTACCTTCTTCCTGCACATAACTGTTTCACTTAGTAATTTAGTTAGTACCTACCTACTTTGAGTAAGAAATAGTGGAATATTTAGCGGCATGCTAGCCTCGAATTTGAACAGCATTAAAATCCATGTTCTAATATATCCAACATTCGAATTAAACCCCACATCAAATGATGCTAGTCTGGCAACCCTGGAAAAAACCTGATCGCCGAAATTTTTTGTGGGAAGTTCCGGCAGTTATGGGGAGAAAAGTTCAAGTACGGTTTAAGTAGGTAGTAGAAGTAGAAGTACTGTTTAAGTAGAACGGACTCATAAGAAGGTAGAGTAGTAGAATTTTACCTTAATTCATAAAAAGTACTGTTACGAAAATATGGAGAATACAAGACTTTTGATGTTTATCATAAGCTTTGTGATATATTGAGACAACAGTCTGAATTATAGATGTTCAAGTTCATCTTATTGATTTTTGGATTGTAGTTCATTCAAAGGTGATATAAAAGTTACTGTTCAGTAGGTATGTAATTCACTACACTTCTGTGCCTGTTTTTCTTGACATAACAACGATACCTACCATTGTAGTGATGCCTTATTTTTTCTTAATTAGAGGGAAATTGTGAATTTTAGACATTGTAACCAAGTAAGTTTCCCTGAAATGTCATATTGATACTGTGATACGTCTAGGCTGACTCGTTTGTTCCTATATTCATGTACTGTAAGACAGACATCGTTTTATAGTAATGACAATTTTTTTAGACTGTCCAGGAATTTTTTTCCACCCGGAAAATGAGTCTTGTTTTACAATGACTTAGGTACCTACTAAAAGTACTAATGTTCCTAATGACCTCAATGGTGATTATTTTTGGGATTTTTTTCATTGAATAAATCCAATAACCATTACCGATGTGGAATTCAATCATTTCATTCCCCAATTTCCCGAAAACGACCTTTGTTTTGATCCATTTAACACGATTTTTTACTGGTATTCGTCACATCGACGAATGAGTTGCAATAAGCACAAAAAATGGGGTTGCATTCTAGGGTTAAATAATAATTTTATCATTATTACATTACAATTTTATTATTAAATTATAATTTAATTATTATTATGAGTTTAAATTTTTATAAGAACAACGAGGAATTTCACGTAATTCTGTTTGCATTTTTCCTGAATAGTTAATGGTGTGGGAAAGCTGAAAATCGGGGTGATAGTTACCTTTTCAAGTTCATTGTTGATGGCCATGGTTAAAAACAAGCCAGTTGAATTATTACATAGCCATTGAATTATTACTTTCAATAATGAACCTTTGGAATTAAAACTAGGCATAAAACTAAAATCTGAACACATTTGAGCCGAAAAGGTTTGCTAGTTAGATCATTATCAACCCACAACTTTATCTCAACCCTAATATTTCTGGATTAATCATGATATTAAACTAACAGGAAAACATTTAAAATTAAAAGAAATGTATTACAAAAATATTTATTGATATATACATGCAGTTGGGAACTTCCAGTCATTGATAACAAATTACCTTGTTCTCAACTGAGAATCATGAATTAATAAACACTTGATACATTACAACACAATTAAATTACTTGACAATCACAACTTGGGGTGCAGTACAAAATAAATCAATAAAATGACTACGCCAAGCAGGCATCATTTCTACAGAGCTTACCAATTTTGGATTTGATGACATGAAGTAAGTTCAGAGTAGCCACACAACTTGGAAAAGTCAGGAATTTCTTCTGGTAAAGGCAGTTTTTTTTTTCATTAGATAAAGACATCACTGAGATTATAATAAAATAAATAAATAATATATAGGTATTTGATTTATTATTGGCTTGTTTTATTATTTTATATTTATTATAAAATAATAAATAATACAATAAATCATATAAATAAATATATTTATATCAATACATATAAATATATCTATCAATTTTCACCAAAAATATAAAATCTACAATTTATCTATTCCTTAGCCCGGAATCAGGCAGCCCCTCCCTCCGGGGGATATAATATAGTATTACACATATTGTACTTTTATATTTTATTTAATATTAACCATAGTCATGAGATTAATCCTAACGGATTATATTGACTTTTATAAGAAATTAAATAAAATTTTATAATATATTTGAATTAAGTATATCCATTAAAGGCGTACAAAATGAATTTTATTCATTTTGGACTCGTTTGACTTTCAGTATGAATTTTAAACCAACCTGAGACTCTACAAAATCCATCTTGCACCACACAGTTCCAAATAGAAAAGACCAAATAGATTTTGGCAATGTTTGAGTACTAATTGAACTGGTCGTTGAAGAAGCCAAACAAACCTGAACATCCTAACGAATTATTTCTCCTGGTACAAAAATCTGTTCAGGAGATATTAGAATACGGTTTTCTTCATTGCAGTCATCTCCAGCAGTCACAATCTCGTCCGCAGGTACCATCATGACCAAGAAAAAATGAATAAAAACAAAATAAGGAAAAAAGTACTCAAAACCATCCAAATTTGTTAGTTACAAATTACTAACTGAGTAATTAAATCAATTATAACGTATTCAATTATGTCACTATGATAGTTTATGCATAAACGGTTTTCTAAATTACTCGTACCTAAGCTTTAATGTATACTTACCACTTGGTCGATTGCTAGAGATAGAGTCCAGTAAGTCCCAAGTGTGTCGTCAGAATGAAATCCCTTCTAACATGGAATGGAGCCTGCAAAGAGAAAAGAAAGAATACCTATTCATTTAGTTTTTGGTGCCAGACAAGCATTTAGGTAGAGATTTGCAAAGTCCTATGCTGATGTATCACCAGAACATTATTTATTATTTGAGATAAAATTAAATAGGTAAACATAGACGGGTAAATACATTTACTTACGTTTGCCGGTATGACAATGGGGAAATTCCTTTTATAGTCAAGCTTTTCTGGGGTTTCATCCAAGTGCTCGGAGCAGACGGTGGTATCTTTGTTTATGCATCTATATTCCGTGCCTTCTGTAATCTAACATTAAGTAGCTCCTCTGATTATCGCCAATATTACGAATACTCTACAGAGAGTGCATCTTGCAAGATTTCTGAGTGCTTCTCGCAAGGTTTTATGTGAATCTCCTCATCATTACATCGCTTCAGTATAACACAATTTCCCGTGGGTAACAGCAAACAGGGCTAAGGAAATCGATAGGATTTGGTGGGCGGATTATATCCTGGTCGTCCAACTTTGCACGGTCGCTATTGCACTCAATGTATGCACAGTTATGGCATTGTGGAAGTGGAACTGTTCTAGTTCTCGGGGGAATAGCACTATGTACTATTAACTATTTTGCTGTACGACTCTGTTGAGGGCAAGCACTTCGTCACGGCGAGGTAATATACGGAGAACTCTTCGTCCAGATTCTCGCACTGGGAGATTCGCAAAATCAGGCAAAACACACGCGGAAAATCAGCAAGGCGAAACTACGGTAAAATGTGTCAACGATGTACCGAGCTGTCATCACATCGGCCGATTGATAAGTGTGATAACGTAGGTTTTGAATTCCGGAAGGTTTATCTAATCGTCGCCAGGCAGCGCTGATGCCGTTTTATCCATCCTCACATCCTAGATGCTCCTGAATAATCGATATTTGACTCAAATGCTATGAATCGATTGAAGGAACGTGTGTAAAGAGGAATAATTCTACCAATCAATTGAGTTGAACATCATACGAGGTCTGAAAAAAATGGAGTCGCGAGAGTGATCTGGAGTGAATTTATGTCGAGTTTTCCAAAGAAACTTCGAAGCTGATTTCTGGGATCTCGAAAATTTTGAGTTAAGTCGTTCTTCCTTCACACGGCATTATCGGTATCTGACCGACTGAATTGACACATCAGTATGTGACTGATTGTCCATGAGCTGTTGCTCCAGACTAGTATCTGACTGGCTACAAAATCAATATCTGATTGGCTGACTGAATTCGACACGTCAGTATTTGACTGACTGTCGCCTTGGTCTGAGTTTTGTGAGAGAATTGAACTGAATGCGCTCACTTGTCTGAAGGAGCTTTGAAACTTGGCTTTACTACTTGATTATTGACTGATTTGAATTGCATTGATGTTGATTGACTGATACTGATGACTGCAATGGAACAATAAAGAACATGATATTCAATTAGATACGGTATGAAATGAGTTGTATATGAATGTGGACTCACTTACCAGTCTTACACAAGTCACACGCGACCGATAGGCTCTAATCGGGTCTCTACCTGTGGATGGTTTGTTGTTCGTAACCCTTCGTGTATATTCGGCTGGTCTCGGCAAGATTCGGGAGTTGTGACTGTTACAACTTCGCATTAGCGACAAAAGTTGTAGTTTCACGCCCCCTAGTTTGGGAATCTATGCTCTATCATGTTGCATTGAGTATAACTTACCAGTTTTATGTGGAAGGTAGGTTCTGTACGAGGCTCTAAGGCAGAGCAGAGTGGGCTGGTGGGTACTCATTCATTCCGTTCTGTACACAAACGCACGGCCTCTTTCATCTCAATGACTGGCAACGAGTTTTTTCTTCCCGGTGGAAGCTTTGTAATGATTTGCAGCGTCCTCAGAAAATGAAGGGGACCCCCTGGTACCTCTTTATCCTCCACCGTCCTACTCGTTGTTTTGTTCTGTCGGAATCATTAGTCACCGGCGACAACCTGTGTCCCGACAAGCGTGGAAGGCTGGAAAAAAGAAGGGAAAAAACATGACGAAAATGTGTAGAAACGCTCTCCCGCTATCCCTCCCCGCTTTTGTGGATTTATGTAAAGCAGATGTCGAGTGAATCAAGGGACGAACGGTAGATGAAGAGGAGAACGGGGTGTGCAAAAAAGTTGGAAAAAAATCTGACGTGGTTTTTTTTTATAAGGGACGAACTATCCCCCTCGGATGCACTCTGAAATGTAAATATAGGCAGTATTCATGGTCTTCGACAATACCTGCGCTTTCCAGGGAGGCGGTGTTATTCGGGGAGCCAGTTCCTGGCACTGGCCTCCCCTTTCTGGCCACAACTGAACGACCCGTTTTACGGTAATTCCGTGCAATTTTAAATAGACCGCAATTTATTTAAAAGACCGTCCAAGCTTCGTAGAATGCCGGAAATGGGAGAAAAAAAATGTGGGGGCCGAAAAAAATGTGTAGCCGCGGGTGGAGTTGGCAAGGGTTTAATCTGTGCATTTCAGATGGGGAGAAACTCATTGTCGATGCCATCCGTGTTACCTCTGATGATGATTGTCACGGACAGATGACTGATGGGAATTTCCATCACCCGTGTTCACCCTGGCATCGACAGAATTGACGAGAGGATGAAGATTCACATCGGCTTTTCAGCGAATTTTCAGTAATAAGAGCTATTGTAATGGCCTCAAAATTTTAAGAATTGGCTTCTTCGAAGAAAAACGCTGCAAATTAATACACAAAGGTTTAATTTTTTCTGTATAGATCACTCGTCTGCAAAGATCACAGCATTGCCATTGCCACTATTTGTTTAACCTACCAACCATTGATAGGTACTACCTACCACACAATACTGCCTTCTCAATCAAGTTTATTAGGAAGAACTAAACGCTTCACACTCGATTCGAAGAAATAGGGAGTTTCATGTGGAAATTTGATACTGGTTGCTAAGGAAGCAAAACTGAACACAACTCAAAAACGCTGTAAATGATTGCCCAAAGGTTCATTATTTTCTGTATGATATAGATATATTTATTCATTTATTTACGGGCAAGCCCAATTTATAACCAACATAATACAGTTCTATTCAACTTAATACATTGTTCATATAAAATAACAGAAAATATTATAATTGAAGGTAGGGGGATCGAGAAAATATAATTACAATGAAAGGAAAAGCGAGTAACTGAAGAGGATGGGTGGAGAAGAAATTAAGGATTTAAGTGATGATAAGGGACTATGGAAGAAATCAAAAAGTGGATAAGTGGTGAGGTATCTATACATATAGATCACCCTTCTGTATGGATCTCTCCCTACCAACCATAGATAACTACTACCTACTAGGGCACTTTTGAAAATTTCAACCCTTCATTTCCATTTGGTTGGTGGTTGGGGTTGACATTTTCAATAATGCCCTAGTAGGTAGTAGTTATCTATGGTTGGTAGGGAGAGATCCATACAGAAGGGTGATCTATACAGAAAATAATAAACCTTTGGGCAATGATTTGCAGCGTTTTTTATTCGATTTCCAGATTCTACGAACCTTGAAACGTGAAAACTTCCAATTTTAAGGGGGGGGGGGGTTAATTTTTTTTGTTCCTCGATTTTTAGAGTAATAAACCGAAAAAATTCACTGAACTCCGGTTTGAAACATTCTAATCTCCTTTGCAGACTTGAAAAAAACTTAGACCATAAATTTGATCTAATGATGCCCTTTTGACGATGAGGCCCGATTCACTGCCGTTTGGTAGATTCTACGGCAGGCCACTCAGAAAAACACATACTATGTGTTCTGCTGTTTATACTCTTTTGCAGCAGAGTCGCCATTCAATAGGGTATGCGTATGGGTCGGGAAAACTGTTTATTCTTATTTTTAATCTAATATAGACCTCATTCAGAGAATTTCGACACCAACGCGACCTTCCAGCGTGAGAAGACCATTTTCTATGATTGTTCAAACTTTCAAATTATTATGATGTCAGAGTGGGGTCACGCGTGACGTCAGAATAATTCAAAACTTTGAAAAATCATAGAAAAAGATCTATTCATCCAAAAAGAGAACGGCTGGTGTCAAAATTCTCAGGATGAAGTCTACTTTCGATTAAAATTTTTTTTTTTTTTTTAACGTGATTTATTATTGCAATTGAATATTAAATACAATCCATCTAGCAATATTACATATCATTATTACACTCCTTGAGAGCCCGTTTACAGTAAAAGTCCCTTCTCATAACAGTATCTTCAACACTGAGCTATAACTGCACTTTAACAGCACTAACTAAGTCCAGTGGTTTTTTTTCGCTTGAGCTAAGGAAAAATCATAGAAAAAGATCTATTCATCTAAAAAGAGAACGGCTGGTGTCAAAATTCTCAGGATGAGGTCTACTTTCGATTAAAAATCTTTAAAAAAATCATGCGCACACCCAATTGTCCTGGCTTTGCCCATCTTATTGAGATGGTACCTCAGGTGGCAGCGGTCAGTAAGGACGCCTATTATGGTGCGAAGGTCTTCCCTCTTCAGTGGCAGCAGAGCTTTTGCTCTGGTCTTAGAAATGGCTTGCTTCTGCTTTGGAGTGTTGCGCGCAGGTGGAGCTCTCTTGCTGTCTTCCCATTTCCGAACCTGTTGAATAATAAAGCTCTCTACCAAATACCACAGCAACATTTGCAGACGACACTGCTATCCTGGCAGTTGGTGACAGCAATGTTGAGTCAATATCAAAACTCAATAAATCCACCCCCAAAATCAGCCAATGGACTTCGAAATGGAGGATCAGATTGAATGAGGTCCGTGCACGTTGATTTTACCAACCGGAAAATCAGCTATAACTCTACTTTCCTCAGCAACGTGACAATTCCCTACGCGAATGAAGCCAAATACCTGGGCATGACGTTAAATGCCAAGCTCAGGTGGAAGGAACATGTCAAAGAGAAGAGGACTGAGCTCGCATTGAAATTTAGAGAGATGTACTGGCTGATCGGCCGACGTTCCACCACGACCATCGGCAACAAGCTGCTTTTTTCCAGAACTCTGTACTACGATGTATCACTAATACGCCGTGGTACTTCCGAAACGATGCTCTCCACCGCCAACTTCAAGTGGACAGCGTGGATGAAGTGATTAAAGGACAAATGTGAATGAGGAATCTGTAACGCTCATATATTGATGTGCATGGTCTAACTCGACGTCTCAAGCGTCTCAAACCTCATGAACTTGTGTAGTCCTGAAAAATTTATTGTGTTAATATGTCATATTTATATTGGTAATGAGTTTACTCGGTACAATAAAAGCTTAATAATAAAATAAAACAAACACTTTCTGACTCTCAATGCACGTTACTCACCCAATTACCACAGCAATAACAAATAAGGGTTAAAATATGTGTTTTTCCTTGCTGATTCCAAAAGACCAAGAGCATATCCAATCAGCTGGGTGAGCCCGGAAACTAATTTATATTATTTTCTGTCATTAGTACGAGTAAGTACAGACGTAAGCTGCTGCGGTAGCGTCCTGAGGTCTTTATGTACCAATTTCCAATGCTATACAAATGTAGCCCTTATTTGCATCCATTTTTCCTTCAAAATCTCGTAAAAACGTTTTGTGACCAACGTAATCAAAGAGGTGACGTCAGTCGTAGAATAATAAATAATGAGCAGAATTAAAACCCCTACTGAACACAACACGCAAAGGAAAGATAAAATAACCAAGGTTGAACCAAGAGGCGTAAAAACATCACCGTTTTTCACCCTTCATCAGAATTTATAACCCGACTCCGGGGTTACATTAAGAAGCAGAAAAAATGATAATTAAAATGTTGAGTAAGTCGCTTGATAAAACATAATCTTCTTTGTCATCTTTCACGATTAATGAAAATTAATTGTTGACTTCCACCCCTGAATTCTGTAATTCCTAAGCTGACTGTGGGGGTGCCTCAAAAGCAGAGGCATGAAAAGCACACACTTTACCCCCTCCCCACCTCCCCTACCCGGATCCTCATTTTATCATGCTATCCTTGTTCACCCCAGTTTCGTTAAGACTTTTCTTCCTCATCCCCGTGATAAGAATCTGGACACAATTATTGGATGGGGGGAAGGAAATACAAATCCTGTTAAATGAGGGAGAATATTATTGTGGAGTTTTGTCTCTTCTTGGTTCTTTCTACCAAGTTTTCTTAACCTTCATCCGCTCGCGTGGGCGGCAAACTGCCGCCCTCGATGAATTTTGCGTGGCAAAACATAACTGGCACGCAAGAGATCGGGAAAGTGCAGTTGTATTCTCTAGTTGGACTTTCCTCCGCAAGATGTTGTTAACCTTTTCCTCCTGCGTTATGTTGGTGGCTGTCAGTACACGTTCAAAGTTTGAGTGACTAAGTTCGGCGGCTAACTGCCGCCCCGCGATCGGCAGTGCAACATTTTTTTGAACGTCCACGGTGAAATGTAAGTATATTTTTTTACTTCATTCAGCCTCCTTATGAGTAGCTATGTATGTTTCGGAAGAAATGCCGATAAAAACCTGAGTTTCATTTATCATTTGTGATGTTTGCTTTGGTACCTACTCGTATTGCTTCTGAGTCTATTAGGGTAGCGAATCATTGTTTTTACTTTTCTATGTCACTTCTTCCAATTATATTCATTTGAAATATTGTTTGCCAATTTTATCTTGAAAATGTATTGTACAAATAAGTAAGTTTTTGTATGTACACACTTTCAAACCTAGTTTCAGAGCGTTTCAACATGAATGCCTTAGAGCATAAAAAAATTAAACGCCTTTATTCATTTTATTTATCAGTTTGTTTGTTTTTCAGGGAAGAACAATTTGATTTATTGAACAGAGTGTGATAGTTTAGTCACTAGGCAGTAAGCCCAGAAAGAATATTATGACGTTATTTTTTTAAATTTTTGTTTACCAAAGTTTATAATTATTTTCAATAAAAGTTTTTCATTCTAAATAATGTGTATGAACTCACTTACAAGATGACCAACCCAAATCCTTGTCGTTATCGAGTTGAAGTACCAAAAAATCCATTGAAATAAGGAAAAATGTGACGGGCGGCTATCAGCCGCCCCGCGATCGCTAGTGTGACTCAGGGGGGCGCGAGCGGATGAAGGTTAAATTGTTGCGAGTAGGTATTTTTCCATTCTTTTCCGCAATTGAGTTGGAATAATTGGTTCTTTGTTTGAAGATCAGTTTTGAAGATGATGCTGGATTTATTTAACCCTAACGGCCTCACGGGAGTCTTAGAGACCTACTCGGTATTTGTACTGAGAATGGGGAATTCGCCTCAATTTTAAATTCAGGAATTTCAGGTCAAATCAATAGGGTCCTAGAATAACGTTCAACACCGGGAATACTCATGGGGAAAAAAATACTGTAGAATAGAATGGCTGAGAAAGAAGTTAAGCCTATTTTTAAAAAATACTGCTAAAATCCAGGAAGGCTGAGGGCCGGTGGCTACGTCACGGGCCGAGCTTTCCGATGTGAAAACTTGGTTTGGGACCTGATTGACTCCACCTCTTCTCTCTTCACTCAAAAACGTGTCAACTGGATTTCAGTAAGCCAAAAACTTACATTGAAATGGTCTTCGCAACAATATAACTGGTTGTTGAAGGTGGACGTCCACCAGTCTACAACCATTTCTGCCATCTCTCTCGCTGGTATACGTTCGGCACACTGACCGCCTGTGAAGTCTTCATTCGCGCACACCTTCATAAAACACTGTTTTTTCTTCCTCCCCATAATTACTTTCTAACTAACTAACTAACTACATAGCACTACTGTAGTGCTCGACCTGTAACAGGTCGATGTGGCCCCTGGCTTCCCGAACTCCACCTGGCACGGTCACCCGCCTGAGACCTCCGCAAGCCTACCACCTGGAGGTCCCTCAAGACATCATCAAGCCAGCGACTCCGAGAACGACCTCTTCTTCTTCTAGTTTCCATCCTAGCTCGCAGCATCATTCTCGAGCAGGCCTCCACCGGCATGCAGTCGACATGTCCCAGCCATTGGATGCGCCCAGCTTTGATGGATCAGACTATGTCTTCATGTTTTAATAATTCATCAACTCCACAATTACTTTCGCTTGAGTTTTACTTGAATCGGGGAACCGGCGATCCATCCCCGCCGTCCAACAATCAAGGCTATACGATGTGACGCTGATCCGGAAACGATTCAACATTTCATTTTGGAATGCACCGATTTATCATCATACAGAGAGGAACTCCTGGAGAAAATCTCAAAGGAAGTTGACAACCCCTTCAATGTGGACATAATTTTAGCCTCATCATTTTAGCCTCATCATTTTAGCCTGTGACTGTATGATTTTTTAAAAATGTGTGGCATTATCCTGTAAAAATTATTTTTGTAAATAAGTAGGTACTATCCATTATGTTTTTATCAGTTTGTAACGGCTGTAAATCTTTAAAAGCCAATAAAAAAAAAATTAAAAAAAAAAACAATCAAGGCGACCCATCCCCGTTGGCTTTTCGGCGATACGTCCCGGTTGTGCAATTCATCCCGGTATGAAGGCTCTCTTGTTCTCAATTCATCCCCGCGGTAATTTTTTATACGAAGTGCGATCAAGTGAAACCACAATCAACCGAAACAATAATACGTAATAGTAAAAATACCTACAAAGTGTATAATCAGCTATCGTTATAAATCAATAAAATAAAATCAGTCGTGACGATAAAATATTGCACCAAACAAAGGTGGACGTCTTCTGGATATTGCTTAGCGATCAGTGCTCTAATCCACCTGGATTTTTACGGGATTTCTTGGGCAGGGTAGGTTCTGTCGAAAGGAACTAATATTATGCGAGCTCTCAATTTACGCACATATTTTCTTCCTGGCTACCAAGATGATTGTGTACTCGATACCACAACTGCTGTATTGACGGTTTTGAGATACGCCTTGCACTTGCACTTTCTACGTAGTTTTGCACAACTACGGTTTCCTCCATTTTGCATGGCCCAATCACTAGGTTCTACAACTGCCTTGCCTTTGCTTGGCTATAGAACATGCCAATTTCTTACCGCCTGGCCACCAATGAGGTATTTCGGTGTGTCGGAAATTCAGGTTTTAGACCTCAAATTTGGATTCAGCACCATTGAAAACATAAATGCTTAAACTTTTTGCCCAACGTTACTGCTCTGGCTCCAAGGGAACACTATTTGACTCAGGACAGTTCTGTTACTCCTCCCCCTACTGGACTACTTACTACCCTGCACAGTGGCGTCGCGTGATAATATTCGTCAGGCAAACAGCTAGGCTGCAAATTATTACACAAAGGTTCATTTTTTCTGTATTGATCACGTGCCAGCAAAGAACTCAGCTTTGTCATTGTCACCACCTACCAACCATGTTTTACCTTCACAATCAAGTTTATTTGGAAGAATTAAACGCTCCACACTCCACTGGAAGAAATAAAGAATTCCTTCGTTTAGAAATTTGATCACTGGTTGCTAAGGAAGCAAAACCGATTACATCCCAATGAAACGACCGGCGAAAGCATTTTGGTTAACTAAAATTTGAAGGGCGATCACGCCTCTTTTGCGATTCATACTCGTTTTTCTAACTTCTCGTAGGGAGCGAACAGTTTGTCCTACAAAGCTATGGGTAGTCTCATTCGATTCCGAAAATTCAATGGTACAATCTTAAATTTCTGATAAAACAATACCTTTATATCGAGAGTTTTCGAGAGAGGGTGTCTTTGGAAGTTTCAGCCCTTCCGTTTCACCGCTTAGAAGTGACTTATGTACATCAACCAAAAGGTTCGGGGCACAACTAGACCCCAAATGAAGCCCACATACCAAATTTCATCATAATTAAGGAATTTCCATGATAATTAAGTAAAGATCCGCGGACGGACGGATTTTTTTTTATATTCGATTTTCAAAATCTACACGTACTTACCTACCACAAACGTAAACCATCAAATTTGAGGGTGGTCAAACTTTTTTCTTGAAAATAATTAACCAAAAAGGGAGACTCTGAATTTAGACCCAATAAGATGTGAAACCTTCAGTCTACAATGTTTTGCAATTATTTCCTAGTGTCTATCAACAAGAAAAACGATTAGGTACAGTGAAATACAGTAAAATCGGGAACGGGACACCAGTCAACGTCATACAGCTGATATTTGCGGCGGCGAAAAAACGAACTGCTTTCCTTCTTTGAGATATGTTATGTCTTCATGCTATGAGCTAATTAGTATCCATGGCTCATATTCCAAGTATTCAAGGTCACGAAACAGTTTTCCTACTGTTTGCAACAGCTGAGAGTCTGGTAGTGGGGGTACAGCAATACTTGACCCCGCGCTGACCCCCCGCCACCCGCCGATTGTCGCCTCTCACTCTAAAAAGTCCCGAAAAATTCATTTTTTTTTGAACTGCTTGCCTTGCATCCAGCGATGCAAGGAGGACCAGCCCCCGCGCTAGTTCGCTTATCATCCGCAATCATCTACATTACCGACCTCCCCAAGTCTCTGGTGTGTTGCGGGCTAGTATCCAAGGCAAAATACGTACTTTCTTATTCCATTCTCTTATTTAATCTAAATTCCTTGATAATAATGAAATAGTCCCTAAATATTATAAAAGTTTTGCAAAATCAGCTAGATATTACTTACAAACAATGGAAATATAGGAGAATCTCAACAAAAATTTATTTATTTATTTTGCATATTTGTAGTAAGGCAAACAGTGTTTGCTATGTTTGCCTGGAGGAGACGCCACTGACCCTGCACGATTTTACTGACTAGATATTAATGCATCCAAATTGGTAGCGAGCAGTCAAGTGACGTCAGCATTCTGATTTGGAGCTACTACTAGTTAACTACCAGCCGTTGACTGGAACTAACTCGAAGATATCTCAATTCAATTGCCGGTAGTTAATTTCGTATTTGGTAAGAACAAGTTTTAAGGTTGATAGGAACTGACTTTACGACGTCTCATTTCAACCTCACAACTTGTTTAAAATTGGATTTACTCGAGCAAATTACTATTTAGTGGTCGGATAGCGATCAGAACCCAAAGGACACCAGCATTTCCTTTCAGTAAAAAGTAATGTGGGAATTTCGATCAAAAGGGTATTAAGCAGTCTTATAAAGTTTAGAGTAAGCAAAGATTTGACTTGGGGAAATCTTGAAAGAAAACTCGGCGCTTTGCGCCTCGGCGGGGGGCTCCGCCCCCCTGCACCCCCCGGTTTATTTCTTTTTCCATACTCTGTATGAAATCATAGGAACACAGAATGTGTTTTTGCGATACTAGTCATCCGTTAAATAAAAAACAACAATAATAAATGTGGAGTTGACATTAACATGAAAACCAATAAACATATCACCAGATGTTTTTCTCTGTCGCTTTTTCGTGACGATTTTTTTTCGGTAGGTCATCGCAAAAACACATTCTGTGTTAACTTCTTTTCAGGAAAAAAAAAAACTTTTTCATGAAACACTTCGATCAAAATACTGGCAGAATAAGCAGTTTCTAACTGGGCTGAAGGCTAGGAAAATTTTGAATTGAATGCTGCCTCAAGGGCCAGAGTACGCCCTTATAACGAAGGGAGAGGGGGTGAGTCTCCACCCGAGGGAACTCCCTTCCTACCTTGGAAGGGTTCCCCTGAAGGGGATGGCTCCTCCTATTTTGCCAGGACCTCTTTCGTTATTTTTATTGCAAAAATACTATACTAAATAGTGGTTCACCACAGTTACAATGACATGTGGTAGAAAAATTAATTAAAGAGATCACACATTTGAAAAACGAGCAGACCCGATCACTGTTATACCTGAGCCATACTCTTCTGGATTTTGGTTTATTATTTTCAATAATGAACCTTTGGAATCGACCAAGAAAAAAAAAGTTTTAACACCCCCTCAAAATTTGATGGTTTACGTTTCAAGGTACGTAAAATCCAAAAATCGAATACAAATTTGGCCGTCCGTCCGCCGTCTGCCGTACGCCGTCCGCCGTACGCGACACTTTTGCCACTTAGCATTGACCGATTTTGATGAAATTTGGTATGTAGGCTCTATTTGGGGTCTATTTGTGCCCCGAAGCTTTTGGTTCATGTAGGTCACTTCTAAGGGTTCCAAAATCAATTTTGAAATCTTGAAAACGCCCTAACTCAGAAAATTTCGATATAAAGGTATTGTTTTTCCTTCAATTTAAGATTCTATAGAATTTTTAGAATTTTTTGAGACCACGCGGAGCTCTGTAGGACAAACCGTTCGCTCCCTACAAAATGTAAGGGTTTATATTGAAATATATATGTATATATAAGTCAAAACACGAGTGTGAATCGCAAAAGAGGCTAATCTCCGTGCAAATTAGAGCTGACCAAAATGCGATAAATGGTTGGTGATTTTGATTTTTTTTTTTTTTTTTTGATTTTTTTGATTTTTTTTTTTTTTTTTCTTTTTTCTTCATATTCGATTGGTGATTTTGTAGACGAGTGATCTATATAGAAAAATAATAAACCATTGTGTAATAATTTGTAATAATTTGTGTAATAATAAAATTTCAATTTACCGAAATAGCCCATTTTCGGACTTCTCACTGTTTAAATTTTAGGTTTACCAGAACGGGTTGATGATGTGGCCCTCCACTCTCTGGAGATGAGTCGAATTACATCTTTCACTTTTTCAGGGATAGGTCGCCTGTTGTCTCTTGAATCACCGTTGAGTACACTTGAATGAACACTGTCTTATGTTTATTCATTGTTTACATAACCTTCCCGTGGATAACCCCAGAGAGAAGGGAATCATGGAGCAACCGAATCTGATTGGTTGGCAGACATGAAAATGGGGAAAAATTGCAAGTGTGCCAAATTTGTCTCCATACAACATCTATGACACTAAATATACGAAAAAATTCGAAAAATTTAGTCTAAAATAATTCAGGGTTATCTGGGCTAATTGAGCATTTGTATTGCTATCGTATAATTTATTATCATCGCATCATATTGTAGTTTGATCCACTAAACGTTTGCTGCTCGTGACGAGTGAATTGTGGCATTTCATTTGAGTCTCTGACTGTCCTAGGCTAATGGTCTCGCTCTGATCATTTGCCGAGAAAAAACCGTCAACTGTGAGAAATGAGATTCGAGAAGGTGAAGTAAGAAATGGGAGAGATAAGGGGACGGTCACAGAGTAGGTAGTAATAATCCCTTAACCCTCCACTACTTCCATCACCTCGCCCTTCCATTCATTCCACCCCACTGAATAAATGTATCCCGATGAAAAATATCCCTAATGCGTGGCAAGCTCTCTTAAACCCTTTCGCCACCCCTTTTCCCTCCTATTAAATTCCGTATAACCGTGAAGGTAACCTACCCCTTCAGTGTTCCCCCTGATAAGGAGTGATTTATTCAATTTTCACGTTACGCCGATACCTCACGTGGTTCGAAGGGAAGGGGTAGTTCAATCCCCCCCATTTGGGGATTACACCTTTAAATTTCTATACGGGATCGGAAGGCTTCGGATGGGGGGTCCTACGTGGGCAGAATTCCTACCGAGATCCCCTCGTCGACTTCAAACAAGCTGAGAGTGACTGCTAACTTGATTGGAAAATACGTGTAAAGGATTACTTACATACAATTTCATCAAACCTTCATTTAATTTGTTTGTTTGATTCTTGTCAGGGTTTCTTTATCAATTTTTCAGAAATTAGGACAGACTCCATCGAAACGTGGGACATTTCCGTCATTAAAAAAATGGTTCATTGTAAGTAGAAATCTAAAATGATTGTTGTTGTTGTCATCCAAGAACCAATATTTTTGACATTTTATGTCATTAGGTACTTTGGCACATGGACTCAAAAAACGAACAAATTTTGATCAACAATTGTTGTTAATTGTGGCAGTGAACAATAAAACTCCTGTTTTTACGATTCAAAGGTAAAACACCTCGATTCGGCAACAACACCTAAGCTGATCTATTCCTACTTGACAATCAATGGTGAATCGTCTCATCCGAATGAAAATTTTACACAAGGCGTTTTATTGAGATAAAACACCTGATAAGACACCACCAATAATTAAAATTGTTTTTTAATAGACTAGAAAATTACCCATTGATTGATTGATCAATCAATAATGGAAGCATTCCATTTTCATTCACCTGAGAGGGACTGAAGAAATTGCTTGATAATTTACAGAAAAATATAAAATACTGCTGAAAAGCCTGCTAAACGCAGGCAGAAACAAATCGTGGATATGTAAAAAAAAAATGTTGATGTGGCCTGAACCGAACCCCTATCGGGACCCCACGTTTGGGCTACGTAAATACGTACGGTTGGGGTTGTATGTATGTATAACTTCATGTATAATCATTCAATGTTATATACAATTAATGCGACACATAAAGGGCCCCCTATAATCCAGGTCTTGGGGGAAACATAAGGCTTGGGGAATTTGAAAGAAACCTAGGTCCAGAGGAATTTCAAGAAAACCAAGACACTTGCTCTCTTGTCTTGAAGCTTTACTTCATCACATTTAATAAGTAAAGTACAAATATAAACCACAATGTTGAACGACGAAGGAGAAAATAATTTTAACACAATTATTGAGGAATAATTTAATAAATTGAGTGAGAAACGGTAGAACAGAACGTGGCTTTACTTACATTTTCAAGGAAGAGAAGAGAGAAAAGATTAACAATGATATCGGCAGTATGCTGCCGTCCTACGTAAAAAAGCTGCAACTTATTACACGAAGGTTTATTATCTTCCTAGATCACTCGTCTGCAGAGAACACGGCTTTTCCACTGTCACCACCTACCTTCCACGGACCTACAGCGATCGCATTTTGGTCAGCTAAAATTTTAACGGAGATTAGGCCTCTTCACACTCGTGTTTATGATTTATCGTGAGTCCAACCCTTAAGTTCTCGTAGGGAGCGAACGGTTTGTCCTACGGAGCTCCGCGTGGTCTCTGAAAACAATACCTTTATATCACAATTTTTTAAGGTATGGCGTTTTCAAAAATTTACCCTTATTTTTCAACTCTTAAATGTGACTGACAACAACCAAAAGCTTTGGGGCACAACTAGACCCCAATTGGAGCCCTCTACCAATTTTCATCAACATCGGCCCATAGTAACTAAGAAAAGTGCCGTGTACGGCGGACGGAAAAAAAAAGATTATTCAATTTTCGGATTCTACGTAACTTGAAACGTAAACCAACAAATTTTGACGGGGGGGGGGGGGGGGGGGCTAAAAATTTTTTCTTCTTGGTTGATTCCAAAGATCCATTATTGAAAATAATAAACTAAAAGCCGTAGATCTACGTCCATCAACATAAGATCTACAGGGGCGTCGCGTGATAATATTCGTCAGGCAAACAGCTAGGCTGCAAATTATTACACAAAGGTTCATTTTTTTCTGTATTGATCATGTCCCAGCAAAAAACTCAGCTTTGCTATTGTCACCACTAACCAACCATGTTTTACCTTCACAATCAAGTTTATTTGGAAGAATTAAACGCTTCACACTCCACTGGAAGAAATAAAGAATTCCTTCGTTTAGAAATTTGATTACTAGTTGCTAAGGAAGCAAAACCGAGTACATCCCAAAGAAACGATCGGTGAACGCATTTTGGTTAACTAAAATTTGAAAGGCGATCACGCCTCTTTTGCGATTCACACTCGTTTTTCTGGTTTATCGTAGGTCCAACCCTTAAGTTCTCGTAGGGAGCGAACAGTTTGTCCTACAAAGCTATGAGTAGTCTCATTCGATTCTAAAAATTCAATGGTACAATCTTAAATTTGTGAAAAAACATTACCTTCATATCGAGAGTTTTTGAGCGAGGGTGCCTTTGGAAGTTTCAGCCCTTCCGTTTCACCGCTTAGAAGTGACTGACATCAACCAAAAGCACAACTGGACCCCAAATGGAGCCCATATACCAAATTTCATCAAAATCGATCCATGATAATTTAGGAGAGATCCGCGGACAGACGGATTTTTTTTTATACATTCGATTTTCAAAATCTACACGTACTTACCTACCACAAACGTAAACCATCAAATTTGAGGGTGGTCAAACCTTTTTTCTCGAAAACAATTAACCAAAAAGGGAGACTCTGAATTTAGACCTAATAAGATGTGAAACCTTCATTCTACAATGTTTTGCAATTATTTCCTAGTGTCTATCAACAAGAAAAACGATTAGGTACAGTGAAATACAGTAAAATTGGGAACGGGACACCAGTCAACGTCAAACAGCTGCTATTTGCGGCGGCGAAAAAACGAACTGCCTTCCTTCCTTGAGATAATGTGGGTGAATGGATATGTTATGTCTTCATGCGTGGGCTAATTAGTATCCATGACTCATCTTCCAAGTTTCTCTGCATTCAAGGTCACGAAACAGTTTTCTGACTGTTTGCCATGGTGGTAGTGGGGGTATGGCAATACTTGATACCGCGCTGACCCCCCGCCACCCGCCGATTGTCGCCTCTCACTCTAAAAAGTCCCGAAAAATTCATTTTTTTTTGAACTGCTTGCCTTGCATCCAGCGATGCAAGGAGGACCAGCCCCCGCGCTAGTTCGCTTATCATCCGCAATCATCTACATTACCGACCTCTCCAAGTCTCTGGTGTGTTACGGGCTAGTATCCAAGGCAAAATACGTACTTTCTTATTCCATTCTCCTATTCAATCTAACTTCCTTGATAATAATGAAATAGTCCCTAAATATTATAAAAGTTTAAAAATCAGCTAAATATTACTTACAAAAAATGGAAATATAGGAGAATCTCAACAAAAATTAATTTATTTATTTTGCATATTTGTAGTAAGGCAAACAGTGTTTGCTATGTTTGCCTGGAGGAGGCGCCACTGAAGATCTACGGCTTTTCTAAGTTGAACGGTAGTATGTGTGCGTGAGTAGGCACATTCCAATATCCATAGAATACGGTGACTGACGAGGTAAATTAACAAGAAATATAATTTCGAATTAGCAGTGAAATGTCTGACAAATATTATATTTACGTGCATGTTAGAGGAAATGTCATGAAACATCTGATGAGTGATTGCTCAGGACATTCACTTTGGTTTATTATTTTCAAAAACGAACCTTTGGAATCGACCAAGAAGAAATTAACCCCCTCAAAATTTGTTGGTTAACGTTTCAAGGTACGTAGTATCCAAAAATTGAATACAAATTTGGCCGTCCGTCCGCCGTACTTTCCTCAGTTAGAATTGACCGATTTTGATGAAAATTGGTTTGTGGGCTCCATTGGGGGTCTAGTTGTGCCCCGAAGCTTTTGATTGATGTAAGTAACTTCTAAAGGTTGAAAAATAAGGGTTGAAATATTGAAAACGCCCTAACTCATAAAGGTATTGTTTTTCCAACAATTTAAGATAGTATTGAATTTTTAGAATTTCTAGAGACCACGCGGAGCCCTGGTGTAATTAGTTGAATTAATGGTGAAATGTCTGAAAATATTATATTTACGTGCATATTAGAGGAAATTTCATGAAACATCTGATGAGTGTTTGCTGAAGACGTTCATTTTTCAATTTATCATCATCAAGTCAAGTCGAAGAAACGGTGCAAAAGCATTGAAGTGCTCACCAGGAAAGTAGTGATTTTGAGAGTTGAGGAGTTTAACCATCTCAAGACAGTACAGGTTTTCAACTCGCACAGATTCTGTTAGAAAATATACGGATTCAACGCACTGGGTGGGTCTCAAAGTATCGGAGTGCCAGTCTGTGGAGGGCAACCCAGCAGACCAGTCCATAAATTACCCAAGGGCGAGCGAGGGGAGAAGGCAACTGACCCCCCCCCCCCCGCCACACCTGGTTCAAGCTAATCTCCTCAGATTAGAAGGTGGAACAAAAAAAGGAGAATTTTTTGTGTTCCTTTGAAGGCAGGAACGAGGGGTCACGGAGAACTATCAGATGGGAACACGCCATCTCAAAATCTTCCTGTCCCCGGGAGGTAGCCTTGCATTATTCATCAAGACAAAAGCTGGGAGCCCTTTCTGCCATTTAGCCGCTTCCTGAAGGTTCCCATTCCCGACTCATCTTCAATCGATACCTTCCCTGTGTCTCAGTCTCCAGTTTTCTCTCACGATACCACAGCATCTCCTCTCTCTTCTTCCCGAGTAAATTACCTCCGAACCCAATTAGAAATTTTCCAACATCGTCATCAACTACTTTACATCTTTTCCTACTTTGGACATGAGAGGTGGTTGTGTGAAACTGGGCACCGAAAATTATGGAAACCTTACACGAATTTTCCAAGATCATACGATCTATGTGGGTAAATTTTTCACGTTGAACAATTACTGAAGCCGTCAACGGGGTTGGCTCTTTAGATACTTTTATTTTTCTTATTTACCTATTTTTAAGTAACTATTATTTATTCATTTATTTATTTTTTAATTATAGAAAGAGTCGTTCTAAATTCTAATGTAGTCAGCAGAAGTGTACTCACACCCTTTCAAAGGTATGTCAGAATATTATCCATATTTACAATAATCCATGTCAATCATTTATGTAAGAACGATGCTGTTATTTCTATACCACTCCGGTTTTAATATTCTTCATAGCTCTGAAGATGGTAGATGAATATATAGAAACGTCGGCCTAAAGAAGTGTTTATTCGTTTTATGACTGAACCACAAGAACCTCAACACCTATCCTTGATCAAGCAGTCGAGAAAAAAGAACCTTATTTTGACTATTATTTATATTGCCAGAATTTACTTTATAGGTACTTACTAACTTATTGAACTCTTTCTTGCGTAGAATCTTAGTTTAGTTTTCTAAGCTGATACCTATTAGTATTAATCCGTCTATCATAATGGCCTAAGATACTTTTACTTCACTAATTTTTCATCTATAGCTAAATTCCTGGATGAGTTCAAATGGGTGTGGCCATGCTTGCCTACAGAACCCCACCAGTGCAGTAATAATCCTCAGCTCTGTGAGCACTCTGATACACTCAGCTACAGAGAAAAAACGTCTACCCAGCTAATATCTTCTAAGGTCCAGCAGAATCGAACACCTCCTAAAGAAGTGGAGACCGTCCAATATCTTGAAAAACCTTTTGACTGGTTCGACCAACTTTGGTACAAGAAGTACACAGAGTGTCGAGTATTTACGCTACCCGCTCCTTTGGCAGTCGTAATAGTAATTCTCCTGGGCACTCTTGACAGTTTTGTATTAAAATAAATTAAATTGTGTTACGTCGGCGTGTCGTCGAGTGAAGGCGAAGTCCTTCTCGAAGACTTGACTGATTTTCTTTGGTTCCTAGTCAACAGCGAGATGGATCTCTAGAACAGGAGCTGTACTATTTCCCCGGGGCGTGGTGCCGACTGATGGGAGCAGTACAAGGAGAGCTGTATGCCTTCTCCAGCGCCTGAAGCCAGGCTGACCGTTGATAAGCAGAATATTCGAGGAGTTTTCTTTCAAACGGGCTTATATCTACTTGGAATGTTTTGTGGGAAATTTATAAAAACTAATTTCATGGCGGAGGAAGTTGTCTAGGGTTCCCAAATTTTCCAAATTGTTTGTTGATAGAACTTTTTATTGTAAGACCAAATTTTCGAAATTTTGGCATGCAGCATCAATTTCTTATCTGGACATAAGCACATCTTATGAAAAACGATGGAAATGAGCCACTTTGAAGAAAAAAAAACGAGTTTTTGGTTGTGTGAAGAAAAATCTCATTTTCATTGTCTTGCATTTATTTACCCATTATTTTCACTAACGAACTTTTGTAATCGAGCAAGAAAAAATATTCGAACCTCCTCAAAATTTGATGGTTTACGTTTCAAGGTATGTAAAACTCGAAACTCGAATAAAAAAAGAATTTCAAAATGTTAATTGAAAAAAATAAGATGAATGTAAGCCGTTTTGTTGGCAAACCCGATTTCTAGCAAGGATACAAACTGTTTCGGAAGAAATTCAACTCGTGAGGTGATAGGCCTTATCTCTATGAATCTGAATCACCGAAAAAAACAAATAGTGTAAAAAATGGATATAAGCCCTTTTGACAGAAAACTCTTGATTTACTTAGTGTTCCTAATTAGACTCTAAGGCGAAGAGAATGCAGAGGCCCGCGCCTTAGAGGACAATCCACTTGATTACTTACGGATCTCCGAATGGAAGGTGATCCGGAGAATGTATGGTGGAATAAGTGAAGGAGGAATAAGGCGCATCCGTACAAATACTGAGATAGATGAAATACTCGAAAATGATTGTTAACCATGATTATTGTGAACTATATGAAAGCAGGACGATTACGATATGCGGGCCATATAAGAAGAATACCGGAGGGAAGAATGCCACTAATGGTGGAAGATGAGAGGATAGTGGGCAAGAGGAGAAGACGGAGGCCAAGAAGACGATGAGGTAGATAAGGACAGGCGTCGATTGGGCGTATGGAATTGGAGAGAAGTTTCAAAGGATCGAGATAGATGAAGGCCACATAGGCCTGTAAAGCTGTAGAGTAAGAGTGAGTAAGATCTATACAGAAAAAATAAACCGTTATGTAATCATTTGCATTGTTTTTATAATCCCAGCTGGGTTTGGTGCACGTGTGCAACATGTAACACGTGTATCTGATTGCAAGAGCCTCCGGACGTAGCTTGAGACATCAAACGTTTATACAGGCTTTACAGATGATTCATCACTGGAGACTCGCCCGAAATGCGTGTGGCATTCGACAAGTAAATACATCCTCCCTCCTCCATCCTCGACAATAACCGAACCTCTCTGCCATTGTTGGGGCCACTCTCCCCGGCACGGGGTTAATAAACAACCTCTCATATCTCATGCTTCAAACCCTCCCTTCCCCTTTCCAGGTCCTCTCCTAACCAACATATATCAACCCCAACCCACTCGTAAATCGAACTGAAGGACAAGTTAACATGTTGCCTTCCATTCCCGTCATGCCTTGCGTCCCCGCTGTCCCTCAATGGTTCCCCGCGAAGTTCATCCCGACCGACTTCCCGAATTTTGAGTGAATGCCGAAGCTTCCCCTCCGACGCTTTCCTCCACCAACAACAACAATCTCTCGCAGCCTGTGATTTGTCGATCTGTTGAACGGACAGCTGATCGATACTACATCGAGCACTCGTGTTCCCCTCATAATTTACAGCGTGTAGGTATAACTTTGACTTTCGATAATTGGACTCTCAATCATTCATAGCTCTTCATACCTATCAGTGCATAGTTGTCCTGAGAAACGTCCACTTAGCTCCACGAACTTGAAAAGGTAATTCATCATAAAGATACGAGTATGATGATACCAAACCCATTTTAGTATATTATTTTCAATAACCGATAAGCCTTTGGAATCGAGCAAGGAAAAAATTGTTTAACTCCTCCTCAAAATGTTGTAGGCGTAAGGTGTACTAGATGTAGGTATACTAGACGATCGATGAGCGACTACATGAACAGGTCTCGTGGCTCCAGCCCCGAAGGCTGTTTTGGATTGTCATTTTCAATAATGAACCATTGGAATCGGACAAGAAATTTTTTTCAGACCCCCACCCCCTCGAAATTTGATGTTACACTTTTCAAAGTACCGTAAAACCGTCAAACATTACCCCAAGATTTACTCCAAAACATTTCCAAGTACAATTTCTACCACTCGAAATGGGTTAAATTGATTTTTTTTTTTTTTGCAAGTGAATTGATCTTTAGGGCTTCCTGAACATTTTGAGTGGTCGAGCTCATTGATCAGATGATTGTGACTCCCTATTTAGTTGTTTAAATTGGAGTTGGAATGTTTGATGTTGGAGTAAAGTTACCTACGGGTGCGTCGAACTTTACTCCACTCTGAAAAACACACGGTTATCGCTACAGAAATGGGCAGTGGTGCAATGTTACCCACCCATATTGGTGATGTGTTATGTTGTTGCAATTGAATTCATTACCCCATAAATACTTGAAAAAAATATTCTGAAAACAAAAGATTTTAGCTTGAAAAATATGTTATAAGAAAAATATAAGTCACAATGATAATTTATTTCAACGGATTTGCTTGAAATGCAATATTTCTGGTTAAGAGATCACAATTTCAGTCTTCCAGTATAGACAGACCTTTGATAGGTAATCGAGCAAAACTTTCTACTAGTAAAGAAGTAATAAAGAACAATAAACGAATGACTTAACATCATCACAGAAAAAGTCTGTTTCACCTTCGAAATATTTCAAACGAATTGCAAAGGTAAATTTCGAAATTGATCCACGAGTAAATAATATTGTACTTCATAACTTATGAGACCAAAGCACGTTTATGTTCATATCATAATGCAGCTGCTCAATTGTAACGTTTCAGTAGGGGCCCGTACAAAGCTTTTCCTCAGTTCTTCTCCCCATTTGTTACTTCTGCATCATGAGACACACCAGAAACCTTACATTCAACACTGCCAAAATTATAAAACTCAAACATTTTTAGTGATTTAATAGGGAAAATATGAGTGTGGCAATTTTTACCCCTACCTAATAGTGGAGTAAAGTTACCTAGTTTCTGGAGTAAAGTAACCGTACGATTTTTGATGAACAAAAGCATAATTAAGAAATCACTTATTTGAAATTTTGATTATTGTATTTTGTTCACAATAAGATATTGGAAGTTATATGATGGGAGCTTACCTAGTAAATCCACTCCAAACACCTGGTAGGGAAGAAATTTTGGAGCACTAGAAACAGGCCAAAACTGCTTACCAGGAAACTATGACTGATAACATGGATAAAGGCGCCATCGCAAGCCGCATCGATTCTCTGGGATGTGGAGTATAAGAAAAACACAATAGCTAACTTTTATTTTCATTATACCACGCTGACGTCACAATTGAAGATTATCACTTTTCGGGGTAAAGTTACCCCTGGTGGGGTAAAGTTTGACGGTTTTACGGTACGTAGAATCCGAAAATCGAATTTAAAAAGTCCATCCGTCCACCTTACGCAGTATATTCCTTAGTTACCATGGACCGATTTTGATGAAATTTGGTATATGGGCTCCATTTGGGGTCTAGTTGCGCCGCGAAGCTTTTGGTTGATTTTTAATTACTTCTAAGGGGTGAAAAATGAGGGTTGAAACTGTCAAGAGTGCCCTAGCTCGAAAACTTCCGAAATAAAGGTTTTTTTTCACAGATTTAAATAGTCTTGAATTTTCAAGTTGGAATGAGACCACCCGGAGCTCTGTAGGACCAACCGTTCGCTCCCTACGAGAACTTAAGGGTTGGTCTTACAATAAATCTGAAAAACGAGTGTGAATAGCAAACGCTGTAAATTATTACACAATGGTTTATTATTTTTCTATATAGATCACTCGTCTACAAAGAACGCGGCTTTGCCATTGTTACCACCAACCAACTTGAAGAAAAACATCGAAACGCATTTCGGTCAGCTAAAACTTGAACGGAGATTAGGCCTCTTTTGCGATTCACACTCGTGTTTCTGATTTATCGCACGTCCAACCCTTAAATTCTCGTAGGGAGCGAACGGTTTGTCCTACAAAGCTCCGCGTGGTACCAAAAAATTCTAAAAATTCTATACTATCTCAAATTGATGGAAAAACAATACCTTTATATCAAAATGTTTTGAGTTAGGGCGTTTTCAAAATTTCAAAATTCGTTTTTCGACCCTTAGAAGTGACCTACATCAACCAAAATCTTCGGGGCACAACAAGACCCCAAATACATACTAAACTTCATCAAAATCGGTCAATTCTAATTGGGAAAAGTGCCGCGTACGGCGGACGGCCGACGGACGGCCACATTTTTACTTGATTTTTGGATTCTACGTACCTTGAATTAGTATACCTTGAAACGTAAACCAAGAAATTTTTAGGGGGGGGGGGGGTTAACATTTGTTTTTCTTGGTCGATTCTAATGGTCCATTATTTTATTTTATTTATCTATTAATAGTTCTACAATAGTTACATATTAATATAACATTTAAATGAATATATTATTCTTCTACAAAAACAACTCTTTTGCAGGGAAGAGACTAAAAAGTCTGTAGTACCCTGCAAGAGTAGTGCCAAACTAAACAATTTCAGGTTGAAAGATAAAAAAAAAATAAAAATTAAAATGAGAGAAACACGAAACCTATTCCAACTTGTAAACCAAATCATTGTAGCTAAATACCTTCGTTGCCTCCTTATTTATATTGTTGAAGAGACACAAATGAAACACAAGTACTCGCGCACAAGCTCAAAAATGTAATAATTGAAAATTGGGTTTTCATAGTGTTTTAGCTACAACAAATCTTGGTAACGGTAACTCTAACACTACTCCCTCCTTTTCACAACAAACTTTCTTCTTCCACGTACGGAGCCAAACGATTATGGTGTACCACTCGTAGCCGTCCTTTTGTTGTCTTGATTCTAAACACGACATCGTTCACAACATCTACGATCGCGCATGGGCCCTCCCAACTTCTCTGCAACTTTGGCGGGAGCCCTCTCCTCCTTGTTGGGTTGTAAAACCATACTCGGTCACCTCTCTGATATTCATTCAGTTTGGCTCGTATGCTATACCGTCTTCTCATATCTTCAACCCTTATCTTCAGCCTTTCACGGGCTACAGTATGTTTTTCTGCCAACTTCCTCTTCAAGTCATCAACGTACTCGGGTCCAGACTTTCCCTGTGGCCGTTCGCCCATCAGCAAATGAACTGGCAGAGTCAGTTCACAACAGGGCATCATTCTGGCAGGTGTGAATCCTGGAATCGAGTGCTCAGACACTCTATATGCAAGAAGGGCAATAGGCAACATGTCATCCCAATCTTGTTGGTGATTGTCCAAAACCATACTCGAGAGGAATTGCCATAGAGTCCTATTCAACCGTTTTTCTAAGCCATTGCTTAGCGGGTGTAATGGCGTTACCCTCGTTTTATGCCCCCTTAGAAGCAGTACTACTTCTTGGAAAACTTCCTCTTTGAAGCTATGTCCTTTGTCCAAATAAATCTGTTGAGGTACCCCAAATTGAGAAACCACATGATCAACCAAAGCATTGGCCACAGTGGATGCTTTAGCGTTAGGGAGTGGGATTGCTTTTGCCCATTTGGTAACAGTGTCCTGAAGCGTCATTATGAATCGATTTCCTCGTCTCGATAAGGGTAGAGGCCCCATGAGGTTGATTCCAATCCTCTCAAATGGTACTCCTGAGGTTCTCACTTGCATTGGCGCTCGGTGTCGACCCTGAGTGCGCTCCCGACACTTACTGCAGGTCTTGCACCACAGGGCGATATCTCTGTGAATTCCCACCCAGTAGTGTCCTGCTCGTATCGCCTTAGCTGTTCTAGCCTCGCCAAAATGACCCACATTGTGATACTGCTCGAACAGCTTCTTCCTCCAAGCTTCTGGCACAATCATCTGCCATGTAACTTTCTTTCCATCCGGAGATTCCCATTTGCGACATAAACACCCCTCTACCAAACCAAGAGATGAGAACATGGCGTCATAACTCCGCTCTCCTCTGGTGAGGCCTCTCAATTCATGAGTCTGGGGTCGCTCTCCTTTCTCCAACCAGCTTATGACCTTAGCCAGTGTCAAATCCTGTCGCTGGGCATTTGCAGATTCCTTCAGGCCGTAGGTTGTTAGCAACTGACATCTCCGTATCTCCTGAACCTCCTCTTGCTTCTCTTGTCGTCCACAGTAACCTTTATTCACCTCTGTTATTTTTACAGGAGCCCACCTTGATAGCTGTCGGATTGTCTGATGTTGTGGAGCCTTGGCTGCACCATAGTCTACTGGGCCTTCTGTAAACATCTGAATCTGCTGCTTTTGCTCAATTGTTATCCCTTCAGTTCGTACTTGAGGCAATAAATCTTGCAACGCCTCACTCGAGACGGACTGTTGTTCAACCCTCTGAAGTACATCTTGCCCGTTATCTATACTGATCTTGACGGAAAGCTGTCTGACTGTAAGGCATCCATGCTTCAAGTCGATCAAGCATTCATTACGTGCAAGAAAATCCAAACCTATGAGGCAAGATTCCTTTATATCCGCAATGATCACAGGATGAATAAACTCCAGACCCTTTCCCAGATTGATGGTGGCCATGGCCTCCCCCTCTATCTGAATCGATTCGCCTGTGACTGACTGCAACTGTCTTGTTGTATTAACCATTTTCAATTGTCTCCCGAAATTCAGGCACACCACAGTCAACGCAGCTCCTGTGTCAATAACCATTTTGCAAGGTTGTCCTTCCACCTCTCCTTGCACGACTACAGTGAAGCCATTCCTTACTCCTAAAATGGTTTCTTTCAGGCCCTCAACTACTTGCACCGTCTGCGGACCCTTCAAGCCGGCGCTCCCCCGTTTCCCGAATCTCGTCATGGTTCTCTGTTTCGTGGCTGCTCCCTTCTCGTGCAGTCGATGTCCCCATTCTCCGGTTCCCGTAGAAAGCCCTCATCCAGTTTTCTCAATGGCATGCGTCCTGATACCCCAGCTGCTCTGATGAGGTTGGCCTCTGTTTGGATCGCATAGGTGACCGCATTTCGTAAAAATGTGGTTGGATACGCCACTACGATTTTCTTTAACTCAACGTTAACGAGCCCGTCATAAAATTGCTGCAGCGCCATCGCTTCAACCACAGCAGCTGGAGCACCAACGAACGCCTTTGCTGATAGTTCCTCCAAATCGCAAGCAAATGCAGCAATGCTTTCCCCACTTGCCTGCCTCCTAACACGAAGTTGGTGAATGAACAACTGTTCTTGGCCTTTGGTACCATACCTACCCTCCAATGCCTGAACCATCTCGTCGAATGTCGCACTGTTACCCAATCGAGCTACAATGGCTAGAGCTTGACCTTGGAGCGCTGCTGTTAGCTGAGTTGCTTGTTCACAGGTCGTCCAACCATTTGCCCTACTGACCACTTGAAATTTATGAAAATAATTTCCCCAGTCATTCGTTCCATCATACGACCCCGGTTTAACTTTATTTGGTCTAGAAGCTTTGTGTGGGTCTGAGTAAATTCTTTGCTGTTGACGCTCTATGTTCTCACTATTCCCTAGTTGTATTTGTCTGATAAGGTCCACTAAAGTTCCAATCTGTTGGCGCAATGCAGCTGCTTCTCTCTGCCACCCTTCACTCTCTACATTTTCTCTTACCGGAGAGTGTCCACGAGGGCTGACCAGATGCCAAGAGCTAGGTATAGGCGGAACAATTCTTCCACTACGAAGGTGTTGCCCCTCATCTTCTTCACTACCAGAAATCATCTATTATGGTAATTGAGAGAAACTAGTACTTGAATTAGTGATAGTAACCCTTCTCCTACACTGTTTTTTACTTCTGACACCAGTGTTGAAGAGACACAAATGAAACACAAGTACTCGCGCACAAGCTCAAAAATGTAATAATTGAAAATTGGGTTTTCATAGTGTTTTAGCTACAACAAATCTTGGTAACGGTAACTCTAACAATATTGTGAGCTGATTCCCAACAGCTCACTGTTTCCCATCACAGGCCCCACAGGCCAGTAAGCCCTGATTGCCCTCTGGAGCCAGCAAATTCTATTATTATTATTATTCCTCACTGACCTTATTCAAAAGTGCTCTAAACAACACCAAAAGAGCACAAAAACACCAATCTTCACGAACATGGAAGTAGGAGAGAGCCAAAATCACCAATCTTCACGAACATGGAAGTAGACTGCTCAGCATCCATTCAAGAATCGGAAGAAGGACAACTTTTCGCCTTGTCAGGTTGGCGCCCCTGATCAAGACAATGAAAAGCTCTAGTCATCATCATAATTAATCAGATCCCGTTAATCCGCCTTGCCAGCAGCCTGTGAAGCTATCTCCCCCGTCCGTGAAGCTCTCATTCCCTATATCGCGATACGTCAAACAGTGTGGTATCGACCCTCCTGCCTCCCCCCAGAAGCACTTAGAGAAGAAGTAACTTCTGGTATCGTCCTGCCTCCCCTGGATTCTGTCGTGTCTCCAGTCCATTCCCGGCTACTCCCCCTGCATCTTCGCCTCTCCGTGAAAACTGGACTCGCTTCGGTACCCCAGCACGTGAGTGAACTAAAGTGTATCTATGCTAGATTGGCCAATACTAGGTAGATAGAGTGAGAAGTGACTCAAAATACTAACAGTAACTAGTCAAGTAAAAGTACTAACACCATTCAAAGCTTGTGTATCGTAGTAGAACTATTAAAACTAACCGTATTGCTTGGTATTGAAGACTGAACTAATTTACTTTTGAACTGTATTGCAACTGTATCGCCCTTCTGGCACATCGGATCATTGGATCCGATAGTACTATCTGCTCATTAAACATACCGTATCTCCTACCTACCTTTTTCCTTCTACACCTGCACCCCTGGTTCTGAGTTTCACGAAGTGTATCGAATTAGGTAGTTAAAGTCATTGAACACAGAGTAACGTAAAATCCTTTTATTTCTTGCAACATATCGATACAGAACGCCCTTCAGGCACAATATCACAAGTAAACTTTCAAGGTATCGTAACTGGAACGTCTTCGCCTGTTCGCCTCACCGCTCGGGAACACCGCTACCAACAGAACCAGTTAAGTACCAATTTTCGTAACTAATCCTAAGTTTCCCGATAGTTTTGTTTTAGGATCGGGGTCGATACCCTTCAGGTGAAACCCCCTTGTAACATTAGTGAACTCACATACACAGTAAATACCCCCTGCTTCCCCAATACGTGTAACTGCTACCACCTCCGGCTTACAAATTTGGTGGCCCGCGTTGGGATTTTTGCGAGTCGCTATTCCGTAGTTGTATATCGGAACGGTATCGGACCGGTATATCGCTCGGAGTCGCGCAGGTTCGCCCCGCACGAATCCACAAAACCTATAAGCCGGAGTATCGCTAACACTTTTATTTTGCCAGTAGAGTCCTATCGGGAACGAAAACAGAACCAGGGTGTAGTGGTAGGTATTGTAGCGCATCGATATACTGTGAACCAAAGAAAAGTGACACCCTTGAATACCACATATTAACCTTGTACCACACCTGTATCGTTATACAGAACACCTGTGTCGTCACACAGATACACTTACTACATACCGAAACTTGACTGTAACGACCCCAGAGCTGACCGTGTGTGACTGTGCTGTGTTCACCGTATTGCTTGTAATCAATAGTGACAATGTCGGTATCGGATCCAGATGACATGGAAGAACCCCTACCTTTTAATAATAAGGAGGCGGTCGATACCCTTACTGAAACAATGAAACAGATGAATGTTTTATTGATGAAGTATAACGAGACCACCCGTGAAGAGGACCGGAACGGTATTCCACGATCCCTACTCTTGGAACTGGAACCGTGGGACCCTGATGCCACCGGATCGCTTAGCGTCGGATCGTTTTTCGCGAACTTCGATGCGGTAACCGGCGGATTGACCCAGAAACAGAAACTGCGACTCCTAAGAACCAAAGCTAGGGGTACTGCAAAACAGTTTCTTATTGACAGAGACGATACCCTCGATTGTGACAATGCGTATGACGTAACCCGAGACGAGATGTTGACATGGTTCCGGCGCGAAAACCCGCAACACGCCGCTGCATTGCTGTGGACGGTCAAGAGGAACTCTTCGGAAACACTCCGCCAGTTCGCGGATCGCATTCGAAGTTTGGCTCGATGCGCCGTATTGGAGGAAGGGAACCACCTAGATCGACATGACCGAAACGAGTGGGTCGAAAGGAAAACTCTCAGCTCATTCATTAGGGGTGTCGGCAAAAGAATGAGCGCCTTCTTGGTAATGAATCGACCCACTACACTCCGGATCGCCCTAAAGAGCGCCGAGGAACTCGAGGAGACCTTAGCGGAAACTGATGAACCAGAGGAACATTGGGACCTTGCTGCCGTAACTAGCGACCCGAGATGTTATAGTTGTGGAGGAACCAACCACTTCGCGGCCAGGTGCCCGCGTAGAGACCAACCCGCATCGAAACGAGAACAAAAGTATGGAGAAGACCGCCGTAACCAATGGGGTCGGGAACTGCCGATTCGGAAGAACGATGGCAAACCGGTGCCCCGATACCCCTGTATGTTTTGTGCAGGGATGGATCACTTCCCGGTGGATTGCCCCAAGAGCCCCCAGAGAACCATCTTCTGTAATTTTTGTGGAACTCGGGAACATCTTGAGAATGAGTGTCCCGAAAAGCGGAAACTCCTTCCGGTATCGCAACCCCCTGCGGAACCGAACCATATGAACGAAGTGAACCGTTATCAAGGAACCGAGAACAAGCTGTGTGTAACGTCCGTGGAACGCCCCATGGTGAGAACCCTCAGGATGGAGGTGGGTCTCGGACCCGAGACTAGAAACATGCTTATCGATACCGGAGCTGCCATATCGGTGCTCGCCTCCCCTGTAGCAGGAATACCTCTACTCCCAACTAAAACTGTAGCATGGGGAGCGGACGGTGCCATCTTGCCCTTTGCGGGGGAACAGTGTCTCGACACCCGTATTGGCAAGTATCGGTTCCAACATACGTATCTCGTGTTTGCCAGAAAGGGGGCCGATCTCGACTTACTCGGACTAGACGTATTGCGGCGGGTTCCGATCACCTTAACAACAGGACCGGACATGGGTTGGAAGAGGAACGCCGACATGACCGATGAAGACATGGAGAATGTGTGTCGTGACTTAAGACGAGTGGGGGTAGTGCTGCAGCCCGTGAGGAGGGAGGATACCGTGTCGCAGTACCAAAATCAAAATGATGGGACGGATACGACCCTCCCCAGCACCTCTCGGGCGGTAGCGGCGGCCCTTGCGGAACGAGTCGACGACGTAAGGACCAACGAACTAGAAAAGAAACGGGTGGTATCGCCCGGGGTATCGCTCGGGGTATCGTCCGGGGTATCGCCCGGGGTATCGTCCGGGGTATCGCCCGGGGTATCGCTCGGGGTATCGCCCGGGGTATCGCCCGGGGTATCGCCCGGGGTATCGCCCGGGGTATCGCCCGGGGTATCGCCCGGGGTATCGGCGGGTGAATCAACAACCTACTTTCCACAATGTGACATGACGATTGAGGGGGAATCGCCCAACGTATCGACAGGAGTGTCGGTTGCCCAATTTTTGCTACACTCTCTAGCGAAGGATGGCGGATCGGCCGACGTGTCGGCGGATATCTCGGCGATACAGGACTACAGAACCTCATCAAATGAACCCTCATTGGACCACCTCAGTGACAACCTCAGCCAGAGCGCCCCCGACGTGAACGGAGGAAGGCGCAAAAGGGCTCATGAGGAACTGATCGACCACAAATCTGAAGATGACATCGTAGTTCAGGCGGAATGGTCACCTGAGCTCGTGAGTTCCGACCTAGACGAATGGGAACGAATACCTACGGACCAGTGGGATGAACCACAACCTGACGTGCACTCTCTAATTCAAACAAAACTCGTCCATTTGGATGAAGCGAATCAAGAACGAGCGATGGGAACCCTCGTCGACTATCAAGATCTTTTTCAACCCCCAACTGGAGAGGGTTGTAGTCTACAGGTTGCCCACGAGATCACAACGACCCAATCAGAGGTGACGAATCAAAAACCTTACCCCATACCACATGCTCTTCGCGGCGTTGTAGAAAAACAATTGAAGGATATGCTCGCGTCGGGAGTGATCAGCACTTCTACTAGTCCCTGGTGTGCCCCCGTGCTGTTGGTGAAGAAAAAGACACCCCCAGGTGAAGAGCAGAAATGGAGGTTCTGCACGGACTTCAGACAGTTGAACCGCATCACCAAAGGCGACGCATATCCAATACCCCGACTACAAGAAACCTTAGCATTGTTAGGAGGATGTAAGTGGTTCACCACAATAGATCTCGTCGCTGGATATCACCAAATACCCGTACACGCAAATGCGAAAGAGAAAACGGCCTTCTCTGTGTTAGGTCGACATTTCGAATATGAGAAAATGCCGTTTGGCCTAAAAAATGCACCTGCCACCTTCCAACGGGTAATGAACAACGTGCTGGATGGGATATTAGGAAACAACTGCTTAGTCTATTTAGACGACGTTATTGTGTATTCGGCTACAGTGGAGGAACATCTTCAAAAGCTTCGAGAGGTTTTCGATCGGCTTAGGGACGCTCGACTAAAAATCAACCTATCAAAATGCGAATTTATGAAGGAGGAAGTACGATTTCTAGGACACCGTGTAACTGCCCAAGGCATTTATACAGAACCGGAGAAGATACAAGCCGTCAAAGAATTTCCAGCACCCACAACGAAACTCAAGTTACAGTCCTTCTTAGGGCTAGCTGGATTTTATAGACGTTTTATACCCGATTTTGCCAAGATAGTTATTCCCTTGACGGACTTGCTCAAGAAAAACAACCCTTACGAGTGGACTGAAACGCAACAAGCTGCGTTCGACGAGCTGAAGACCCGCCTAACAGAAGAACCTGTGTTGGCCTATCCAGACTTGAGCAAACCTTTTGTACTAGCAACAGACGCGTCCGGATCAGCATTAGGTGCGGTTCTCTCTCAAGAACACGATGGCGAGGAGAGACCTGTAGCATTTGCTAGCCGCAAGCTGAATTCCGCTGAAACTCGTTACTCCGTAACAGAACGCGAACTGCTTGCAGTGGTCTGGGCCACCAGACATTTTCAAGAATACCTGTTAGGACAGCCGTTCGAGTTGCAGACAGACCATATGGCACTCACGGCTGCCATGAGACTTAAAGACCCTACCTCTCGCATTGGCCGCTGGGTCCTTAGGTTGGCCGAGTATGATTTTGTCCCCAGATACCGGCCGGGATCCCAGATGGCACACGCGGATGGCCTTAGCAGAATGGACGTAGCAGTCTTGACATTAGAATTCCCGCGTGATTTGATGATCTCCGCCCAAAACCTTGATCCTTGGGTGCAGTCTACCGTCATGTTCCAGCAAAACGGAAAAACCAGAATATCAAACGGAGTCTGCGAGATCCAGGTTCGGTTGGACGGAAAAAACGAGTGGGTCCCTCTCATGCCGCTCTCCTTGCGCGATTGGTTGTTGAACCGTTGCCACCGCAACGAGTGGGCCGGACATCCTGGAGCCGAAATGACCGAGAAAATAGTACGCAAGTTAGGATATTGGCCTACCCTGGCCAAAGATGTAAAAGGATTTGTGCGGAGCTGTGAAACCTGTCAGCGTCGCAACACTCCAAGCGGACTGCGCAACCCAATTCAGAAACCGCTACTTCCAGAACGCCCTGGCCACATCGTGGGAGTTGACTTCGTGGGACCAGTCACGTCCGGAGCCACTCCAAAGTACCTTCTCACCGCTATCGACCACTTCACTAAATACGCTGAAGCTTATGTGGTCAATGATTGCACGGCGGGAACAGTAGCACGTATGTTGGCTACTCGGTATATACCGACTCACGGCGTACCTGAAAGATTGGTCTCGGATAGAGGCACTGCCTTCACAGCCAGATCCACGCGAGAACTGTGTGAACGTTGGGGAATACGCCAAATTTTCACGACGGCCTATCACCCCGAAGGGAATGGAGTTTGCGAGCGGTTTCACCGCACACTCGCCAACATCCTATCCAAACTGGTGAAGAAGACGACCGCTTGGGAGGCTGTCCTACCCGTTGCCCTTGCAGCGTATAGGTCGACCCCCCACAAAAGTACTGGGTTTACCCCAAATTTCCTAACCTATGGACGTGAATTGAGACTACCCAACGAGTCCTTCCAGAGCCTCCCAACCGACGAAGAAGGACTAACCAACCTGAGACGACTGAAAGCGGCGCGAAACGCAGCGACACACTACCTGCATGAAGCATGGAAGAAGAGGAGTCAAGTCATAAACGAGCGCCTCACTAGTCGATCCTTTAATCCCGGGGATCGCGTGTATTTGCGCGAAATGCAACCCCCCACCGGAGCCGCTAGAAAACTGTGGAGCCCGTGGTCGGGACCGTGGGTGGTTACTACCAAGTATACCGAAGTGACATACGAGATTCGTGATACGGCAGACATCAAGCGCCAAACCGTGCACATCAATCGACTTAAACCAGCTTTTGTGAATGGCGTCCCTGATGACGCATTTGCCGAATTCAGCGCCCCTCCCTCACCCGATGAACCACCTGTTAAACCTGTCCTTGACCCCTCGCTGGAGGAATACTTACTAATGGAAGACGACGGAGGAATCGCAGAACTCATCGATATAATACCTCCCCCTAAAGAGGAAATGACACCAAAAACTGAAGGAGTGGGACAACCCGGTTCCACCAACCCGGGAACCGTCGGAAGTCCAGCTACCCCTCTTGACATTGATACCTTGCCCTCTACCAGCGAACTATGTGAACGTTCCACCGTTCCCCCGAATGATGCTCCGGAGGAATGGAGTCCCAATCTTGTGGTGCCTGGACCGAGTACCGCCGAACCAGTCGTCGAAGCCATGATGGAAGAGGAAGAACCAATAGAACCTCCTCCCCGCTACACGTTCCGACAACGAGTACCGGTGGACTACAGTCAGCTCCACACTGGAAAACGCTCGACACACTGACAGACTACTAGGGAAGGACAGAAACATAGACAAAACACAAAACACATAAAACACATATAACACAAAACACATAAAACACATATAACACAAAACACATAAAACACATATAACACAAAACACATAACAAACAATAAAACACACACATGCAAACATAAAAACTAGCACACAATTAACATAAAAGGTAAAATGACCATGATCACGGTTAGGAACCCGTCAGGTTCCTGATACGTTTTAGAACCCTTCAGGTCACCGAGTATCAGAAAACCCTTCAGGTTACCTAATATCTTAGGACCCTTCAGGCCACCTTGGTCAAGATAAATAAATAAATAAATCCCAAAATTGAGACACGATCTTTTGAGACACGTCGCTTATCAAGCCTGCATGCAAACGGCCACCATATCTCATGAATAAATTGGGGAAAGAATGGTGATGGTATGTGAAGTACAAGGTTGCACTTTTCCGAGGTCGGGAACTATTAGGAGCTTATTGTCTATTGTAGGATGAATCAGGGACAATTAGAGGATCCGGAAGACAGGGAGTTTCCACCACCCATGGAAGAAAGTGCTGCCTCCATTCGTCAGTTCATCTTCCAGAAGAGACGGGAGTACGCCATCATTCCCCCCACGGTTATGGACACCCCTGAGCCCAAATGTTATCCCGAGCGCACCCTAGCTTCACTGGCCACGTACATCCGTTGGATGCAGGGAGCGGAGTTGTACGAGCCTCGTGCAGCTGCTGCTGACGCCGCCATCTTTTCTCTTAAACGAGTGGCCCGTTGGATGCCGGTTTACCAGCGAATCGCCCAAGAGAGAGATGTGCTGTTGGAGGAACGCCAGGAGCTTCTGGCCGAGATTCGTCGACTGAAACAGGCATCACTTCGTCGGGAGTCAACCGATGTGGTGCCGGTGGAGAATGCCGTGGAGCCACCCGCGGCGAGGACCCCGTCTCATTCTGCCACTTCTCCAGACCACGAAGACTCGCCACCTCCATCTCCCTCATTGCAAACCTCCCAGAGCCAACCAGCCCAGGAATGCGCCAAGGAACATTCCCAAACGCCTGCTGCTCCAACCGACCCGACCGAGGAGACCACTTCACCCCAGGCTTCTACGTCAGAACCCCTGACCACCGTCATTGAAGCAGATCCCCCACCACCGATGGGATCCTCACCGTTCAACTCCGGACCGGAGTTTTCCACCTGGATGGCCTCACCCCTTCGTTTGCCGCGGTTGAAACTCCGCCGTTGCCGCACCATTCAGGATCCGCAGTCATCGACCCCCCGACCGGACCGGTCGTCGGCAAAAGCAGGGCCGTTGACTTGTCCCGTCTGCCAGAAGCCATGCTCGGTTCTTCTCAAGTTCCGATGCGCACCTTGCAAGACCTTCTGGCAGCGGCTTCGGAAGTCCTTCCTGGCGCAGCGAGAGCTTCCCACGTGCCCACCGGACCATCAGGAGCAACGCATCCCCGGAACCTGCCCGGGATGTCGACGTTACATGTATGAGACAGGTCTGCGACGTGCTTATCCATCGCAGATCCTGCCCATACCCAGTGTTCTCGTTGAGAACCCTGGCTCCCAGAGAGGCGGGGAATGTGAGCTGATTCCCAACAGCTCACTGTTTCCCATCACAGGCCCCACAGGCCAGTAAGCCCTGATTGCCCTCTGGAGCCAGCAAATTCTATTATTATTATTATTCCTCACTGACCTTATTCAAAAGTGCTCTAAACAACACCAAAAGAGCACAAAAACACCAATCTTCACGAACATGGAAGTAGGAGAGAGCCAAAATCACCAATCTTCACGAACATGGAAGTAGACTGCTCAGCATCCATTCAAGAATCGGAAGAAGGACAACTTTTCGCCTTGTCAGGTTGGCGCCCCTGATCAAGACAATGAAAAGCTCTAGTCATCATCATAATTAATCAGATCCCGTTAATCCGCCTTGCCAGCAGCCTGTGAAGCTATCTCCCCCGTCCGTGAAGCTCTCATTCCCTATATCGCGATACGTCAAACAGTGTGGTATCGACCCTCCTGCCTCCCCCCAGAAGCACTTAGAGAAGAAGTAACTTCTGGTATCGTCCTGCCTCCCCTGGATTCTGTCGTGTCTCCAGTCCATTCCCGGCTACTCCCCCTGCATCTTCGCCTCTCCGTGAAAACTGGACTCGCTTCGGTACCCCAGCACGTGAGTGAACTAAAGTGTATCTATGCTAGATTGGCCAATACTAGGTAGATAGAGTGAGAAGTGACTCAAAATACTAACAGTAACTAGTCAAGTAAAAGTACTAACACCATTCAAAGCTTGTGTATCGTAGTAGAACTATTAAAACTAACCGTATTGCTTGGTATTGAAGACTGAACTAATTTACTTTTGAACTGTATTGCAACTGTATCGCCCTTCTGGCACATCGGATCATTGGATCCGATAGTACTATCTGCTCATTAAACATACCGTATCTCCTACCTACCTTTTTCCTTCTACACCTGCACCCCTGGTTCTGAGTTTCACGAAGTGTATCGAATTAGGTAGTTAAAGTCATTGAACACAGAGTAACGTAAAATCCTTTTATTTCTTGCAACATATCGATACAGAACGCCCTTCAGGCACAATATCACAAGTAAACTTTCAAGGTATCGTAACTGGAACGTCTTCGCCTGTTCGCCTCACCGCTCGGGAACACCGCTACCAACAGAACCAGTTAAGTACCAATTTTCGTAACTAATCCTAAGTTTCCCGATAGTTTTGTTTTAGGATCGGGGTCGATACCCTTCAGGTGAAACCCCCTTGTAACATTAGTGAACTCACATACACAGTAAATACCCCCTGCTTCCCCAATACGTGTAACTGCTACCACCTCCGGCTTACAATATTTACAATTACACCACTTCAGTTCAATATTTTCCAAATATCATAAATAACATTATGTATACGCGCTCAGAATTATGTTTTCTGCAACTTCTCTTCCTAATCTATGTATCCATTCAACGATTTTTAACACAGAATGTGTTTTTGCGATGACCTACCGAAAAAAAATCGTCACGAAAAATCGACAGAAAAAACCGTTAGGGTAGGTGGGGGGAATTGTCCGCACGGGGTAAATGTCCGCACTGCCACTTTTCGATCATAACAATCGATTATTTTGTCGCCATCGACTCCACAGGTAGGTTTTAGTACAACCAGTTGCTGGCGAGAACTTGAAAGGTGAGGTTCATCCCTTGACTGAAAAAATGCGGTAAGTCTGTTTTTTGTGTTCTTACTACTATATTTTCGTAACTTTTCTGCAATATTGTGATACAATCGTTATACTTATTCAATATGTCTCTCTTCCTGTGAAAGGGGGTCTTGTTTTACTTTGAATTTATGGCACAACATCCACGTTTTCTTTTGTTCCAAAAAGTGTTTATGATGCCAATGCTGCCGCCATTTTATGGGGTAACTCTCCGTAGTGTTTTGGGGGTAAATGTCCGCAGTCTTGGAGGTGCGGACATTAGCCCCTGGGTGCGGAAATTTACCCCTTCTTTATCCACATCATAACATGATTATAATAATAATAATAATAATATTACTATTATTATTTTTGTTTCAAAACTTTTTTTTTTATTCCAGAAACTACGTAAGGAAGAAATGTTATCAGGCGATGACGGAAGAAAAGTTGAAAGAAGCTAAATGTTTGATGAATAGAGGATTTTCAATCAGAAAAGCGGCAGCAGAAATTGGGTTCAATGAGAAGGCGTTACGGAATCGACTGAAGTTTAATAAGGCGAAAGGTAATATGGAAGGGATAAAACATTCAACTCCCTGCAGGAGGAGCAATTGCTCAAACATTGTGTTGAACTGGACAAGCGGTACTTTGGATTAACCTTAAAGTCTCTGAGGTTTCTACTTTTTGAGTATGCTCATGTGAACGGGCTTCCTCATCGATTCTCAGCCGAGACTAAACTAGCCGGGAAGGACTTTACTCGCGATTTCATGAAGAGAAACAACCTTTCTCTGAGAGTACCTCGCAAGACAAGTGTGGCTCGAACGATGGGCTTCAATCGTATCCAGTTGTCTACGTATTTTGAAAACTTGCGAGAGGCCTTGCAAAAATTTGGATTTGGCCCTCATCAAATTTTCAACATGGATGAAACTGGCGTCCAAACAGTGCCTAATAAACTTGCAAAGCATGTTGCACCGACTGGAAAGAGGGACGTGTCCAAAACAGTTGCTGCTGAACAGGGACAAACTGTTACTGCAGTTTGTGCTGTGAGTGCCACTGGCCAATACATCCCTCCATTTTTCATTTATGCTCGTAAAAGAATGAATCGTCTTTTGATCAAAGGAGGGCCAACAGGATGTGACATGGCCATTACAGACAAAGGATACATGACAACCCCTACTTTTCTGACTTGGCTTGAGCATTTCCGAAAGCATGCAAATGCAACTGAAAGCAATCCGACATTGCTCATTTTGGATAACCATGTGTCTCACACTTCTCTTCCAGCTGTGACCTATGCCAAAAGTAATCACATTCAAATCCTGACGTTGCCTCCACACAGCAGCCATAGGACACAGCCTCTAGACCGGAGCTTCTTTGGACCATTGAAAAAATATTACGATGCTGCAGTCGACACTTGGGACGTAAACCACCCAGGAGAAGTTTTCAATGCTTGTTGTGTTGCTGAGGCTTTCAAAACAGCTTTCCAGAAAGCAGCCACGGTCGAAAATGCAGTACATGGGTTTTCTTCAACAGGAATTTTTCCATTTGATGAGAATAAGTTTACTGACAGTGACTTTCTTCCAGCAGAGGTGACTGATCAGGAACCTAATGAACAAGAGAGTGAAGACTTAGATGACCCAGATAACCAAAAAACAGTTGTCTTTAATCAGCCAGACCAAAACATTGAGGGAACCAACATGCCTTCTGTTTGTGCAGCTCCGTCCGATCCAGCACCCTCTACCTCCTACACATCTCATGACTTATTGGCTGATGCAGACCCAGGAGGAGCAATCGTTATGCAGTCTCCCGAAAATGACATTCAACCAACCAGCTCATTGATGGTTACTTCTGATAGCACTACCCCAGCTAGAGTCAACAGTCAACCTCATCTTGGAAGCAAAACTCCAGAAGAAATAATACCTATTCCGAAAATACAAATAAGAAGGAAGCGGTCAGGAAGAGGATTGAAGTCTGTTTTGATTACGTCTACTCCTCATAAAGAAAAACTGGAAAATGAACTGAAAGAAAAGTGCAAAGTGGCTTCTGAAAAAGAAAAACGCTTGGAGGCAAAGAAGCGAAGACTTTTTCCTCCTGAAAAGAAGGGTAGAAAATTGAAGAAGATTGTTTTGTCCAGCTCTTCAGACACGGATTCCGAGGATGCAATGTCCCTTCAAGACAGCAGTGACCTGGATGTGGGCAGTCTCTCTGAAAGTGAAAATGACGAAGAAAACCTTCAAGAGACGACTGATAACAACCCGAGTTTGCTGTCGTCAAATGACTTTGCCATTGTAAAAGTCCATGGCAAAACCAAAAACTCCTTCCGTCTGTACGTGGCTAAAATCCTTTCTCGAGCCCGTGGTGGATACGAATGTATGTTTTTCAAACGGTATCCTAATACACTAAAATTCTCAGAAACTGCTGAAGAAGCCTTCGTCGATAGGAAGGACATTGTCCTAAAACTGTCCAAACCTAATCAATTGCACAATGCAAGATTTCATAAAATGATGAGTTTTCCAGACGATTTGACGGATTATACACTTCACTAGTCGTTTTTGCTAGATCCCTTAGATTATTCATAACCTCCAATTTATTTTGGTAGGTAGCTCCTCTAGTCGGCACCTGAGTATAGTTCGTTTATGGTAGGTACTTGAGTGTAATCAGTTACCATGTGGTCATGTTATGGCTAAATTCTTATAGTTGATTGAAGTTATAATTTTTGATTGAAGTTACAAGTTGGTAGGTACCATGGTTTTATTGTTCACGTTAGGTACCTACTTCCTAATAAATTTATTTTTAATTTCCATGACAAGATGGCGTTATAAGACTGAAATGAAACCAAAGGGCCTTAGGAACAATGAGCCCTTCCTATTCTTCTTAGTTTTTCATTAATATTGATCCCAACTATTGAATTATTTTGTGATTTACTGAAACTCTTGCTCCAGTTTGTATTATTCGTCAAGATTTTCACTTCCCTAGTTAAAATATGGGTTAAAAATGTCATACCCACAACAATAAAGACTTTATTTCATTTTCGAGAACTGTAAGCTCTCATTTTTGCCCTGATTTCCTTCAGTTGGGGTAAGTGTCCGCTCTGCGGATTTTTACCCCCAAAAATGGGGGAAATGCCCGCAAAAACATGTTTGACAAAAATACGCATATCTCTAAAAATGAACACCTTTCAAGTCCGGAGATATTATGAAATGATAGGTGACATCCTAAGCTTTCGATTCCACACCAGAAACAAAATAAAATCATCAAACAGTGATTTGCAAAAATTAAAAATCCAAAACTGCGGACAGTTCCCCCCACCTACCCTACGCGCCTTTTATAATGATTTTCTCCAAGGCCATTTTCTCTCCTGTTGAACGCAGGAAGCTGAAATTTTAGAGGGCGGGTCAATGGAGAATGCTGAAGGCGCCTGAGTGGTCACTGATCAGCTGAGTGAGCTCCAAGGCCATTTTCTCTCCTGTTGAACGCAGGAAGCTGAAATTTGAGAGGGCGGGTCAATGGAGAATGCTGAAGGCGCCTGAGTGGTCACTGATCAGCTGAGTGAGCTCCAAGGCCATTTCCTCTCCTGTTGAACGCAGGAAGCTGAAATTTTAGAGGCAGGGTCAATGGAGAATGCTGAAGGCGCCTGAGTGGTCACTGATCAGCTGAGTGTGCTCCAAGGCCATTTCCTCTCCTGTTGAACGCAGGAACCTGAAATTTGAGAAGGCGGGTCAATGGAGAATGCTGAAGGCGCCTGAGTGGTCACTGATCAGCTGAGTGAGCCTTTTATAATGATTTTCACGTGCGACCAAGCCGTTGGTAAGGAAATAGAACTCCCGCAGTGTTCATTGCACAGAAATTGTTCACCATTCGTTGGAAAGCTCTCAATTTATATAGTATTTTTCTTGTAGTTACATATTTATTTATATAACATTTATAGGGTTTTAGACCAAATTAAATATCTAACAATTATTTATTTTATTATTGCCAAAGACTCCACATTTATTATTGTTGTTTTTTATTTAACGGATGACTAGCATCGCAAAAACACATTCTGTGTTCCTATGATTTCATACAGAGTATGGAAAAAGAAATAAACCGGGGGGTGCAGGGGGGCGGAGCCCCCCCGCCGAGGCGCAAAGCGCCGAGTTTTTCTTGAAAGATATTCGATTATGTAACAGTGGTGTTTTCAAAGAGGAATCCAGAGCTCGATGAACAATAAAAATAATATAACTGGGACTTCTGGTAATGAGAGAGAGTGCGGGTCTAGGGGCAGCCACATTTCCCAATGATGTAAATCGGGTATCATACTCATGATGCTGGTTTATTTGAACCATGGATGGGGTTTTATGATACTGAATGAGAGGCGGTTTCAAAAACAATTGTCTTGTTTTCTCTAGAATATAGGCGCCCCCTCCTCATAAAAATCTTTATAACACTCCTCTGTAAGACATTAATTTTCTCTAAGTGACTTGAAAATGTGCCACCCCATGCCACAATACCATACTGTATGGTTGATTGTACTGAGGCCAATATGGTTTGTCCATACTAAACCTTCTCAACCATAGTCCCCAAGTACCGATAGCTATATACTTTTTCCAACGGGTTACAAGAACACTTCGACGGGCTAATACGGCTATGAGCAAACAAATTACGAGATACTAAGGGCGGACTTTCATATTTACTTCCTATAGCCATGTATTTTGTTTTTAATTTTTTTATTTTTTTCATTTTTTTTAAATTTTTTTTTTTGTTTTTGTATTTTGTTTTTTATTGAAAATAATAAACCAAAATCAGGCGCCCCCCAGTTCGCTGGCGCCTGTCAGCAGGACTGTCCATTGGCCTCGTGTAATCGCGCCTTAACTGGTTCATAGCAGAGGCTACAATCGCTCAAGACCAATATCACGGGGCTACAAAAATTACTTGGATGAGCAAGGAGAATTAAAATTATACTTCACCCAGCAAACCTCTCAAAAACGGGTTGCTCATTTAGTCGGTGTATTATAGCGGATGAATGAGGTATCACCTGAGTATGGAGAGAGCATGTAATTATCTGACGTATTAAGCAGGCTTTACACATACTGAAGTATAAAGTGTAACATGAATTTGAACTAGATTGAAAAGGGGTTCCTTCCTAATATCAGGTTTTAATAATATGCTGGGCAGTCTGATTGAGTTATTCTGTAAAAGCAACGTTGTCGGGAAGGGGTGGGAAGCAATCATGGTGCCTCCCCTAATCCGATTTGTTCCAAGTTCTCATTCGAAGGGGAGAAGCCCCCGAGGATCAGGGACGGGGTTAGTTGACATTGGGCCAAGTCGAACTTACTCCCAAGTATCTGCCTGAGGATCATGCGGCTGCCTCGTTCAACCTCGACGAGATAACCTTCTGTTAACACCTGGTAATCGGAACCTCCGGTTAACTATCCGTCGGATAACCGCTCTGTTCGAGGTTGACGATGAGAGGCCGTCCAGATAGGAACGGAACAAATTCCTACTCCCCTGGTCGATCCTCTTCAAGAAGTAATTACCATCAAGAACGCCAGAGGGCGAGATAGCCTTCCTCCCCCTTTCATTCTCCCAATGGTCAAACTTCCATTATTATTCAGGAATTTGATTAGGGTCACCTTTCTGTTTTCCACGAACTGGGAGGGACATATTCTTCGTCGTTGAAAATTCCAATTAACGAGAAGTGGGGGGAGGAGGGAGATGATGTGCCGCATCCAACTATAATTCAAATTAGGTTCGAACTCCATCGTCGCCTCACACTGCTTGCTACACAAAATTGAATTCATCACGGCTAAGTCTGTCTAATGAAAATCTGAGTGAATGTTCACATTCCTTCCTATTTCAACTCGAAATGAACAGTTCCAAACCCAAATCAACACTTTCCAAAATCGTCAGCTATCAATTCAAAGGATTATCCAGCTTTTGGTAATCCCTCGGTCAGAGTCACTGAACCTCTTAACTCTTTTTAGCGAATTTTCCACAAAATACACAATTTTCCACAACAAAAAATTCGGACTCAAAATTTTCATTTGAACTTTTTGATTTTTTTTTAAGGAAACGATATTGATTGAAACACACCAACTCGCATTATCCCTGGAAATTTCGTCTATCGGAGAATAACTTTGAATAGTTTTGCCTGTTACAAGGATTAAATCCTGAAATTTTCATGACATGACAGACATGAAATTTTGACATTTTCATGTCTTTGCTTTGGCACATAAACTGAAAAATCGTCACGAAAACTTGCTCACGCGACCAATAAATAAAATAGACTCACTGTGTTGCGTAGAGAACAATCAACTGTTTTCTTATTTTGATGCTTGGGTACATGAACTAACAACTTTACTTCACTACCTTGTTGTGTAGTGGTTGACATGAAAATGTCCCAATGTGTTGCAGACTCGTATGCAAGCATTTTATTCATCAAAAGGAAGGCAAGGATACAACTTTCTATCAATTAAAATTTTTTTTTAAAATCAGGCGCACCCCCATTGCAAATGTGGAGGCATTCTTTTTCACTTCCCATGAAATTTTCATGACAGACAGGCAGGCACGGAACCAAAATTGTTAAGGAGGCTCCAAAATGTAAAACGAGAGTGGATATTTGGTTTTTGGAGAAATTTTTTTTTTCAGCCTTGACGAGTGAAAACGAAGCTTACTTGATTAATAACTTACACTTGATTAACTCCGAAGCAATTTCTTGAATGTATTTTGAAGAATTAGAGCAGCTAGCATCTTAAGAATCGAAATTTGTGCCAAATTGTTCGTAATAACAAAAGAAAGGAGCTTCGTATAGTTTTGCCCGTTACAAGGATTTCATGGGGCGTACCTCGTTTCGGCACGATCTATTGTCCTGGAAAGGATTAATTACAACTCGTCTCGGCACACCGAGGCCCTCTCCACTGTGGACTCAGTTCGGCACGGTCGAGGCTCACTTTGTGACGAGACTGTACCTTACTCTTCCTGATGTGATTAACAGCCAACATGAAAAAACTTCGGGAGGAGTATACCACTTCAAGTGAGAGTGGGTATTGGCTGAGATCATTTTTCGGACTATCGTTTATCCAGCCAACCGATGTCGAACCAGTGTTCACTGAACTTATATGTATCGCTCCGCGAGACGATGAAACTCCAAGAAAACCAGGTGAACCAGATGACTACTTGAAATTTGCAGACTACATTTTTGATAATTACATCTCTGATGATGCTAAGTTCCCTCCCGAAATATGGGCATCTGAAAACGACACGGAGCCACGGACGACGGACGGTGCTGAGTCGTTTCATGCACACTACAACGCTCAATTTTATAACACTCACCCGTGTGTTAACCGTGTTCTCTTCGTATTGAAAGAAATTCAGATCGAGACTTACATTAAAATTCGAAGCGAGCTAGTTCCCAGACCACTGTCCCCAGCCTCAAAAGAAAGGCAGCGAAAAATTCGGGAATTGAGGGTTCTCTTTCACCAAAGTCAAATAACCCCGAAGAACTTCGTGATGAAGATGGGCCAAAAAAAGAAACCAGTTCGGTTGGTGGTGCAATAGCGCAGATATTAACACGACACAGACGACGAGTGCATCAATGAATGTGTCCGAGATTTTGACGACTAAGTGTCTTATGATTATACATGATAATGAATTATTGTGATTAATATATTTATTTTTGGCACTGCAATAAAAGTTAAAGTGCAACCTCATCTTAGCTCAGTTTGACCAACACGTTTTTCAGCCCATGGTTTCTATGAGTATGTTATGAGAGTTTGGACGGTGTACAGTCACGTTAGACATATTTTGGGAGTATGCCGAATGGAGTTGTATTTTCCGGGAGCTGAGGTTTGCCGAAACGTCGACTGTGCCGAATCGATGACTGTGCCGAATCGAAGACCGCCGGATTTCATGGCAGACAGGAAAACCAAAATTTTCAGGATGGCCTTAACCTTAAAACGCGAGTGGAAATTTTGATGTTTTTCATCCTTGAAAAATGAAAACAAAGGCTCATCTACATTGGTAGACTCAGAAGAAAAATCAATTTTTGTTTGTTCTTTCAATAATAAACCTTAAGAATCGACCAAAAAAAAATTCAATCCCCCCCACCCTCAAAATTTGTTGATTTACGTTTCAAGGAACGAAGAAAATTCTTCTTGCCATAATTTTATGGCACGATTTTGATGGAATTTGGTATACAAGGTGTCTACAAAACAGGTCTCATCCCTTCGAAGGGGTCGATTCTACAATTAATTTGCAACAAAAAATCTCTCAGCAATCTTCGTTTTTTTTTTTTTTTTTTTTTCCCTACGCCATTTTAGGTCTGCGGCTCTTCCGCCATGTGACCTCGAGCAGCCCAATATAGCTTCGCGATTTTCACCCAGTGGGTGTCGTCCGGCAAGAAAGAATTTCTAATGCCCTCAAGGTGAGGGCAGTCAAATAGGTGGTCTGTCGTCATTGGGGTAGGGGATTGGCACAGTGTGCATCCTGGGTGGTCCTTTACTCGGATCCTGTGGAGGTGGGCATTCAGGTAATCATGGCCGGTGATGTGCCTGAAACCTGCCACAGCTTCCATTCGTGATAGGTTGGGAGGAACTCGGTCTTTTGGTTCCAACAGGGTGGACCATCTTTTGCCGATCACCGTAATCTTCGTTTAAACCCTTATTTTCCGAGTTATATTAATTTTAAAGTTTTATTTCGTGATTTTGACTTCATGTCATTTAATTTATAATAACTGCATTCATTTACCGTAGTGATAATTATTACAGTAATGTAATTATTACAATGTGTAATTATTAACAGTACCTATTGTAATTATTACAATTTGAGGATACCGTTGGGAAGAACATTGAATTTCCAATCTCCTGGATACCAAATAAATGTTTTTCAGTTGAATTTTACGGGAAATAAAGCCTCCCATAAAGTAAACTTAGTAACTTTTCGAAAACTTTTCGGTTGTCAACGCCGAAATTTCAGCTTTCCAACGGTGTAATCAAAAAATATTTTACAATCGAATTTGAGGGAGAAATTCCTGTTTGAACGCGGAAAAACGTGCGTTTTTCTCAACAAAATCAACGGTTATCGGGGAGACTCAAGACCCCGGAGTCTCCCCGTTAAACCATCGATTTCGTTGAGAAAAATGCACGTTTTTCAGCGTTCAAACAGGAATTTCTCCCTCAAATTCGATTGTAAAATATTTTTTGGTTCACCGTTGGAAAGATGAGACTTTGGCGCAGTTTTTATGTTTTCCGGCCAATGTTTATTATTTGGGATTATCTGGAAATTATGGGCATTGAAAAACCAAAAATTTTCAAAATGTTACTAAGTTCACTTTTTAGGATGCTCTATTCCCCATAAAATTCAACTGAAAAAAATTTATTTGGTTTCAGAAAGATAGGAAATTTGATATTCTTTCCTACGATATCCTCAAGTTGTAATTATTACAGCAAATTAATGGAGTTATTACCAATTTAATGACATAAAGTCAAAATCACGAAAAAAACACTTCAAAATTAAAATAATTCGGAAAAGAAGAGTTTAAACGAAAATTGCTGGGATACATTTTTTGTTGCAAATTAGTTGGAAAATTGATCCTTTGAAGGAATGAGACCTGTTTTGTGAACATTCTGTACATGGGGATCTACTTGTGCCCCGAAGCTATTAGTTGTCGTAGGTCACTTCTAAGGGTTGAAAAATAAGGAGTGTAATTTTTGAAAACCCCTAGCTCGAAAACTCTCGAAATAAAGGCATTTTTTCCAATTTAAGATAGTATCGAATTTTTAGACGTTTTTGAGACCACGCGGAGCTCTGTAGGGCAAACCCTTAGCTCCATACAAGGACTCAACGGTTGGGCTTACGATAAATCAGAAGCATGAGTGTGAATCACAAGAAAGGGCTAATATCCGTTCAAATTGTATCCGGTCAAAATGTGATCTCTGTTCGCTTCTTCGAGTTGTACTCAGTATGAGTCCTTAGCAACCAATAATCTAATTTCCTAGCGAATACAACTCCTTATTTCTTCGAGGCGAGTGGGAAGCGTTTATTTCTTCCAAATAAACTTGATTGTGAAGAAGGTAAGTCGTAGGCTGGTAGTGTGTTCGTTGCAGACGAGTGATCTATACAGAAAGATAATTAACCTTTTTGTAATAATTTGCTGGGTTGTTATTACAGAATACTTTGTTAGTGATTTGATTGGTGTGATCAACGATGGAATTTATTGGTTTTAATCTGAACCCGTTTTTTTAAACGGGCTACCTATGTGACATTTTCGGCCATTTTCACTTTTTTTTATTTTCTGGGTCTCCATACTTAGTGGCATCGATTGCGATTAAAAGGAACCTCGAATCATTGACGCTTCCCATAAAAAACAGGTTGAAATTTCCGATGTCTTTTGAAAGGGGCTGTGTGAGCCACATAACCCCTTTCAAAAAAGAACTTACTCGCTATGTGGTCGACGAGGAGTTTCGAGACTCAAATAATAAACTGTCAGGTTGGTTTATAATAATTAATATGTCGGTGGAGGAAGGGGGTTAATTTTTGTATCTTGGCCGATTTCTAGGCTTTGTTATTGAAAAAAATTAACCGAAATCACTTCCTTTTGAATCTCCACCTCGCCCTAACTAAGACAACAATTCCAAATGGGTGTGGCACGTAGTTCCATAACCCGACTGTATAGATGACCAGATGCATACTAGTTACTTTCAAAATATCAATCTCTAAGTACCTTCCACTACCCTCATAGGGGACCATCTACACGTCAACCCGCACTATATCTGAATATTGTTGCAAAATGTAGAAGTTAAGGCCGTGGCAAGGAATTCACGTTTGCACATGCGCAGTGGCTACTATCAGCCCGGAGGTAATGATTTTCATAGAGGACATCCACACCCCCACCCGCACAATCCCTGAAAATGTCATCAAAATCGGATGACAAACACGGAACCAAAATTGTTCAGGAAGGTCTGAAACATAAAACGCGAGTGGAAATTTTGATTTTGGTTGATTGGATTTTAATTTTGAAAAAACTGATCATATCGTCCCTATACCTGGTAAACCATGTAAGTCGGTATTTTTTCGAAAATAAGGTTTTGAGCTTTTTGGGTAAATTAGGGTCTCTTGATCCATTTAGTGAAGCCGTTTTCCAATCTGAAGAATAGTTTTTTATCCAGAAAGCATTAAAAAAACGTGTAAGTCGGTTACCTCTTTTTTCCCCGGAAAACTATGTAAGTCCTGTGTATGCCTTCATAAAAGTGAGCAGCTCACGCTGGTGGCAAGTTTCCATCAAAGTCAGTTTTTTTCTTTTTTTCATGTAAAAGTTTACAAAATTCATAAATGGAGTTCGGAGAAAGTGATCATAAATAGAAACCTTTTTATAAGGCTCAATTTCAGCAGTAAATTCCACTCCTTGTGTTCTGCAGACACGTGATTTTCCATACTGTGGCCAACCTTAGAATCTCGACCTACCTACGTGTTTTTTTTTTACTTACCTACCTAAGATCACGTGTTTTTCCGCATTGTTTCTAAATTATTTTTTTACATCATTTAGGAAGATATTTTACATGAATTGATTAATTTTGTTGGCTGTTTGACCTAGCTGTAATGTTGATGTTAGAAAGAACAACAGAAGAACAACAATTAGTAGTGTGCTATTGGTCTGCTTATTTTTTACTGGAAACTCTGTAAAATTAATGATACAAGAGATAATAATTAAGGAATTCCAGCTCTGACCAATCCATAACCCATCCTCAATCCACCCCTAGTCCATCTATAACCCATCCTCAGCTCATCCCTAACCCAGCCTTGACCTATCCCAACCCCTAACCCATTCCCAACCCATCCTTAACCCCCATCCCATCCCTAACCTAACTCATACCTAACCCATCCTCAATCCATCCCTAGTCCATCTCCAACATATTCCTAACACATCCCATTTCTAACCCAACCCAGCCCTGACCTATCCCAACCCCTGACTTATACCGAGCCCACCCCTAACCCGTCCCTAGCTTATCTCCAACCTATCCCTAACCCCTATCCCATCCCTAACCCATCCTCAACCCATATCAGTTCATCTCTAACCCATACCTAACTCATCCCTTGTTGTAAACAAAAGTACCTAGTGCCTAACACTTCACATTAAATAAACTATACGTTGTAAGTTAAAGAATAATAAGTGTTCCTATCAAGAAATGGTAATTGAGAATTGGTAGTTAAATAGTTTCCTGACTAACAAGCCTCCTACGGATCATCAAAAGGCAAGTTCTGCTATCATTTATGTTAATAACTCATTTCACCCAAAACGCTAACGATGAACTACCTGCTCATTATGAGTGCGGATACCGTCATTTCATCAAGTTGGGTCTTATTGCTCTTCATGACTTTAATTCATGTTTTTAATAATTTTGTGAAGTAAGTATGAATTTCCCCTAAGCACTCGGTAAAATTCGCACAATAGTAATTTCCTATTTTTCTTCTTAAACTTTATTATTAAATAGGTAGTGAATTTTTCAAAAAGAGGAGAAATGAGGAATTAGAGCATTTGCTGAATGATTTCTGGCACTATCCCTTGACTTAATCCCGTTGGAATTTGCCGCGACTAGCCGCGACTTTGTTTTCTATGAAATTTTCAATCCTAATAGAAAGCTTTTTGAAAAATTAAAGTCGCAGGAAAGTGTGGAGAGGAAAAAAAACACATCCTCGCATTTTTCACATCAACAGAGTAGAACAGAAAAGATTATGAAGTCATCAACCAGTATCTGATTAGGGATAACTTCATTGACACGACCACCCTCCACAAAACTGATACTAATGCTGTACCAAGCACATCTAACGCTATGGAACTGAGTTGTGGAAGAGCCTTCTCCAGCATCAGAGAGCAAATGACAGTGACGATTTAGATTCATCATTCAGTGTAATGCACTTCTAAAGACATCTAATTATTACCTATGTTTCGGTACGTAAACTTTTGTGAAATTGGTGAAATGTTACTTTCGTTTTGAATTTAAAATTTCAATTTTTTTCATGAACTTCTTCTAATATTATTTATTGTGAAATTTTCTTTCCTTGAAATATGAAGTAGTATGAAATCTATGATCAGAGCAACTTTCTCTAACAGAACTCTCCACAAATTGATTTTTGATCACTTGACCTATAAACTCACAGTACTGTGGGGGGGGGAGGAGTCGGAGGGATTGGGAGGCGAGGATAGTCAGAGGAATCGGAGGCGGCAGGAGTAGGGGGCGGGAGGAGTCGGTGGGAGTGGGTCGCGGGGAGGAAACGTTTTTACCTGCTTTTAGTAGGCTTGTAAGCTAGTTTGTAAGTTTGTTGGTGGTAACAATGGCAATGCCGTATTCATTGCAGACGAGTGATCTACATAGAAAAATAAAAAACCTTTGTGTAATAAAGCGTTTTCTCTATTCAGAACGTAGTTTAGTTTAAAATTCTCAATTTCTTGAAGAGACTTGAAAACGCTGCAAATCATTGCTCAAAGGTTTATTATTTTCTGTATAGATCACCCTTCTGTATAGATCACTGGTTCCCCATCAATAGCACCTACCACCATCTGTATTCTCCCTTGACCTTCCCTCTCAAATTGCAGCTTCCTGCGTTCAATAGGATTGAAAATGGCTTCGGAGCTCACTCAGCTGATCAGTGATCTGAAGAGTGAAGAAGATCTCCTCGAATGCTGGAGACGCCTGGAGGAGCACTGATCAGCTGAGTGAGCTCCGGAGCCATTCACAATCCTATTGAACGCAGGAAGCTGAAATTTGAGAGGGAAGGTCAAGGGAGAATACAGATGGTGGTAGGTGCTATTGATGGAGAACCAGTGATCTATACAGAAGGGTGATCTATACAGAAAATAATAAACCTTTGGGCAATGATTTGCAGCGTTTTTTACCTACCAACCATTGGTAGGTACTTCCTACCACACCATACTGCTTCAGACCTTCACAATCAAGTTTATTGGAAAGAACTAAACGCTTCACACTCGATTCGAAAAATAGAAACCTTCATATGGAAATTTGATTACTGGTTACGCAGAAGGCAAAAGAGGCAAAAGAGTATACAAATTGAAGAAATGAACAGCGATCGCATTTTAGTCCGATAAAATTTCAACGGAGATTAGACCTCTTTTGCGATTCACACTCATGATTCTGTTTTATTGAAGGAAAACCTTCAAATACTCGTAGGGACCGAACGGTTTGTCCTGCAGAGCTCCGGGTGGTCTCAAAAATTTGTAAAAATTCAATACTATTTAAAATTGATGAAGAAACGATACCTTTATTTCGAGAGTTTTCGACCTAGGGCACTCTAGAAAATTTCAACCCTTAATTTTCACCCCTTAGAAGTGACCTACATCAACCAAAAGCTTCGCGGCACAACTAGACCCCAAATGGAGCCCATATACCAAATTTGAACCAAATCGGTCCAGTGTTGCTAAGAAAAGTGCCGCGTACGGCGGACGGACGGAAATTTTTTTATTCGATTTTCGTATTCTACCTACCTTGAAACGTAAAACATCAAATTTTGAGGGGGGGTAAACATTTTTTTTTTCTTGCTCGATTCCAAAGGCTGTTGAAAATAATAAACCAAAATGGCTGTTTATTTCTGCACCCGAACCCAAAGCTGCACCTCCTCCTCAGATAGTTCGGAATTTTCGTGAACTCGGTGCAGAAATTTCATGAACCTTCGGGCTTGGAACACGGTTCAGTGTACAGTCCGAGTAGAAAGTAAAAGGTTCATGAACTCAAACGCTTGGAACACATTTCACCTGCCCCCATCCCTGCTCGTGGCCACTACGCCGAACTGGTTCATGAGTTCAGCTCGCTTGGAACAAACCTATTATCTACGATTAGTTTTTGTCTGCGTTTAGCAGGCTTTTCAGCAAGTAATAAATAGAACGACGGACTGACACACTTTAGTACTCTCTCGACGGAATGAAGATGATTTCCTCCTGTACTCGACTTGCTGGTCACGACGGATTCTCCAATACGGCACGTAGATAACAATTGTGTTATTCTTGTGATTAACTACAGATTCCCCGTGATTATCACTTTAATCATAGTACTCATGGTGCGTGAATACAATAATCAACGGGACAGATGGAACTGAATAAAAGCTTTTAAACAAAAAAGCTTCCTTTTGTTTTTGGGATTTGAATTCGGTGTTAAATAGAAAAACTCAAGCAATCAGGAGTCCATGAATGGTTGAAACCCTCTTGTTTGACTGAAACGCCCATTCTTAGGGAACCAACCCGTGAGTGGAAACGTGGAAAGTTTTGAAGCGAAAATGTCGGAAAAGCTCAACAAACCGTAGGGGCATACATTTTTTCAGTCCACGGGGGAAAGTTAAAGTAAAAAATACTGTGGTTGAGTCGAGTCGAGCCTTAATTGTGTGGTCATGGAACCCTGGTGGGGAGAGTTGCGGTGGGAGTCTTAATTAAAAGGCAGCCCCCCGTCAGCCTTCCTTGCAGCACGAGATGCTGCCCCTCGCCGCCTCTCCTCCGCACCTGAGTGCACCTCAACTGCTTTCCCTCACCTCAATTACCCCCTCTCCCCTCCACTCAGAAGCAATAATATCTGCGGTGGTGTTGCATCGAGCTCAAGTGGTCGAGGAAGGCAATTTTCCAGACCTTGCGAGCGGATTATGAGTCATCAGGGAAGTTTACGTCGCCGTTTGCGTCCGCACAAACGTCAAACCTTCACTGAGAACTGTGGAAACAATATTTTTATGATCTAGAATCGAAAAGTGGGAAGGAAATAGTATAACTATCACTTTGAAATGAGACACATCTATATCCACGAATTCCAAAAGGAAAGTGACAATTTTAATTAGTATCATAAACAGCATTGTAACCCGGTCGCCAAAACCACTTGCTTAGAGCTTCACAACAATTCTTTACGGTTTGCCGGCTTGGGGCTGTGCCTACAAAACCACTCTAGACCCATACGTACACAGAAAGTATTTGTGAGAATCATCACAAATAGTAGCTACCTAGAACATACACCACCTTTGTTCAAAAACGCTGCAAATCATTGCTCAAAGGTTTATTATTTTCTGTATAGATCACCCTTCTGTATAGATCACTGGTTCTCTATCAATAGCACCTACCACTGTATTCTCCCTTGACCTTCCCTCTCAAATTTCAGCTCCTGCGTTCAATAGGATTGAAAATGGCTTCGGAGCTCACTCAGCTGATCAGTGATCAGAAGAGTGAAGAAGATCTCCTCGAATGCTGGAGACGCCTGGAAGAGCACTTCCATTCAATAGGATTGAAAATGGCTTTCGAGCTCACTCAGCTGATCAGTGATGTGAGGAGTGAAGAAGATCTCCTCGAATGCTGGAGACGCCTGGAAGAGCACCTCCATTCAATAGGATTGAAAATGGCTTTGGAGCTCACTCAGCTGATCAGTGATGTGAGGAGTGAAGAAGATATCCTCGAATGCTGGAGACGCCTGGAAGAGCACTTCCATTCAATAGCATTGAAAATGGCTTCGGAGCTCACTCAGCTGATCAGTGATCTGAAGAGTGAAGAAGATCTCCTTGAATGCTGAAGACGCCTGGAAGAGCACTTCCATTCAATAGGATTGAAAATGGCTTCGGAGCTCACTCAGCTGATCAGTGATCTGAAGAGTGAAGAAGATCTCCTCGAATGCTGGAGACGCCTGGAAGAGCACTTCCATTCAATAGGAGTAAAAATGGTTTTGGAGCTCACTCAGCTGATCAGAGATCTGAAGAGTGAAGAAGATCTCCTCGAATGCTGGAGACGCCTGGAAAAGCACTTCCATTGAAAAGGATTGAAAATGGCTTCGGAGCTCACTCAGCTGATCAGTGATCTGAAGAGTGAAGAAGATCTTCTCGAATGCTGGAGACGCCTGGAAAAGCACTTCCATTCAATAGGAGTAAAAATGGCTTTGGAGCTCACTCAGCTGATCAGTGATCTGAAGAGTGAAGAAGATCTCCTCGAATGCTGAAGACGCCTGGAAGAGCACTTCCATTCAATAGGATTGAAAATGGCTTCGGAGCTCACTCAGCTGATCAGTGATCTGAGGAGTGAAGAAGATCTCCTCGAATGCTGAAGACGCCTGGAAGAGCACTTCCATTCAATAGGATTCAAAATGGCTTCGGAGCTCACTCAGCTGATCAGTGATCTGAAGAGTGAAGAAGCCTTTGAGCAATGATTTGCAGCGTTTTTTACCCACCAACATTTTTCTTACCTGCCAACTTTTTTTTACCTACCAGCTAGGTACTACCTACCACACCATACTGGCTTCACACCTTCACAATCAAGTTTATTAGAAAGAACTAAACGCTTCACACTCGATTGGAAAAATAGAAACCTTCATATGGAAATTTGATTACTGGTTACGCAGAAGGCAAAACTGTATACAAATCGAAGAAATGAACAGCGATCGCATTTTAGTCCGATAAAATTTCAATGGAGATTAGACCTCTTTTGCGATTCACACTCATGATTCTGTTTTATCGAAGGAAAACCTTCAAGTACTCGTAGGGACCGAACGGTTTGTCCCACAGAGCTCCGGGTGGTCTCAAAAATTTTTAAAAATTCAATACTATTTAAAATTGGTGAAAAAACGATACCTTTATTTCGAGAGTTTTCGAGCTAGGGCACTGTTGAAAATTTCAACCCTTAATTTTCACCCCTTAGAAGTGACCTACATCAACCAAAAGCTTCGCGGCACAACTAGACCCCAAATGGAGCCCATATACCAAATTTGAACCGAATCGGTCCAGTGTTGCTAAGAAAAGTGCCGCGTACGGCGTACGGCGGACGGACGGAAATTTTTTTATTCGATTTTCGTATTCTACGTACCTTGAAACGTAAAACATCAAATTTTGAGGGGGGGTTAAAATTTTTTTTTCTTGCTCGATTCCAAAGGCTTATTATTGAAAATAATAAACCAAAAACAAACATTTTGAGCATTAATGATCTCAAAAAATTGTCAGCAATACGGCAGGTTCTGATAGAGAAGTCTTTTTCACTACCGCAGCACGACCCGCCTACTCGTTTCCAAATTTATGGTTTTATGGTTTTACCGCGGGTCACAACAACCGCAGGTTTGAACAGTTGTCGTTTTTTTGGAGCCAAAATGTTCAACCTTTTACCGGATGGGCTCAAACTCAGATTGCTGGAGAATCCAAAATACTCAAATAGGATACTAAAGTCATATTATGTAAATTTAGATAGATAAGTTAAAGATATAGATGAGATTCAGAAGTAATTAAGCTAAGCACCTAATTTTAATACATTCAGTCACATATTTAGGAAACAGTTATCATTACTTTTATTTTCGACATGGCTATGTTTTTTATTATTACATATATTATTGATTTCAATGGAACTCTTCTCCCTAACTCGGGCACCCAGGGGAATAGTTTTCCAATATTACAAAACCTTGTAACAAACATGTACATTAAATGAAAATAAAAATACTAAAAAAAACTCGGCGCTTTGCGCCTCGGCGGGGGGCTCCGCCCCCCTGCACCCCCCGGTTTATTTATTTTTCCATACTCTGTATGAAATCATAGGAACACAGAATGTGTTTTTGCGATACTAGTCATCCGTTAAATAAAAAACAACAATAATAAATGTGGAGTTGACATTAACATGACAACCAATAAACATATCACCAGATGTTTTTTATGTCGCTTTTTCGTGACGATTTTTTTTCGGTAGGTCATCGCAAAAACACATTCTGTGTTAAAATCTTAACTGTATTCCGTCTCTTAGTCTTTGTCTTACTTCCAGGAAACAGTAAATTGCCGATATTATAAATTTGGTATGTAGGCTCCATTTGGGGTCTAGTTGTGCCCCGAAGCTTTTGGTTGATGTAGGTCACTCGTAAGGGTTCCAAAATCAATTTTGAATTTTTGAAAACGCTCTAACTCAAAAAATTTCGATATAAAGGTATTGTTTTTCCTTCAATTTAAGATTCTATAGAATTTTTAAAATTTTTTGAGACCACGCGGAGCTCTGTAGGACAAACCGTTCGCTCACTATGAAAATTTAAGTGTTCATATTGAAATATATATATATATATATATATATATATATATATATATATATATATATATATATATATATATATATATATATATATATATATGCATATTGCGTGCATCTGGCGTCCGCCCTACAGAAAGTTACATTCAAAGTGGCGTCCGGTGCAAAGTGGCGTCCGTATACGGACGTCATTTTACACAACAGGCTCATCTTGTACAGAATGATTCATTGAGGCGTCTCCCCCTTTTTTAGGAGGACGTCATTTTGACGGTTTTCTTCAGCAAACGTATAGATTTAGTGCACGCAATTTCCGCTAGGACGCTGCGCACGTTTCGTATATGATTTGCAAAAGTTAAACTTTACACGAAGCGGTGGAAGTGGCGTCCAGGTTGCAATCCCCGGTTCGCCCACTCCAGCAGCCATCGAACTAAAACACCTGGAACGCCGTCTCAGCGTCCTCAATTTCTGATGATTTTCACGTACAACCAATCGTTCCTAGGGAAAACTAACTTCCTCATTTTCCACCCCACAAAAATCGTTCACCACTCACTGGAAAGCTCTCAATTTATTAAACATAAGGCATAATATGTCTCTCGTGGTTGAGTACTTGTACGAAAGCGGTATCCACCGTTTGTGTTTTAGTAAGAAGCTTTTTCATTTGGTTGCTAATTTTTTACTTCTGAATGGTTTTTCACGAACCTACCTCAACACCAAAAACCGCGCAAAAATCTTAGCTTTATAATATTTGAAGTTGAAAAATATTCAACAATATTGAATTTCGGGATAAAAGCGTCCTAGCAACGTAAATTTCCGAAATCAAGTTCCCTATTTCTTCGAATCGAGTGTGAAGCTTTTATGTATTCTAAATAAACTTGATTGTTATTGTGATTGATCGTGTAGTTAAGTAGTAGGTAGGTAGTAACGATGGTTGGTTTACGTTTCAAAGTACGTAGAATCCGAAAATCGAACTTAAAAAAACCGACCATCCGCAGCATTTTTTGATTTATTATTTTCAATAATGAATCATTGGAATCGACAAACAGAAAAAATTTTAACCCTCCTCAAAATTTGATGTTTAACGTTTCAAGGTAACGTAGAAACCGAAAATAGAATAAACAATTTTCCGTCCGTCCGCCATACGCGGCACTTTTCTTACCAACCATGGACTGATTTGGTTGAAATTTGGTATGTGGGCTCCATTGGGGGTCTAATTGTGTTTCGAAGTTTTTCATTGATATCAGTTACTTTTAAGGAGTAAAAGAGGAGAACTCTCGAAACAAAGATATTGTTTTTTCACCAATTGAAGATAGTATTGAATTTTTAGAAATATTAGAGACCACGCGGAGCTTTGTAGGACAAACCGTTCGCTCCCTACGAGAACTTGAGGGGTTTCCTTCGTTTTATAACAGAAACTCCTGTAAGGAACTCTATTTTTCGAATCGAGTGTGAAGAGTTTATTTCTTCCGAATAAACTTGATTGAGAAGGTGTGAAGGTAATTATGTAGTAGGTACCTACCTACTTTTGTTACTTACCAACCGTAGGTACTTGCTACCTAGCAAGTACCTATGGTTGGTGAGTAACAAATTTAAAAAAAAATAGTGACAATGGCAAAGTTGTGATCTCTGCAAACGAGTGAAAAAAAACTTTTTTCTTGGAATTTTTTAAAGAATATTTTTCTTAGAACTTATTTAAAAATAAGTCAATGTGTTTCTCTGCGCTACAAACATCTGAACTCTACCATAAGAAAAAATTATATCAGTCACATGAATAGGGTGCTGTTCCAGGACGTAAACGTCGTGCTAACAATGATACAACAATACTGAAGACTAGCTTGGCCATTTTCTCCACCTCCATTTAAGTACACCGGACTAGTCAGAAACCTACCAAAAATCTTAAATTGATGGAAAAACAATACCTTTCTAAAAAACTTCTTTGAGATAGAGCGTTTTCAAAATTTTAACCCTTAGAAGTGACCTACAGCAACCAAAATCTTCGGCGCACAACTAGACCCTAAAAGGCCCCTATACCAAATTTCATCAAAATCGGTCAATGCTGGGTGACGAAAGAGCCGAGTACGGCGGACGGACGGCCTTATTTTTATTCGATTTTTGAATTCCACGTACCTTGAAACGTAAACCAACAAATTTTGAGGGGGGTTAATTTTTTTTCTTGGTCGTTTCCAAAGGTTTGTTATTGAAAATAATTAACCAAAAAAAGGCGAAAAACTCGGGGATTGAAAATAATGTGGGAGCCAGACGAGTAAAGATCTGATAATGAGAGAAGCGCAAACCTCAGAGGTAGAAGTTCAACAATCCCCGTTCGTAGGAGGTTGATCCATAGCCCGGAAAATTCAAGTTGGGCGGGAATTACAAATTGCGTCCACTGGCCACCGTCCATGTTAGGATGACATGACGAGTTTGGTATCAATTCCTGTGTAATTTTTCACGCTGAATCCGTTAGTGATACTTACAAATGATTTTGACGGCTAGAAAGTGGATTTTTTGAAGAAGACCTCCATTCGTAGATATGGTAGTGAGTATAAAGTAACACCTTTCTTTTATTATTTTTCTGTATAGATCATTCGTCTGCAAAGATCACAATTTTACCATTGTAACTCTTTTTACCTGCTACATAATTACCTTCACACCTTCAAAATCAATTTTTTGGAAGAAATAAACGCTACGCATTCGATTCGAAAAATAGGGTCCTTCGTATGGAAATTTTTGGACAGATAATATTTGAACGAGATTAGACCTGTTTGGTGATTCACACTCGTGATTTTGTTTTATCGAAGGAAAAACCTTAAGGTCTCGTAGGGAGCTAACAGTTTGTGTTGCAGAGCTCCGCATGGTCTCTAAAATTTTAAAAATTGATAAATACATACTTAAATTGATGGAAAAACAATACCTTTATATAGATTTTTTTGAGCTAGGGCGTTTTCAAAATGTCAACCCTTATTTTTCATCCCTTAGAAGTGAAGAAACCATGCTTACAATTGGCGAATAATATCAATCGAATAATATGGAAACAACATTTTATTGATGTTAGGAAGCTTTGTGCTACGCCCACAAAGGTAGTAAAATACGTAAATTGGTACTACAAACCCCATCCTGCTCGTACATTTGTATTACAGGATCTAATTCCAGATTCGAAGAATGTGGAAACAGTATTTTATTGATGTTGGGAAGCTATGTGCTACGCCCACAAAGGTAGTAAAATACGTAAATGTATTGACTAAATACTTTGACCAATTTATTCACCTATACGAAAGGCTTAAAAAGGTTTTTTGTCCTGATGAACTGATAGGAAATTTAACGCTCTTTCCAACGGTATACTCACATTCCCCATTTCTCTCTTATTGGTCCTTTTTGGCAATTACCCATTATTTTCCATGTAAACAACTTGTGAGGGAGGGGGCTCTTCTCTACTTCTCTTTTTGCTTCCTCACTACCGAAGGTAGGGAAGCTTTGTATTCGTGAAAGAAGTGAAAAAAAAACGCTGCAAATCATTGCTCAAAGGTTTATTATTTTCTGTATAGATCACCCTTCTGTATAGATCACTGGTTCTCCATCAATCGCACCTACCACCATCTGTATTCTCCCTTGACCTTCCCTCTCAAATTTCAGATTCCTGCGTTCAATAGGATTGAAAATGACTTCGGAGCTCACTCAGCTGATCTGTGATCTGAAGAGTGAAGAAGATCATATCGAATGCTGGAGACGCCTGGAAGAGCACTTCCATTCAATAGGATTAAAAATGGCTTCGGAGCTCACTCAGCTGATCAGTGATCTGAAGAGTGAAGAAGATCACCTCGAATGCTGGAGACGCCTGGAAGAGCACTTCCATTCAATAGGATTGAAAATGGCTTCGGAGCTCACTCAGCTGATCAGTGATCAGAGGAGTGAAGAAGATCTCCTCGAATGCTGGAGACGCATGGAAGAGCACTTCCATTCAATAGGATTGAAAATGGCTTCGGAGCTCACTCAGCTGATCAGTGATCTGAAGAGTGAAGAAGCCTTTGAGCAATGATTTGCAGCGTCTTTTACCCACCAACATTTTTTTTACCTACCAACTTTTTTTTACCTACCAGCTAGGTACTACCTACCACACCATACTGGCTTCACACCTTCACAATCAAGTTTATTAGGAAGAACTAAACGCTTCACACTCGATTCGAAAAATAGAAAGCTTCATATGGAAATTTGATTACTGGTTACGCAGAAGGCAAAACTGTATACAAATCGAAGAAATGAACAGCGATCGCATTTTAGTCCGATAAAATTTGAATGGAGATTAGACCTCTTTGCGATTCACAGTCATGATTCTGTTTTATCGAAGGAAAACCTTCAAGTACTCGTAGGGACCGAACGGTTTGTCCTACAGAGCTCCGGGTGGTCTCAAAAATTTTTTAAAATTCAATACTATTTTAAATTGGTTGAAAAAAACGATACCTTTATTTCGAGAGTTTTCGAGCTAGGGCACTCTTGAAAATTTCAACCCTTAATTTGCACCCCTTAGAAGTGACCTACATCAACCAAAAGCTTCGCGGCACAACTAGACCCCAAATGGAGCCCATATACCAAATTTGAACCAAATCGGTCCAGTGTTGCTAAGAAAAGTGCCGCGTACGGCGTACGGCGGACGGACGGAAATTTTAACACAGAATGTGTTTTTGCGATGACCTACCGAAAAAAAAACGTCTGCCAAGTTGGGTGGGCAGTATAGCTTCCTCACTCATTGTAACATGGACGTATAGAATCAGTTGGCGAAAAACAGGAGAGGAAATGGCCTTGGAGCTCACTCAGCTGATCAGTGACCACTCAGGCACCTTCAGCATTCTCCATTGACCCTGCCTCTCAAATTTCAGCTTCCTGCGTTCAACAGGAGAGAAAATGGCCTTGGAGCTCACTCAGCTGATCCGAAGGTGCTGAAATTTATAGGGGACCGTCTAGGACCTAACCCGCACAATCCCTGAAAATTTCATCAAAATCGGACCACAGGTTAGTATAGTTTTGCCCGGGACAAGGATTGACCACAGACAGACAGACAGACCGACAGACCGACAGACAGACAGACACGGAACCAAAATTGTTCGGGAAGCTCTAAAACGCAAAAAGCAAGTGGAAATTTTGATTTTGGAGGACATTTTTTTTTTTCACTTCTTTCACGAATACAAAGCTTCCCTACCTTCGGTAGTGAGGAAGCAAAAATCGTCACGAAAAAGCGACAGAAAAAACATCTGGTGATATGTTTATTGGTTGTCATGTTAATGTCAACTCCACATTTATTATTGTTGTTTTTTATTTAACGGATGACTAGTATCGCAAAAACACATTCTGTTCCTATGATTTCACACAGAGTATGGAAAAAGAAATAAACCGGGGGGTGCAGGGGGGCGGAGCCCCCCGCCGAGGCGCAAAGCGCCGAGTTTTTTATTCGATTTTCGTATTCTACGTACCTTGAAACGTAAAACATCAAATTTTGAGAGGGGGGTTAAAATTTTTTTTTTTCTTGCTCGATTCCAAAGACTTATTATTGAAAATAATAAACCAAAAGTCCTCCAAAATCAAATTTCCACTTGCTTTTTGCGTTTTAGAGCTTCCCGAACAATTTTGGTTCCGTGTCTGTCTGTCGGTCTGTCTGTGGTCAATCCTTGTCCCGGGCAAAACTATACTAACCTGTGGTCCGATTTTGATGAAATTTTCAGGGATTGTGCGGGTTAGGTCCCAGACGGTCCCCTATCAATTTCAGCACCCTTCGGACCAATAGGAGCGAGTGCGCATGCGCAAACGTGAATTTCCTGGAACCTCGGTTTCTCGGTTTCTAATTAACCGATTTTGCTCAAATTTGGAGGTTAGTTAGGGACTAACTTCTAAGAGACATTCTATAAGTTTCAATCAAATTGGTCAAGCAATAGCCGCTACGCATGCGCGAACTTTAAATTTATTGTTACAACCAAAACTCCGCAACTATTCAACCAATTTCGATGAAATTTTCAGGGATTGTGTGGGTAGGGTCCTAGACGGTGGACCGCTAAATGAAATTCTACGTTGAAAATACAAATATCATACTACTCGTGCCCACACTTACTTCCAGGTTCCCGTGTAAATTGCTTTCTTTTATTGTGTGATCAAATGTTGTGGTCTGCAGGTCAATTAATGTGATGAAACCAAATTGACCCCTCATCACAGTCTCTTTTGCATCTTTCTTTCTGTCAATCGAGTTTAGTGGTCCACAGGTCAGTTTTGAGATTGAAAATTGGCACTTCGCGTTTTTTGAATGCGCCGAACTAGGATTTTTACAATGCGAATTTACACTTAATTTTTTCGCCAACTGATTCTATACGTCCATGTTACAATGAGTGAGGAAGCTATACTGCCCACCCAACTTGGCAGACGTTATTCTATAGTGATACATTTTGCGAACTGTTCTGAGATTGAATTGGGTGAGTTCACCAATTTGGCATTCTCCCACACCCTTGAAAACGGCTGGTTTGGTTCCAGCCCTCAACTCTGCGGCGCCTTGCCGGCGCTATTCACACTGCAGCGGAATTGACGTCCAGTAAGCTCGAGCTTACTGGACGTCAATTCCGCTGCCTTGTGAACGGAAGCCACTATGCCGTTCATATTGTACAGCGTATATGTGAAGAACTGTATATGTCATCAGCGAGCGAAATGTGAATATCTGAGTCGGTTTACAAGTATCTCGGCCTTAATTAA